>JAFIRS010000877.1:0-515906 GCA_018342105.1 Gonioctena quinquepunctata
AAAACCCAATATATACTTGTTTCGTTCTTCTCCTCCTCTAAACACTCTTTCGATCCACCCTGTATATATGGTGACGTTTTAAAAGTTATCCGTCCTGCTTCCATGTCGCCGACAGTGCCTTAGTCCGCTTAGATACAAATACGAATAGTAATCGTTAGACTTATCCCACGGTTCGAGCGTGCAGCTGCATACTCTCTTATCTTGTTAATGTAAACAAACTCTTTCACAAAGGATGCCGCCGCCGATATCTTATCTCAATGTAAACAAAGGATGCCGCCGATATCCGGTCGTTTAAATAAACAACTGATAAGAAGTGCTGACGTAGATAATATTCCTGCAAAGACTTGTCGGTTGAGTCATAGCCGCATCATCGCTGACTCCTCCCACTTTCCAAAATGGCCGCCGCCATTCACTGATCACGTGACACTTCCGTCCGACCAATGCCGTTGACGGATATTGGTTGACACCCCCATTTCAATATGCTGCTCGGCTATTGGATAACGGCCGGCGGCTATCACCACCACCACGACCTATCACAGCTCTCCCCACCTCCCACTCAATCACACTCCCATACACAACATGGCTGCCACCATTCCACCAATCAAGGCCACTCATCCCCCACCCCGACCCCAAAACCACCCCCTCACTCACTCGCCAAAACCCACCCCAAAATAGGGGTTGCGCCAGAACCCTTGTAGTCTATCTACTTCTATCTCAGGCAGCTTGCAATGTATACATTTACCACACAATCAGTTCAACATTCTTCATTATTCAAATATCGAGTTCGATGTTTATTGCATTCGGCAATTGCTAAAGTTTTTTCCTGAGTAGGTCACCTGAAATTAGGCAGAATTCTACAAAGAACACATGTTTTATTAATTAGTTTGATTGCATCCAAATGCTAGTTATTCGCAAAAATTTGCTGGGTATTGGACAGAAAAACAACTGTTCTACGTCTTTGCTAACGTTTCGCGATTTATCTCTCGCTTCTTCGGAGCAGCTAAAATAATTGAAAAGAAAACGATACATAATATTCCACCAAAACACTGACACAATCCACCTTAACTGTAAATACGAGTAAACTCACCTCAGGCACAATTAACGGCACATAGTTCTTAGTCCTTATTGATGTGCATTGTGACAATGCATCGGTGAAATAATTGGGTATGGATTGATAAAATAGAATTAAAATATTCAAAAGAGGCTGGTCGATTGACGACTAACGTTCAAGTGTTAATAAAACTTATCAGTAACGACAATGATGAAAGAAAAACATTACAAATAAAAAATATTAACAATAAATTTGTCACAATGCACATCAACAAGGACTAAGTACTATGTACCATTAATTACCCGTATTTACAGTTGAGGTAGATCGTATCAGTGTTTTGATAAAATATTATGTATTGTTTTCTTTTCAATTATTTTAGCTCCGAAGAAGCGAGAAATAAATCGCGAAACGTTAGCAAAGACGTAGAACAATTGTTTTTCTGTCCAATACCCAGTAATTTTTGCGAATAAAACATGTTTAAATTTTAATTAATAACGAGGGGCGAATTACAAGAAAAAAAAACGTCTGTCATCAACTTGTCATTATAAGTCATTCTTTATTCATTGTTATTTATATACGAGATTAAATATTCGTGTTGTAAGTATTGTCTTACATTCATAATCAATCAAGCATAAACATCATCATCCAATCAATCATAAAAATCATCCAGCAAGCATACTATCACACCGCAAGCAATCCAGTAAGTCGAGTGAAAAATCTCATGAGACCGAACAGTTTTTCCCCACATACTATCGAGAAAGTCTATCAACGTCATGCCTCAAAGATTATTAACCGTAATTTGATTTCTCCTATAACACATACTAAATTCTCATCTATTTCCATTTGCGGAAAAATTCCGTATGAAATTCTGAATATTTTCAAAAGAGTTGATAAAAACTTATGCATTTCATTTAAAACTAACAATTGCCTAAAAACACAAAAGATAAAACTCCAATTTCAGAAAAGTCTGAAGTTCATAGACTTTTTTGCTCTACTCCATCATGCAACGCAGTATATGTGGGTCAAACAGGGAGATAGTTCAAAACTAGAATTAAAGAACATGAAAAAATGATAGAGAAATTTGAAGATCACGACATTCTTTGAAATTATTAAAAATTTTTTTAAAACCTTTTTCCGGAAATGTTGAATTTTTACACATCTGCAACAAAGGGATGATTTTGAACCTCAGTGAAATTTTTCATATAAACAATTCCATAAAGAATCCTTTTGTAATCTCACTCAATGACCAAATCAACTTTCATTGCTCTTCCTTTTTCAGGTCATTAAACATTAATTACTGATTCTTCTTCAGCTCGGTCACACAAAACTAGCGCCATCTCTACGTGAATGGTGACATGATTTCATCAAATCTACCCACTTGGTCATATGTAGCTTACAGGTTTCTTCCACCTTCTTCGTCTGCTTGCCTGGAGATGGCTCTACCGTCTCCTTCTCCAAATTTTATTTTCATCTAGTCATTTTCATCTCTTGTTCACTCCACGTCCGCCATTGCTAGTAGTTGTCAGCGATATAAAAAATCCGAATAAATGTGTTCATCACATCGTTTATATTGGGGATCTGCCCCTAAATTTTGGATAACAGATTGATTACATTTTGTTAACCTTTCAAATATGTTAAGATTTCCTGTCTATTTTTCCTCCAGGATATTTAGTAAGTAGGATTTTCCTCCATCTTGTAACCCCTTTTTTGACTATATTTTTTCTCTTATAGTTAATTTGTAACTGAAGATGAGTGCTTGTACACTTGAAACATGTCTTACTGTTTTTTATGAATCCCGCTGGGATAATACATTTGTGGAAACGACTTTGAGTGTTTTTTCCCAAAAAAAAATTATAGTTATATTATGATGAATTTGTTCCAGTGATTTCCTTTTTATTCAATAATTTTAAGGATAAATACCTATAATAACAAAAATGAAACTCCGGCTATGTTGTCTTACCCCTTTTCAACACTCTTTTTACCTTATCCTCATTTCAGTCGGTACGCCTATGAAGAATGAGTTATCTCTAATATCAGCGGCAGGTTCAGTAGTGCCAACTTGGCGCTGCTTGATGTCAAAAGGTGCTATTTTGTGGAAGATCATGGTTAGATGTTCAACAGATAAACACAGAATGCAGAAAAATCGTCAAATACTTGTTTTTATTGAAATAAATCCTTAAAATTGACCAACTCTAACTAAGAACAGCAATATGAAATGGTAAAAACGTGTTTATGTGTGATAGATACTTGTTAAATGAACGTTTAAATGTCATGAAGAAGTTTGTGAGCATCGAAAAATCATTAAATGTTCAAAAGGAAGGACACAAGTGATCAGATAACCAATATGAAATTCTGGACCTGATACGTTGCCCTGTATTCAGTTCAGCTTTTGAACTAGCTTGCAATTCTTCCTTTGTGGTGTTCTCCTGCCTCTTGGAAGTATTCGTGCTTACTGGAACATACAGCTACACTGCAAAAAGCCCCTTTTATTCCTGGGAATGGCATGGACTTTTATTTCAATAAGGTAAGTGGTTTCTTCTAGCTTGCCCATTTTTCCATTTGTATGTGAATCGGTTACATAGCGGTTTGAGATAGTTCTGCTTGTTTTCATCTTGATTTTTGTTATATTTTTCTCTCTAAATTTGGAATCTGGTTTCGTTTTTACATCTCAATTTTCATCTTCCAAGCTTGTTACATCTCCTCTTGGCAACCCGCACATTTTGTTCTATTTTCACAAATTTCAAGATTTATTGCCACTTTCTATATCACTGTTTGTTATTCTAACTTACTCTAATGATTTTATTTACAATATATAATTCTAGATCTGATATTATATGTACAAATTTGGTTCAAATTCATATTTGACATTTTCGTGTTTTCATAATTTTTATATTTGATTTTTTTCCTTTTTGACATCTTGGGTTTCCTCCTGATATGATTTACCATACAGGATGTTCCAACTTGTATACCATTTCATCTACTTGAGATACAATGTTTTTTCATGAATTCAAATTTCCATATTATTTTTATTGTGTATTCAAAATGAATGTATTGTTGGTCACATACTTCTGACAATCGAGATATTTCAGGACTGACTTTTTGATACATATGCGTTGACTAAAGCATGGTATAAGATTCTAGAATAGTAAAAAGTATAGAAAATTTGCAAAACAATCATATCATGAACCACGATAACTTAAATACCTAATAATAATGATGAATTATCAGTTCCATCATTTTATAAACATTTCCTAACATAACAATATATAAATATATATATATATATATATATATATATTATATATTATAATAATATATAATAAAATTATAATATAAAAATATTTATGAAGTGACAATGGTATATTTTATAAATTAATTGGAAATTTTGAATACTGAGTGATATATCATTAGCTCAATTTCAGTAAATATGTATCAATTTGACTAAGATTATTCAAATCAGTTCTTCTATTCATTTATTAACTATTAGAATTAATATGAACCATTTCCAAGAAAATTATTTTATCTGTTATTATAGTGTCTGTTATTATAGTCCATTCGATGGTCTTTCTGATTAACATGTTCCGAAAGTGCGCAAGAATTAACGTTTCGTTTACAGTCACTTATGGGATATAAATCGATATTGCGAGTTCTGGAGGTTTGGCCAATATATTTTTTAGAATAATCCTTACAAGGGATTTCAGATACAACATTAGACTTTTGGTTATTTTGTATGGGACTTCTCAGTTAGGAGTGTAATTTTGAAATACTTTTCATATTAGTTTCCGTTCTTCAATACATTGATTAATTTAGAAGTGAGTTCATGGATATTATGAAAAAAGCCGTGTTCTGAAAAGAGGAGGTTTTATTTCATTCAATATGGGACTCATCTGGGATCTTTGGAAGACCAATGAATTAGTTTCATTGAAAAGTAATTTATTAATTCGCTGTTTGGGATATTAATTTTTCAATTACATCCTTTGTAGTTCGAATAAAGATTCTTGTTGTAAACTAGAATGAGTGATTTTTAAGATTCTATTTTTCATAAATATCACTAAATATATTATTTTTTTTTGGGTGATACGAATTATAATCTATAAATCTATTACTACATATTGGTTTCTTGTGCCATTTAGTGATACTTGTATTCTGTTGGGTTCTGATTAGTTTCATATCTAAAAATGGTACACTGAATTGTGTTTTTTCTTCTATAGTGAATTGAATATTCTTGGCATAAGAATTAAAAATCGATAGAATTTCATCAGTACTGCTAGATCATCAACAAAACGTTTTATAAAGAGTATGTTGAATTTTACTCGTGAAACACAATTCTCTTTCAAATCATCCATCACATAATTAGCCAAAATAGAAGATATATTTCCAAAAATTTGTTTATAGAATTTTCCATCGAATACAAAATAAGTTGGGTCGGAAATAAAGTCCAAAATTTTTATAAAAGAAAATTCATCCAGACTGCAGAACTTTTCTGTGTGCCCATGTTTTAGTGACATCTTGGGTCAACCAATGTGGAAGGTAAATTGGTAAAGAGTGAAATAACATCAAGACCGATGATGACGTAGTTTTGTGGAATTTGGAAATTATTAATGAACTCACTGAATGTGAAAGAATCTTTCACATAATAAGGGTTTTCTGTTTCATAAGCATTCGTTAGTATATTAGTCAAAAATCCAGAAAGTTTGTTTGTCGGAGTATCAATGGAAGATACTATTGGTCTTATCGATAGTGTTGGTTTGTGTATTTTTGGAAGTGTGTAAAAACAAGGAGCCACCGAATTATATACCATAAGAGATTTAGCTTTGGAGAATTTTATTAAAATCTCTGAGATTGGAAATGATTCTGTTGGCTTTTTGCTATAATGTACATGTGGGGTCTGATTTTATTAGTTTATAAAAAGATTTATCTTCCAGTTACTGTTTGCAATATATTGATTTTTATACATTTCTACAGTTATATTCCCCTTATCACTGTTGGTTATGATGATTTCAGGATTTTCTTTTAAGTATTTCGTGGTTTTCATATACAATTCATCTAGATAATTCGAATTCCTACTATTTTTATGGATAAAATTTGTAATTATATTAGTGAATTGGGATCTGTATAGATTTTTCTTATCGCATCGATTTCATCAATGATATATTCCAAATCATCTAAAATATGTGGAATATTAATATCACGGTTATTAGGTGATCTAAGCAAATAACTCATCAGTCTTTTTTTCTGGAATAGAACATTGTAGAAGCCACTAATCTGTGACGGAGAAACATGCCATATACATCAGGTTAGAACTTCATCCATTTGTCAGCAATAGTTTGTGAAATCGACCACTTCCGTTTAGTGAGCTATCGGTTGTAGGTTGATTTCAATAGAAATACTACCTATAACGAGATTTGTCAACAGAGTGGAGGTCACATTTTTCAAACGAATGGAACGAAATTGGGCACACAAATATTTCCTATCAATGCCTGAGATAAATTCGAAGATGGATCAAATCGGTCCAGTAGTTTCAAAATGGCGGCTGTTGAAAAATAAACAAAAAATCTCAATTTTTCATTTCTATACCAATATATGGGAAACTATAGGTGTTTTGATAGTGCTTTATGAGTTCCACCATGTTCATTCCATTTTTATTTTTCTAAGATGTGCACAAAAACAAAACAAAAAATCGCTGTAAATGAAAATTCATGAGAATTAATAATTTTTGACACCCTGTATGCTCCTTTCATTTGAAGTTTATTCGCTCGTGTCAAACACATACTATTTGAGTTTTCCTTTCGCCGACAAGAAGAACATTATTTCTGTTGAAAAGCAAAAACATTCTCAATTGAATATTGATAGAAAGATTTTTCTGTTAATTGAAAAATCCACGATAAAAATTAAGTTATTGTTTGTGAATGTCTAACAGAAAACAACTACTTTCCCGGCTGAAGCCACACTGGACATTGAATTGAATTGAATTGAATTTTCATTCAGATAGTTATTTGATTTTCTATTCCAGTCTCAATTAAGAACTCATGAAGATGAATGAGGCAAAGTAGAATGTTTTCAAAAAAAGAGTACTCACCAGAAATCATTCGTAACATTGACGCAAGAGACATCACATTCACTAGGTAAATCCATTTCACGCTTCCACGATCATCAGGAAGACCGGAAGAAATGGGAAACACATTTTCAAGAAGCATTCTCACTTTGCAAAGATGAAAAAAGTTAGAATCATTTCTTTTGAAGAGACACTTTGAATTTGCAAAGTGAGAATGCTTCTTGAAAATGTGTTTCCCATTTCTTCCGGTCTTCCCGATGATCGTGGAAGCGTGCGAAATAGATTTTCGTCGACAAAAAAGTATTGAAGACCCAGTGAATGCGATGTCTCTCTTGCGTCAATGTTACGAATGATTTCTGGTGAGTACTCTTTTTTGGAAAACATTCTTCTTTGCCTCATTCATCTTCATGAGTTTTTAATTGAGACTGGAATAGAAAATCAAATAACTATCTGAATGAAAATGCAAATTTTCAATTTCAGATTTTTTCTTTTGAGTTAGGGTCTTTTCTGAATATCTATCAGATGTAGTTCAATGTCCAGCGAGGCTTAAGCCGGGGAAGTTGTTGTTTCCTGTTAGACATTCACAAACAATAACTTCATTTTTATCGTGGATTTTTCAATTCACAGAGAAATATTTTATCAATTTAATTTTCAACATGAATACCCCACAAGAGGTTATCTTGACGGTGGAAGATAGAGACTAAAGTTTATCTTTCAGTCGCAGAGGATTTCACATCTGATTTTATGAACATCCTGTTCATATTTTCAACCAATCAATCATTTCTGTATTTCAAAGTTAAATATTAGATGATATTTTTCTAAGTGATATTAGAAATGGAACCCAAGTAAGTACTGTCTATATCTTCGTGTGCTGATTCTCTCTTTTGATTTGAGTCAGATTACATTCAAATATTAGGAATAATTCAGGGAGATTTGGATCCACCACCAACTTTTGACTGAAAAGTTTATGGTTTATACAAAAATTGAATGTATGTTTTTTTATTTGAGCCAGATTGAAAGGGTTCATAGATATTTGAACTCTTCTCCAATTTTTGATTGTAGAGTTTTAAGATTATAGAAAAATAGAAATGATCGTTCTGTTTTCCAGTGGATAAATGTCCTATTTTTTTTGACACATGATTCGTTAGATTCTTCAGAATCAATAATTTAATTCTGCAGTCTACCTTTCCGACTTGCTGCACCACAGTTTTTTCCATTCGCAGTAATATATGTTTTCTTCGCCCTTATAAATGGATTTACCCCGTATTTATGCATTTATTTATGTAGTAAAGTAACTACTATCAAAATTCACAACACTTTGTATTTTTAACCGACGAAACCAAAAAGGAGGAGGTTCTCTATTCGACCCGTATGTTTTATTAACCGACGAAACCAAAAAGGAGTAGGTTCTCTATTCGACCCGTATATTTTATGTTCTTCCATCATATTTTTTTATGTGTGATCACGCATAACTTTTCACTGAGGCGTCCGATTCCGATAATTCTTTTTTCAGTGGATAGGGTGTACTTCGAATTTGGTCCCATTTAAATTTAAAGGATGAAATCCACCCCTAAGGGTAGCGAAATGAAGGATATTGATCACTCACCCTCTGAATTCTGATCCGTTAACCGATTCTATCAGGCATAACTTTGTACTGGGTTCTTCGATTTGGATGATTCTTTTTTTAATAGATAGGGTATACCTTATATTTGAATTTCGAAAGGAATTAGCCACCCTTACGGGTGGAAAAATAGGGGATAATTGATTTTTCACTAGTGAACATTGGCACACACGTACGTAGTTGACAATGACAGATCGCTACTGACATTATTCTTGTTCCGTCAAAATCAGTATATTTTAGGAGAGGATGGAATGATATACAAAGTAATGAAATAAACTAACCAGAACAACGAAAATAATCAATCAATAATTTAATTCTGCAGTCTACCTTTCCAACTTGCTGCACCACAGTTTTTTCCATTCGCAGTAATATTATATGTTTCCTTCACCCTTATAAATTGATTCACCCCGTATTTATGCATTTATTTATGTAGTAAAGTAACTACTATCAAAATTCATAGAACTTTGTATTTTATTCACAACCGATCTTTGCTAGGTATATTAACCTTTCATTTTTGGTGAACGGTGTAACTTATCGAGGTAGACTTTTACAACTGAATTGTTTCTCTTGATTAGTTATGGTACCCAGAAAAACCAGTCACCAATGATTATTCCCCCCCAAAAAAATTGTTTCAAAAAGTGCTTTTTGTTTTTTTAATGTGATGTCATTATCTCGAATTTAATTGTCTTCTCTGGTCGAGAGAAGTTTGTTTTGTATTTTCTGGTAACCCCTCCTCATGTCATGATTTGTTTGAGAAAAAAAACGTTTCTGTCTCGAACGAGATGAGACAAGACAAGAGGCAAGAATCTTGCCTTGGGTGCGGCATCACTACTTCTGTTTGAGTAAATATCAGTTTTTTGACACTTGAAATCTTCTGTTGGTGTTAACTTCTTCTATCAAAATAACATTTAAGTATGTAATGGAAAGGGGGGAGTTGTATGCCATTTCAATAAATATAGAATATAAAATACGTATATTTATTGGTTGAGGCGAGGAAGCCTTTGGGCTATAGTGCATAAAAATAAAAATCACAAGCTATTCTCTAACGTTTTCGATCATCAGATCATTATCGAAAGAATTCTGAAAAGTGAAAGGAATATAATTAAATGAAGAAAAAATGAAAATGCATGGTCTCTGATAATCTAAGCGACATGTGATAATACATTTTGCTGTTCATGATTTGTTGTTCTTTTCATTTCAGAATAGTTTACACATTATATAGTTAATCATAAATGATAATGTTTCACAAAATTCAGTTCTTCTATAAACTTTACTTTCTGTGAAATTCTGACAAGTGAGTGGAATGTATTATCACATGTCGCTTAGATTATCAGAGAACATGCATATTTATTTTTTCTTCATTTATTTATATTCCTTTCACTTTTCAGAATTCTCCTGATGATGATCTGATGATCGAAAACGTTAAAGAATAGCTTGTGAATTTTATTTTTATGCACTATAGCCCAAAGGCTTCCCCGCCTCAACCAATAAATATACGTATTTTATATTCTATATTTATTGAAACCAAATTTAAGTATGTGTGTTAAGGATAAACTGGTTCGTGGACAATATATACATATATATATATATATATATATATATATATATATAATTAAAATGTATATATTTATATATATATATATATATATATATATATATATATATATATATATATATATTGTAATGTAATGAGAATTCGGAAATATATATTTTTTATTATTATTATAATTGATATATTTTTGCACCGCGTTGGGCGACACTTGTTATGAAAAGATGAATTTTGTAAATATATAATATTGTAATATTTTTGCCCCACGTTGGGCGCCAATTTGTTATGTAATGATAATTTAACAAATTAATTTGTTATTGTTTTGCCCCACGTTTTGGGTGCCCTTGTTATGTTTTGAGAATTTGGAAATATATTGTAACGAACCTAGGCCGGACCTGTCGCCTCATTCGTTGCCATCGACAACGATGATATCATCCCCGGAGATATTCGAGAACAATCCAGTCACGCCGCCGCGGATAACAACGGTCGATATTGGAAACAACTGGAACATGCTGGTTGCCAACCGCCAGAATTGGAAACATCGAGAATTCTGTAACGGAGACAAATAGGCAGCCCTCAGGAGGGAGTGGCAGTCTCGGCGAGTCGATAACATCGAGCGATACAGTGGCGTAGCTAGTAATATAAATTAGTTGTAAATTTAAGTGTGAAATAAATTAGTAAAACCAAGTTGTTTATTAACGTTACAATTGGTGTGATTTTGAAAATGAACAAGTGATCGTGGAGTGGATAGTCAGAAAAATAAATTGATAGACCTTTTTGTACGCCCAAAATAGACAGTGGCCCGGTTTTCGCGAAGTGGACAATTGTGCGTGGGAATATAAACTGATACGCTGTTCGCGTGAAACAGATAATAGACTGGTGGCCCGTAGAAAAGAATTCGCGAAGTGAATTTTTAACGAACTGATAAACTTTTCGTGTGAAACAGACTGATACCTCGTCAAAGATAAAATGTGTTCAAGAAAAGTGCGCCTTGCGGATTTGAAGGTAGCGGAATTGAAACAGGAATTGGAGGAAAGGGAACTGGAAACAACGGGTAAAAAGCAAGTACTCCAGGAAAGACTTGCAGAAGGACTTATACAAGAAGGTGAGGACCCCGAAACATTTTTATTCGAAGTTCCCGGAGGTGATTTAAGTTCGGTAATGAATAAACTCGAAGAAACTACTAAATCCTTGAAAGAAGAGCTGCAACAAAATTCGAGGACTTTTCAAGAAAATTCTAGAAATCTGGAAGAGAAGCTTTCAGAAAATTCGAAAAGCCTGGAAGATAAGCTCCTAGAAAACACAGAAGGCCTAAAAAAACAACTCTGTGGTGGAGCGAATCGTCTAGAAAAAAGAATAGGAACCGTCGAGGCAGAGATGGACAAGATGAAGGAAATAATCAGCGATGAAATCAAAGACGGAATCGAGGCAGAAATGGACAAAATAAAGGAAACGATCAGTAAGCTGGAAAAACGAATTGATAGTGCGCCCTCCACATAGATGGTTAACAAAAATGCAATGCTGGACTTGGGTTTGAACTTGGATAAAGTTCAAGAGGGTATACAAGATGTCAAGGTCATTTCTGAAATCGGGAAGCTTTCCATGAAGCCGCCTCAATTCGACGGAAAAACTCCATGGGAAAATTACCGCCGACAGTTTGAAGCAGCAGCTAAAGCAAACGGATGGAATGCAGGGGAAAGAGCTGTAGCACTAACACTTGCATTACGCGGAGAAGCGACAAATATTCTACAAACCCTCACCGCCCAAGAACAAGAGGACTATAATCAGCTGATTGAACATCTAGAATTACGGTATGGTCAGGCCCATTTGGAACACGTATACCACTCCCAGCTGAAAAATCGCTGCCAGAAATCGGGCGAATCCTTACAAGAATTCGAAGCTGACATTGCACGCTTGGTTCGTCTCGCATATCCAGCCACACCAGAAAATGTAATGGAGCGACTAGCGGTTCAAGCATTCCTGGATGGACTCCGTGACCGAGGAACCAGACAAGCGTTGACACTAGCCCGTCCAACACATCTCATAGACGCACTGGCACGCGCTTTGGAATTCGAGGCAGCGAAACAATCTTGCAAAAGCCAGAGTAAAGTCCGAATGATTGAGGAAGACTCACAGGAGCCTGCTAATTTGGAAGCTGCCATAAGGAAAGTGATTAAGGAAGTGTTCCCTGAGAGAAGACAGTTAAGATGCTGGAATTGTGGAAAAATCGGACACCTGCGTAGCAAATGTCCAACATTCAAAGAATCGACACAGGCGCAGGAAAACTGAAGAGGGTCGATGAGGAGGGGCAATCGTCGGCCTGTGTACAACAAGCCCCCGTTAACAACGCATATGTCGCTGTCCTGCAACGACAGAACAGAGGTGTCTTCGTAGACGGTCTCATCAATAACGAGCCTTGCACCATGCTGCTAGATACAGGTGAGACTAGGACAATCCGGGCCTTCCTTTGCCAGAACACCGGAACGGATTGAACCGACAACTTGGAAGCTACGCACAGCAACAGGGGAGCCAGCTACTGTATATGGCGAGCTACCGGTTGAAATAATTTTGGGCAGCACTGAAGTGAAACATCAGGCACTTGTAGCGGACATCGAAGACGATGCAATCATCGGAATGGACATCATGAATTCCAGAGGGTTTGAATTCGATTTCAAAGACGGCGTCCTACGTGTCAACGGAGAAGAGCTGGTGCTTCATGGGAGAAGTGAGGAGTTGATCCGTGTGTTGTTGGCTGAAGATGTAAGCGTACCTGAGAGGGCTGAAACCATTCTGGAGGCTCGCCTGGACGGGAGTGCGAGCAGTGGAGACGTGGTGATGTTCGAGCCCAAACTTCATGATGAGAAAATTGGACGAGGGATTGCCCTAGGGAAAACCCTGTTACGTGCTGAAAAATTTGTGCCGGTAAGGGTCATGAATGTCAATTACTTTTCAGTGACCTTGAAGAAAGGAACAATTTTAGGGCACTGCTCGTCAGTTTCATCTGTGATCCGGGGCGTACGAGGTACGATTAGCCAACCCAACAACTTGCCCACAGAACTAGAAAAATTAGTTGCCATCTCTTCCAAAGACATAAAACCAGCTCAACAGCCCAAACTAAGAGATTTAGTCAAAAAGTACCAAGACATCTTCGATACCGGACAAGGAAAAGGGGGTCGAACTAATGTGGTCCAGCACAAGATTGATACTGGAGGTGCTCGACCGATCCGGCAATCAGCAAGAAGACTTCCTCTTGCCAAGAAGGAAGAGGCTGACAAAATAGTCAGCGATATGGGAAAAGAAGGAGTTATCGAACCATCTGACAGTCCCTGGTCCTCTCCAGTCGTACTGGTGAAGAAAAAGGATGGATCGACACGCTTGTGTAGACTATCGCCAACTTAATAATGTCACGAAGAAGGACAGTTACCCTCTCCCGAGAATAATGACACCCTAGACACGTTGACTGGTTCCACGATTTTCTCGACCCTTGATCTGAAGGGGACTAAGAAACGGCCAGGTTGTGGCAGTTCACCGTTATGCCATTCGGGCTCTGTAATGCTTCCGCCACATTCGAAAGATTGATGGAAACAGTACTGAAGGGACTCTCATGGAACACGTGATTAGTGTACCTCGACGACATAATTGTGGTCGGCAGATCGTTCGAGGATCACGTGAAAAACTTGGAGGAAGTATTCCTGCGACTGAGGAACTCCGGATTGAAGCTGAGCCCTAAGAAATGCCATCTGTTCCAAAAAGAAGTACGATACCTCGGCCACGTTGTCTCTGGGGAAGGAGTAGCAGTGGATGACCAGAAGATCAAAGCTGTTAAGGATTGGCCCATCCCAAAAGACATTCACCAACTTCGAAGTTTCCTTGGTTTATGCACATACTATCGCCGATATGTGCTGGGATTCGCCAACATCGCTAAACCACTGACCAGGCTCACGGAAGGCCAAACAAAGTTCCAGTGGTCCGAAGAATGTCAAGACTCATTCAGGAAGCTGAAAGGAGCTTTGATCAACGTACCTATACTGAGCTATCCCCTACCCAAAGGGAAATTCATTTTGGATACGGACGCCAGCAACGTGGGACTTGGAGCTGTCCTATCTCAGATCCAGGAGGGACAGGAGAAGGTCATTGGTTATTTCAGCAAGACGCTTAGCAAACCAGAGCGCAATTACTGTGTCACCAGGCGAGAGCTGTTAGCTGTTGTGAAGGGAGTGGAGCACTTCTACAAGTACGTGTATGGAAGAAGATTCCTGTTGAGAACTTACCATGCAGCTCTCAAATGGCTCTTACAGTTCAAAAATCCTGAGGGTCAAGTAGCACGTTGGATGAGGACTCCAAAATCGATTTCGAGATCGAACATCGAGCCGGAACTAGCCATAAGAATGCAGATGCCTTGTCGCGGAGACCATGTCCAGATGATTGCTCACATTGCCGACGAGCAGAAGAGAAAGAAGCAACACTTTGTAGAACCACGGCAATGGATGACAACTGGAATGACAGCAAGATCCAGAAAGACCAAGAGGAAGACCCCGACCTTGGCCTAGTCGTCAGCTGGAAGAAGGGCAATCGAAGACCATCATGGCAGGAAGTCGCAGGATACTCGCCGGCTGTTAAGTCCTATTGGGCACAATGGAACTCTCTTATTCTGGACAATGGGATCCTGAAACGTGTGTTGGAGGCCGAGATTGGTGGGGAAGACAGATGCCAAATAATTGTTCCCAGGAACAGAAGAGAGGAAGTGCTGCGGGAAATCCATGATGGAGTCGCTGAAGGACATCTAGGAGTGACGAAGACCCTGCAGAAAGTGAGGCAACGGTTTTACTGGGCCAATTGTCAAGCTGACGTCCAGGACTGGTGCAGAAAGTGCGCTGTATGTGCTGCTAGCAATGGACCTCGAATACGACCCAAGGCCCCGATGCGTCAGTACAATGTAGGCAGCCCGTTTGAGAGAATCGCCATTGACATCGCCGACCCGTTTCCCGTATCCGACCACGGGAATAAATACATCCTTGTGACAATAGACTACTTCAGTAAGTGGGCGGAAGCCTATGCCTTGCCCAACCAGGAAGCCATTACCGTCGCCGACGTCTTGGTGAAAGAGTGGATATGTCGATTCGGTATTCCAATGGAGCTGCACTCGGATCAAGGCAGAAATTTCGAATCCAACCTGTTCCAAGAAATATGTCTACTGCTGAACATCCGCAAAACAAGAACCACGGCCCTACATCCGCAGTCCGATGGAATGGTGGAACGGATGAACAGGACGATCAACCGCCACTTGTCCAAGGTTGTCTCTGACCATCAAAGAGACTGGGACCAGTATCTTCATTCGTTCCTGATGGCCTATCGATCCGCAGTACACGAGTCAACCGGTCAAACTCCTGCTAGTATTATAATGGGCCGAGAACTGCGACTGCCTTGTGACCTGAAGTTTGGGATACCGCCAGGACAGGACACTGCGGGAGAGGACTACGTCAGCAAACTTCGGCAGAGAATGGACGACATCCACGAACGAGTCCGGTTGAACATCCAGAGTGCCAGCGATAAAATGAAGAAGACCTATGACATCAAGGCCGACGCTGGAGGATTTAAGGTTGATGACCTGGTTTGGCTGTACAACCCCAAACGTCGTCGTGGACTATCACCAAAGTTGCAGAACTCGTGGGAAGGCCCGTATAAAATCGTGAAAAGGATAAACGACCTTGTGTACCGAATCCGGAAGCCACCCCGAGGGAAACCAAGGGGCGTTCATTTCAACAGGTTGGCCCCTTACGCTGGAAACCATGACCAAGTTCGCACCCTCAAGCCACCGGAGGATGATATGACGTTTGAGAAGTTTATGTCCTTGTATTCAAACGGGCAGAAAGTTCTACATGGGGTTACTAGAGAGGAGTCACGAGACCTTTTCGAGGTGCCTGCTGACTACGCACTAGCACACTGTGTGGCAGAAGATCTTCGAATGTCCAGGGGCATCGCCGTAGTGTTCTCCAAGAAATTTGGTCAACTCCAAACACTGCTGGAGCAGAATCCAGAAGTTGTTGGGGTGCTACAGTTGAAAAAAGGCCAGAGAAACATCTACTACCTTGTTACCAAGAGGCATTCCCAAGATAAACCGTCCTATGAAGATGTCTGGAAGAGTCTCACCAAACTAAGAGATACTATGGTGGACCAGAATCTGGTGGATCTAGCAATTCCAAAATTGTCCTGTGGTATTGATGGGTTGGACTGGAGAGTCATAAGAAGTATGCTGGAGGCGATATTCAGATCCAGCGGCGTCAAGATTTTGGTTTGCTGTAACCCTCTTACACGACCGATCATGAAGACAGTGGAGTGTTACTTCCATCGAACTTGCAGATATCGTCACACTCCAAGGATGACATTTCGAGACGAAATGTCTTTAAGAAGGGGGCAATGTAACGAACCCAGGCCGGACCTGTCGCCTCATTCGTTGCCATCGACAACGATGATATCATCCCCGGAGATATTCGAGAACAATCCAGTCACGCCGCCGCGGATAACAACCGTCGATATTGGAAACAACTGGAACATGCTGGTTGCCAACCGCCAGAATTGGAAAAATCGAGAATTCTGTAACGGAGACAAATAGGCAGCCCTCAAGAGGGAGTGGCAGTCTCGGCGAGTCGATAACATCGAGCGATACAGTGGCGTAGCTAGTAATATAAATTAGTTGTGAATTTAAGTGTGAAATAAATTAGTAAAACCAAGTTGAGTTTATTTACAATATATTTTTTATTATTATTATAATTAATATATTTTTGCACCGCGTTGGGCGCCACTTGTAATGTAATGATGAATTTTTTCAAATATAATATTGTAATATTTTTGCCCCACGTTTTGGGCGCCACTTGTAATGTAATGAGAATTTGGAAATATATATTTTTTATTATAATTATAATTAATATATTTTTGCACCGCGTTGGGCGACACTTATGGAAAGATGAATTTTGTAAATATATAATATTGTAATATTTTTGCCCCACGTTTTGGGTGCCTTTTGTTATGTTTTGATGAATTGAATCTTAATAGTTGTTCTTATAAAATGAAATTGCTAATTATTTTTGCTATTCTTTGTGAACCAAATTGATATGATATAGATAGATATTTTTGCTCTGTATAATAATTTGTATGTGGTAATAATAATTGCCAACGAACGTCACTGTTCTCTCGTCACGTAGCTGACAATTGTTATTCCTTTTCTCACCACAGCTAGCACAGTTGGTACGTCCTCATCTCAGATAGCCGGTTCAAAGCAATTTAGCCCTTACTTGATATGTCAAACTCAAGTTATTCAATGGTCGTAGGTATGTTTGTTGATCATTGTGAAAGAACAAACAACAAAATATCAAAAAGCAATTATCTCCTTTATTCAGGAAGACTTAAAATACCTGGCCTACGAGAAATAACTTATACTAGGGTGAATCAAACAAATATTCACGGATGAAAATAATAAATCAGATCATGGATAGATAAACAAAACCTCACTTTTTCCGTGAGAGTGACGTTTTCTGTTATTGTTCAAAATAGAGTGACATAAAGTTCTTCGAATGTGAAATTCGTTATTGGTGAAATAGTTCAGGACCGGAAGAGCACTATTAAAGTTTTATAACTGGTTGGAACTGTTGGTGTTCTAATTATACCATGAAACAGGATGTCTCCTCTCTCCAATCGCTGTCAGGACTGCAATATCATGAATCAGGAACTATATAGATGCGGAAATCAGCATTTGGATCCGTGGATATGTTATCATTAAGGTAATATTGGTTTTGTTTACCAAATGATGGGATTATTCCAATTTTCTTTCGGTAAAATTTTTGCGTGGCATCCGCTTGGAAATTTATTTTCGATCTCCTTGAAGCTTTGTTTTCTATCGCCTAGCTACATCTTTTTCTCCTTGTTTTTTCATTTGAATTTTTGAATTGGAGCACTAAATTGTCACTTTTCACTGTTTATATTTATATTGCATAATTTATATATACAATTATTTTTCCACTCTTATCATTATTTACAAATTTCAATAATAATTCTTTTGATACTTATTCTTATTTTTTTTGTCTTTTGAGCAATTATGAGTTATAATAATTTTGACAGTGTATGAAATTGATTGTTTTATAGTATTTTGACATTTTTATCTATCCATATTCTACCTAGGCTCACAATATACATAGAATTTCAAAAGTTATTTACAAACAACCTCTTGAAACCATTAACCATCTAGTAATTATTCTTTTTGTGGGTTTTTATTCTTTTAAAATTTACAACTGGCATAACATAACATAACAATATATATATATATATATATATATATATATATATATATATATATATATATAATATATATATTTATATTTATATATATATATATATATATATATATATATATATATATATATATATATATACGGCAATAACAATATTCTCATTGCAATACGGGATCACCCCCTATACATTCGGTTGTGCTATAACCACAGGCGAATTTGGTACGAAAAGTTCGTGAACATGATTAGGGATGACTCAATTTATGTATAAGTGAGATGGACATGAGAGAGTCTGACACGAAACCGCTCCACTGGCCGCTGGATTCGATAAATCATTCTGGGAGCACTGACTACGTTAGTTAAAGGAGCACGTATACTTCTTATGGAGACTGGCTTTGAGTGGAATTGCGTGGATCATAATCTCTAAGCACATATAAGCCTTGTTGAGTCTAATGCATGCATAATCCCAGTGATAGAGCTTATACGTTTCTGAATAGCGAAAGAACGGTCAGACAAGCTGTTGACTTTCACCAGTATCTCCTTCCTTGAGTGCTACTCTATTCAACGGCTACGCACAAGCGGCATCATTTCAACTAAATAATATTGTATGAACCTGTATTTACTATATAAAAGCCAACAAGTATTTGAGAAGATCAACTCCTATAATACATTCTACTAAATGAAAAAAATATCTGATAGTATTTGTAACTATAACCTAACAGCGAGCACAAAAAAATCTCAGAGATGTTAAAAGTACGAGATTTTGAGACATTGAACTATACTGCGATGTTCTGTTTATACATGAATAGAACTTTTATGGAACAGCCAATGTCCGCCGCAGGTGGTGATTTTCAGGATGTCCCTGGGATGTCACAAAAAGAACTGAGTTTTTTTTATTGCCTTTTCATAGACACAACAGAACATTCCCAAAACGTTTAGCGCACATGAAATCGCTGTAAGTAAAACATTTTCAGAGATCACTATCTGAAGCCTTTTGTTATTTATTTGGACATTTGGAGGTGTCACATTCTATTCGAAATGGGGTTTTTACCTTCAATTTTTATACTACCAGGAATGTCCTTTTAGGATGTTCATCATGTAATCTAAATGGAGATTCTTCTTGAAAAAACGAGCTTGACACATTCTGAGTAAAACTTTTCCAGTGATTTATTCTGTTAGGATGATAGTGTTGATGTTGAAAACTAAAAATAAAGTTTTCTCATAACTTCTAACGCTTTTATATTCCTAAGGGTACTGGAATTAAGATTTCATCTCATGAAACAGATTCGATGTGAAATCTACTAACCACCAATTTTGAAGATAATTGCAATATGATTAGATATTTTCTTATATATCATTTCAATTTTATATCTAGGAAAGAAAATTCAGTTGAAATTATATTTAGAAAAATATCCATTTTTCACAGTGATTCTTCAGTTTTATCACAAACTGATTTCTTCTATTTGAAGGGTCAATACATTTCAGTTCACATAAGTATGTTGGAAAACATGACGAGTTGTTTTTTATTTTCTAAAGGAAAAATGTATAAAGTAAACAGGTCGTTTTTTTCAAGAAAGGGCAAACTAATTAGTTCACCCCGATGAGTTATTGCGTTCACCAAATTAGATTTCCTCTAGAAAAATGATTCAATTTGTCAATATTTTCTCGTCTTCTGAATTTGCCTATCAAAAAATTTTTTAAAACAAATTCAAAAGATACTTCTTTATAAAGTTTTTGCTTGACGTTTCGGGGACTATATCTGCCCCCGTTCTCAAAATCTTCTAAATCTCCTTCAATTGTTTTAATAATTTGGATTCTTTCTCGCAGAGTCTTTTTCGCTTTTTCATTTGACGGATGTCAATTGAGATCTGCCTAAAAAAGTTTGAGAGTGACGTATTGCTCATTTGATATATGGGGTGTTGCAGATCAGTTTATTAGCATTCTACCATATCTCACTTCTTCTGAGTAGAGGTAACCATGTATGATCCATTTCAACAGAATTTGTTGAAAGCAGTTGTTATTGGAAAGAAGATACAGGCCGTTCTTTCAATTTTCTCTCTTTGATGTGGTTCTTCCATCGATTTGTCCTATTCCATTCAATCGTATGATCGCCATTGGATGTGAGGATATGTTCTGCAATTTTGATCCAGTTATTTGTCGATTTCTGATGTAACTCTGATGTTCACTTCGGCGCACTTCCAATGGTCTTGACGTTTCACCTATATAACTATCACCACACGAACAAGGTATGTTGTGAACTCAGTTTTTGGTACTTTCTTCTGCGTTTTTTGATTTTGTTTGTGTTAGTATAGATCTCAGTGTGTTTGTTGTTCTAAATGATGTTCTTACAACATACCTATGTCCAATTTGTTTGATCTTTTCAGATAATCCGGACATAG
The DNA here is from genome assembly GCA_018342105.1 of Gonioctena quinquepunctata. NCBI lineage: Eukaryota > Metazoa > Arthropoda > Insecta > Coleoptera > Chrysomelidae > Gonioctena > Gonioctena quinquepunctata. The sequence goes on from JAFIRS010000877.1 coordinate 20,958, forward strand.
GTATTATGTTGTTGTGAATGGTAGGTGGTGGAGCTAAACTTGAGAACAGATTTTATGAGGTTTATTTCTTCATGTAGATTCTGGTTGGAATTGCAAACTGTTTGGGCTCGATTATAGAGACATTTAACTATAATCGAGCCCAAACAGTTTGCAATTCCAACCAGAATCTACAGGAAGAAATAAACCTCATAAAATCTGTTCTCAAGGAAAATGCATATCCGGATCAGTTTGTGGAAAAAACAATCACTGACATTGAAAACAAAAATCCATTAAACAACCAATTAACTACAACCAACAGAGTATCCCACCACCTACATTCATAACAACATAATACCTTATGTCCCCGGATTATTTGAAAAGATCAAACGAATTGATATAGGTATGATGTAAGAACATCATTTAGAACAACAAACACACTGAGATCTATACTAACACAAACAAAACCAAAAAACGCAGAAGGAAGTACCAAAAACTGTGTTTACAACATACCTTGTTCGTGTGGTGATAGTTATATAGGTGAAACGTCAAGACCATTAGAAGTGCGTCGAAGTGAACATCAGAGTTACATCAGAAATCGACAAATAACCGGATCAAAAATTATCCTCACATCCAATGGCGATCATACGATTGAATGGAATAGGACAAAAATCTTGATGGAAGAACCACATCAAGAGAGGAGAAAATTGAAAGAAACGGCCTGTATTCTTCTTTCCAATAACAACTGCTTTTCAACAAATTCTGTTGAAATGGATCATACATGGTTACCTCTACTCAGAGAGGAAGTGAGATATGGTGGAATGCTAATAAACTGATCTGAACAACACCCCATATATCAAATGAGCAATACGTCACTTTAAACTTTTTGGAGATCTCAATTGACATCCGTCAAATGAAAAAGCGAAAAGACTCTGAGAAAAAATCAAATTATTAAAACAATTAAAGGAGATTTAGAAGATTTTGAGAACGGGCAGATATAGTCCCGAAACGTCAAGCAAAACTATATAGAGAAGTATCTTTGAATTAAAAAAAAATTTTTTGATAGGCAATTCAGAACACGACAAGTTATTGACAAATTGAATCATTTTTCTATAGGAAATATAATTTGGTGAACGCAATAACTTATCGGGCTGAACTAATTAGTTTGCCCTTTCTGCACTTGTACAGATTTTCCTGATTATATTTTCATTTTCAGACTGTGGAAGGTTACCCACAAAACATGTCAAGAAATAATTGGTAATGTTCACTACGCTTCAAAAACTCATCACCTCCCACGTTTTTCTCAGATAAAAATAAAAAAAAACTTCAATCAACGCTTCACAGTATACCATGTGCCACATTAGATGAGCAAATTGTAACATGGCGGGAATTTTTAAATGAAAGCATAAAATGAGTAGATAGGTCACTTGGACATTGGTTTTCATTATAATGGATAATATTGGTTTCATTTGTTTATGAAAATATAAGAATGTTTCTGTCCTGTGTAAAATTGGAAGTATTAGTTTTAAAATTAAGGAATACAAAATGAAATAAATAGTTGAAAGTGAGGGGTAGTCGAAAAATACAAGATTTAATTCACTTGATTTTTTTTGTGTGTGAATTGATCAAGTTATTGAAAATAATATCGAGAACCATTATGAAACTGGACAATAAATGTTTATTCAATATCTGGGAAGAACCTATCAAGGCGAACTACCTATGTTATGTCTAGAAAGAATATGTCTCGGTAGGTATAGAAAGAAATACCACCGAAGAACGAATACGATACTACCAACATCTTTCAAAGTCCTCTTTGGGAAATGCCTACCTTTTCAAAACATCCCAAAACCTCCCAGGGATGTTTGGGCTCGCTTGGTAATCACTCTTCGTCACTAAAACTATCAGCATAGCTTCTATCTTCACCTTCGTTTATAATGAGTGGTTTAATCGTAATGTTAAGTATGCGCTCTTTTTCTAAATATTAATTTTCAGTTCTAATTATATGATCACAGCACCTTTCCCATGTTTCTTGAGTCACTTTCACAAAAGAATTTTCTGTTGAAGTTTTGGAATCATCGAGTTCAAATATCATGTTGTGTTTTGCTATATCGCCCATTTCCAAATTGTTTTCGATTGGATTTGAATCTGGGAGGAATGGAGGCAACCGTAAAACCGTATGACCGTGTTCTCCTAACAACTGATCGAATCTGAAGATAATATGTTGCGTTTCGTGGACCTTGATTAATTGGTGAATTTGTACATAGTTGGCGACAAAGGTATATTCTCATCAGAAAGCCATTACATCATTTTCGCCTTTGAGGAATTTGATGTTGGGGCTGTATTCACTTGTTCATTATGATTAGACGTATTATCATCAACCACTACTGATCTGGAAGGTAAATTGGGTAATAATTTTTCTCGCAACCATTTTTCGTATTTTTACGAGTTCATGTCGTCTTGATAATCGTCGTTTTTCGATCCTGATTTAAAAATGAGCGGGATGAAACCCATGTTTCGACAATGAAATGGGTGCACGGAAAAAAAGGATTTGTTAATTCTACCAAATTTATTTGGTCACTCTTATTGGCTTAATTAAAATTCCTTCCAAAACACAGGTGTATTCGATTGATGTATAATGACCACATTTCAGATAGGAATTCTCTACTCATGAAAGATTGAAAAGCATGATGAATAATTGTGAATAATTGAAAAACAACTATCAGATCGACCACACACAAATACTGAGTGACCTCATTGACCCCGATAACCAAGAAACGTTCGCGGAAAACAAGTAATTACTGATAAGAATCATTCGGCGGCACTCTGAACACAAACTATTTCACCGCCAAAAAGCTGATGATTTCATTTAATATCAATAATTATTGTCAACCTCTGACCCGGCGGAAGTGGTCATCAAAGAAACTGTTAACAAGCTTGTCATACAGTGTTTCTCAAAAGTCCCCTCCCCCCTCTTATTTTTGAAACGATTATACATAAACAAGTGAAATTTGGAAACTGAATATTAAAGTAAAGTAAACTTCCCTACTGGTGATGATAGATGACGAAATCGTCAAAGATGACTCCACAAGGCCATTGTGACCAATAATTTTGAATGGAACCCTACGGCAAGCGACACCTCTTTTAAAAGGTATCGAAAAAATCTATTCAATGATACTAATTTTGTTTGTGTTTATGGCAGTTTTGGCAACTCACTTTTGAAAAACGCAAAGCTGTGATGAATTAAATCAGTTAATACTAAAAATCCAAATTCAAGCTCCGCCTCTGGATAGTTGTCAACTAAGCTGACGTTTTTGTTAGTCTCCCTAATTCGACGTTTTTGTAATTGTCCAAGTTTTTGTACATTTAATAATTTGTGTATTGTTGATCGAACGTTTAACTGTTTCAACAGCTTTTGGTACTTTCAATATTTTTGTACATTTTAATAATTTGTTAAACTGTTGTGAGCCGAACGTTTAAGTGCTTCAAGAAACGAAATGGTACGTGCTTTGGGTGATAAAGTAGCAGCGATCCTAATTCTTGGTGAGACTGGACAACATATTCATGCAGCAGAACGCATTTTCAATGAGAGGTTTCCCGATTGCCCCGTTTCGAGGACTCATTTGAGGGAGCTCCTTCGTTAGCTTGAAACAACGGGTAGTATCAATGATGCGAAACGATCTAGCAGACCACAAATTTCTGATGAGAAAAAAGTTTATATACTGGCAGAAGTAAAAGTTAATCCCACTTCTCACGTTGCATCTACCTGTGAAGTCAGTCGAAGTACAGTACACAGGGTATTGAAAAAAACAAATTTCATCCATACAAATTAAAAATGGTTCATCAACTCTCAGACGACGACTCAGACCGAAAACTAGAATTTTGTGAAAATATGGAAACTAAAATTAACCAACAGCCAGACTATGTCAAAACAATTTGTTTCAGTGACGAAAGTACTTTCTATCTAAATGGAAATGTAAATACACAGAATGTGAGGTATTGGAGTGACGCAAATCCTCACCTGTTTCGTGAAACACATACCCAATTTCCCCAGAAGGTGAATGTTTGGGCAGGTATCCTGGGAAACCACATCGTTGGGCCTCTTTTTTTAAAAACTTATTTAACTGGTGAGGTTTGTCTGGAGCTGTTGCAAAACGCAATAGAACCGTTGATCCTTGAAATTTTGGAAGATAATCGAGATGAATTCGGCAATTTGGAAATAACATTCCAACAGGATGGTGCTCCTCCACACTATTACGGTGCAGTAAGACGGTATTTGGATGAGGAGTATCGTGGTAGATGGATTGGACGACGAGGTTCAACGGAATGGCCAGCTCATCACCGGACCTCACACCTTTGGATTTTTTTCTGTGGGGGTACCTCAAATCGGAGGTTTACGCCACTGAACCTGACAATATTGACGTTTTAAAACAACGTATTGTTGCAGAATGTGAGGCTGTTTCCGCAGACACATTTGCAAAAGTACGAGAAGAGTTTAAAAATAGGACATTCCACTGTCAGAAAGTTAATGGAGGTCACTTCGAGCAATTTGTTCAAGTAGATACTGATTCATAAATCTGTAATTGATATCATACTGAATGGAATTTCAATTTTAATATTTACTAATGAGCTATGAAAACTGCCATGAACACAAACAAAATCAGTATCATTGAATAGGTTTTTTCGATACCTTCCAAAAGAGGTGTCGCTTGCCGTAGGGTTCCATTTGAAATTATTGGTCACAATGGCCTTGTGACGTCATCTTTGACGATTTCGTCATCTATCATCACTAGTAGGGAAGTTTACAACCTTTAATATTCAGTTTCCAAATTTCACTTGTTTATGTATAATCGTTCCAAAACTAAGAGGAGGCGAGGGGACTTTTGAGAAGCACTGTATAAAAGGACCAAACATTTTCAAGAAGAGTCACTCTCATTCAAGACTCCCTGTCAGTCACTCTCACTTATTCAAGTCGATCAAGCGAGTCCATCAAGTCCAGTTAAGTTCAGTCTAGTGTAGTTTACAAGGGCATCGGAAAACGCGAAGTCAGTTCACAGTGAAAGTTATGCTCGAGAAAGTGATTAATTGAAAAGCCAAGTGGATAATATTGTCCAAACGAAAGCCAAGTCTAGAAAGTCAACGAAACAAACTTGATTGATGGGAAAAACCGTAAGTTACATACAGACCGACGGACGAAACGTTTTAAGGTGAACAAAATCTCAGATCGTTCGAAACATCAATAACCCAGACAAAATGTAGGATAATCCCTCGGATAGAGAAACCACTTTTCCCCAAATACTGAATAGCGATAACGTACTCGGAATCTAGTGTATCCGCAGCAAAAGCTATATGAATCGAAACTGCATTTTGGTTAAATTGATATCAATTGATTGAAACTATAGCATGTTCTTATTTTTTGTGAATGGTATTGATGATTCAAAGTTTCTTCGTATTGAGGATATAACTACTGATGTTTATGGCCTAATTGATGAGTTGTGTAAACAACAAGATAACGTTTATTGATATTGAAGTGTGCCTGCTATTTACAATGATAGCCAAATATGGATTGAAACTTGTGGTATCGACCAAAGCAGATTTTGGTAAACCCTAATTTACTATTGATGTGTTTATATGTGTGACTCCTTGATTAACCCAAGGTGTATGATCAGAAACTGAGGAGACTTCAAGTACCCATTTTCTATTCTCACCTACTGTGTGTAATCGACGATAATCCAAGCCGCTCAGGGTTGTTGAACGAATGCAGAATTAATCCATTAAAACAGGTGAAAGGTGTGAGTTGCTACCTCTGCTTCTAAGGTCTATCGATTCCTTGGTAGGAAAGCCAAGGTAATTGGTAGGAGTAGAAAGAGGGGCATCACAGATAAAATCAATATATTACGGTGACAAAATGAATTTCTCAATGCAATGCAACATTTCTTTGATTATAATATATATCTTCATCTATTGGAACAATCGCCAACTCATATTGAATTGAGATGTGTTTCAACACAAATATAATATTTATTCGAATCAAGCAACCAAAATAGATTAATTCAAATAGAAGAATATTATATTGGAGGAATTATATGCGTCAGATGGCGGAGCGTACGCACAACTCACCGTGACTACCGAATAGCAAAGCTAACTCATCATCATTGCGACGTCTGGATGTAAATGTCTAGTGTAGGCTCTCATGCTCGGTTGCCATATTTGTCAATTCAGTGGATTACCAAAATGATAATTCGTTTGAATAGATATCTCCAGTGGAGAAATCATCTTATTTTGTTGAATTTGACATTTCATTGAATTATTCAATTCGACATATATACTTGTTTGAATGAATATTTTTGTTAAAGCAAATTTTGTAGATCCGATAATTCGATTCAATAAAATAATCACATGGTTGAAACAACATTTTTGCCAAAATGAATAGAGTTGGTCGAATAAGATATTTGGTTCATGCAAATTAGTTTCAATTGATTGAAACATTAAATTTGATCCAAAACCAAGAAATAATTTCGCTCATTTTGAGATTTTATTTGTCGTGCATAAACGACACTTTTATTCATTTGAACAATTAGTTTTTTTCTGTGTGTGAATGATCTGGACGAAGTTCCATCATTCCACGACTTGGAGGAAATATGTCCAGCGAGAACGTATGTTTCATCCGAAAACACAATCGGTCTGCCTTTACCTCTGAAACTTCATGCTTCTTCCATAATACATTCAAAGGTTCTTACTGATACCCAAGAACAATCGTAAACACGTTTTATTTCTTGTTTCGATTCATTTAGACGTAGTGTTGTAAGATAATTACATTTTCCACCGCCTCATGTAGACCTCTTTATCATGATGAAAAATCACAGTTACTCTACAATCAGTCGAAGATCAGCGATACAAATCTTAATTAAATAAAAATGCTGATGATGCCTTTGCTAATGACAAATTCTTCTGTAGAAACCTATTTGAACGAATTTCCAGTGGAAGATTAGGATCACTAAGATTATACACATGTACCCAATCAAGTATGTCGCTCATGGGACATACTTGCGCTCGATATTTGAATAAGTACCTCAATCTATTTCGTGCGGCATAACGCCAACATATTGACGTGATTTTGGGCAGATTATCGCCTCTCCCGATAACGTAAGACAGCCCACTTGGCCTAGTGTCCATATGAGCCTTTCGCTCTAACAATAAATTTCAGGCGAATATATATATATATATATATTTATATATATATATATATATATATATATATATATATATATATATATATATATATATATATATATATATATACCATTTTATTCCTGTACCCTTACTAAGAAACATTATACATTCTTGTTTAATCTGGGAACAGCTTTAGTAACTTAAATCACATGAGTTTGGGTCAAACTTATAAAATATTTGTGGAATAGACGTTTTTCGGGAGATTAATTATGAAAACACGATTTAGTCTTGTCACTAGGTGTAGTCATGCCCTGTATATTGATGCACATAAGCTTGTTCAATATTCTCAACCCGTAAATAAAACTTGAACCAACTAATATTTGTAATTAAAACACATTATTTATCCTAATTGAATTTATTATTGTTTAAGTAAATGTGGAAAAATAAAAAAAACTCAATAAACAAACAATGTTCAAATTTTCAATATTCTACGTGACCACCTTCGCGCTTCATACATAGAATTGTTCTGGAAAACATGTCACGGCGAACATTTTTCAACATAGTTCTGTTGATCAGTGCTGCACAATTCCTAATACAAATTTTTAAATTTTCGGCATTTCGAAATGGGAGTTGCTTATGAACATTGCTTTTCAGGTAACCCCACAAAAAGAAATCACACGACGTTAGGTCTGGAGACCTAGCAGGCCAAGCGTTACCTGAATATCGACCTATCCACTGCTCACCGAACTCATTGTTAACCACTCCCGCACTTCATTTGTAGAATGAACAGAAGCCCCATCTTGTTGGAAAAATCAACGAATCCGCTCTTGTAATGGTAGGTTGTCGATAAATGTAGATATCTTGGTCCGTAAAAAGTTATAATACCGTTCGTCATTCAAATTTTGTCTAAAAAAGAAGGAACTTACAATGGGCTTGTTCAAGAAAAAAATTTCAATTTAATAATCGAAACTATAACTCATTTTAAACGGATTCCCAAAATTTTAGATTTTTCCGCGAACGTTTAAACCCTCAAATTAATTAAAGAAATTGGAGCGAACGAAAACGGGGCGTGGTTACCTGTGACGTCACACTGCATATGCGATACCTAACGTTTGCAACGCCTCGCCGCGAGTCGAGAGTCGACTGTATATTTCGTAAGTACCTACCGTGTTGTCTCTGTGTGTAAGAAGCAAATCGCTGGACTGTTTCGTTATTTTATTGCATAATGAGTGACAATAAAGTGGTAAATAAATATTGTTTGGTTCCCGACTGTCCTAACACATCCAAGAATGCCCCAGAAAATGGTTTATTAATGTGCCCTCTGATATTAAAATAAGAAATGTTTGGCAGAAAGCAATGCGTTTTTGTATTTAACAAATCGCATGTGTATTGCTGTGAAGACCATTTTAAAGTAAGTTTTTCGATTTTATCTCACAGTTTGAATATATTTAATAACAAAATTTGTATAGTTTTAAAATTAGTGATAACTTATAAGCTCTAGAGAGTTTAACACAAATAACTTGTTTTAGGTAGAGAAAGATATAGAAAATTATATGTACATTAAAACAATGAACAGTGGAAAAGTTAGACTGAAACCTGGAGTAGTACCGAGATTTTTTGACTGTCAAAAAAATAGAATTACGACGCATAGTTCAAAGCTACGGTCACAGTTTTCACAAACTAAAGCACAGCAATCTGTCATTGAGACTTTATTGTTAAGCTCAAAAAATAGAACTTCCGAAGAGAATCAAGAAGAGGAAGAAAATGAAATGGATATCAGACGAATGGAACCTATATCTAAGGAAATAGGGGTTCAGGCTCATATTAAGGCTTATGTACGTTCTAAGGCGATTCAATGTGGAGGCGAGGGTTTTTCTACACCAAAAATGACAAAAAGGAAAAAATCCACTAGCAATGAGATGGTTCCAAAGAAATCGCTAATGGAAAAAGTCGAAAAACCAATTAACGAAGATATTTCAATATCCAGTAGCGGTTCTACTTTTACATTTACTTCGTCAGAACTAAGTTTGTCAGATCCGAATAACTCATTTTATCTAGATACTAATAGGTCAAAAGAAATACAACGGAGAACATTTTATTTGATAGAAAAAAATCCAAAGCTTTATTTGGGAGTTCCGAGTCAGTCATTATTTGTTGTAAACTTGTTAACTGAAAAATGTGAGCTGGACAAGCTTGATAGTTTTTTAACATTAAAAAAGATCAAACTAAATTTACCTTACAGGATATTAGCAGACGATTTTAGTGTACCACTTTCCAGAGTATGTAGCATTATACAAAAAACTATACCGTTATTAGCTGGTTACCTTTACCCATTTGTGCGATGGATGCCCCTATCTGAAGTTAAGAAAAGACTTCCTATTCCCTTCAGAAGCAGATATAAAAATGTACAATGTATTATAGATTGTTTTGAAATTTCGATTCAAAAACCAAGTGATCCGATATTACAGAGTCTCACATGGTCGGAATATAAAGGTTGCAATACAATGAAATATTTAATTGCATGTTCACCAGATGGTTTGATATCTTATATTGCTTTTGGTGTTGGTGGTAGAACTACAGACAAGATGATTGTTGAAGAATCGACATTTTTAAATTTATTAGAACCAGGCGCTGAGGTAATGGCAGATAGAGGCCTTAAGCATCTTGAAGATCAACTTGCAACTGCTAAAAATAAACTAGTTAGGCCGCCATCTGTTTTATCTGGACAAAAAAGTTCTAAGGAAAAAGTTAAGGAAGCAAAACGAATTGCAAGCTTGAGAATTCACATAGAACGAGTAATATCTAGAGTAAGGGAGTTTGCCATTCTTCAACCACATGCCACGATTAACTTAAATTTAGTGAAATACTTGGACCTAATAGTGCAAATAGTCTGTGGAATAATCAACATACAAGTTTATCTAATTAAATAAAACCAAAAATATATATTTACATTATTTTATTAAATATGTTTTCGTACCAAAACTTTTCTAGTTTTTGCATAATAAACTCAACAAGTTCTTCATCATATCTGCAAGATTGTATTGTAATCTCTTTTGAAGTTTCAAAATGCGGATGTGACATAACAAAAATTCCACGTTTTCTTTTACTGAGATACATTTGAAGTTGAAGTTGATATACACATTTTTCCTTTATGTTACCATCTAAATCTATATAATTTAAACATGATTCTTCTGTTGTTGGGCTCTTAATCTCAACAATAAATTCTTCGTTAATGGCGTCAGGGGAAGCACCAACTGGTGGATTTTGTTGCGAAAGAAAAATTGCTGCTTTGAAAAATTTTTGTCCAGTTTTCATTTCTAGCGATTTTAGGATAGCAGTTTCTAGCTTTAATCCTGGTTTCAGAGGGTAATGAGCAAATATTTGGGTAATAGTTTACTGAATTAAAAATCATCATTTTTCAATTTCAACGCCCTGTATCCCTGTATCTCGAAAACTACTCGACAGATTTTTTTGAATACAGATAATTTGGTTCAGGTGGTTGATTAGAATAACATAAGCACCAAAATATTAGTCAATTTAAGTGAGAGTATTTCCCATAAGATTACTCAGTGCCATGTTTTTTCACTGTATTTTCAGTGCATTTTAATAAAAAAAAGTGCCAAGAATGTTTCATTCGACCCTGGTATTGCGTGACCGTAAAAGCGTAAGTCAAAATATTGAATTTATTTCACTTACCTTTGCAATTTTATTCCTCGCATTTCCACACTTATGAAGTCTTTGTTTTCATTAAAATAGTCCATCACCATAAAGATATCCAATTCAGGTAAATTTGCAGAATCTGCTTCAATAAATCCAGTATCTACTGAATACATCTTAACTAGCAAAAACCACTAACACTTTTAAAATTTAAAGATATGGCAGCTGGAAGCGACTTTCTTATGTGAAACGCAACGGTGTACTGCCCAATATCAGACCACAATATGTAAGGTGACGTCACAGTCGGTTCTGCCGCTTTTTAACGGAGCTCCATTTTCAACGTTCATTATCTAAGTAGTGGGGCAAGTTCAAGAGCTAAAAATTTTACCAGTTATTTTGATTATTGAGTTTTACAATATAACGTGAAAAAAACCGAGAAAATATTTCATTTATAACAAGCCCATTCGCTCATTTAAAATTCCCCACTATACATTCACTTTGAAACTATATTGGTCCTTGGCTTCAATAATAAAATAAGGATTATGATCTGCCCACTATCTATAATTTTGAGAACTGACGACACCATTTGAGGTGAAAGTTGCTTCGTCAGCAAATAGCACATTTTTTGAGAAATCACGATTGTCTTCTAACATTTCCTGGAACCATACACAAAAATAAAATCGAGCATGTTAATCCCTGTCTCGCATTACTTGCAAAAATTTCAATTTGTATGGGTGAAAGTGATTTTGCTGACAGAGGTTTGAGATATTTCTGCCTCTTCTGTCATAATTTTCGTCGAGACTCTTGGTGTCTCAGTGATTGTCAGTAAAACATTGTTTACATTATTTTCACAGGCTCAACGTGAACACTTTTATATTTGTTTACAACCGAACCAGTTTTCTTAATTTTTTGCAATATCTTTGCCACCGTAGTAAAATACAAATTCTGGTCTGGATGCCTTCCATTGAAAATTTCAGCTATGATAATTTACGCCATATAGCAAAACTATTTAAATTTTTTCTTGAATACTCAGTTTTGGAGCCATTTCTATGGATAGAAGAACGACAACTCCAACAAAATTGTCAACAAGTTATTGTGACATTTGTTTCTGTTACATCAAAAGTAGATCTTTTTCAAAAGCCGCCTTATAAAATTCAAAAATAAAGCTAAGTCATTGAAGTTCAAATTTACTAACCAATATTAAATTTAGCAAGGATGAATCATGTATTATCAAGTTCAAATCACATATATTAGTTGGTTTAAATTTTATTTACGGGTTGAGAATATTCAATAAGCTCATGTGCATCAATATACAAGGCATGACTACACCTATATGACAAGACTAAATCGTGTTTCCATAATTAATCTCACGCAAAATGTCTATTCCACAAATATTTGATTAGTTTTGACCCAAACTTATGTGATTTAGGTTAGAATGAATAATGTTTCCTAGTAAGGGTAGAGAAATAAAATGATATTTTTGTTTTTTTTTAATCTGGTTCAAAATTGGTACGTGAGGCCCTCATTGGATTCCAAACACACAACTTTTTTTGAATTCTCGCCAAATCTGAGGTCACGTGATATAAGTCGCAACGGATTTTTCAGTTGTCAAACATGCATAAACGAAACGCCGTTAGAGTTTTTCAGAAATTTCAATAGCAATTTTTTTCCCATATGTAGGCAATTTTATGACGGACACTGAATATATATTAAATAGCAAGAGTTTGTGACATAAAACATGTCTTAGTTTTCCCACACTTTCACATTCATAACCAAAAAATGTTGCTACAATTGTTCTCGGCTCTGTAGTAAATTTACCATTAATTTTTGTCACAATTACTGTTTCATATAACTTTATTTATTGCTCCATGCTTTTACGTGTTTTTTTTAATGTTGTCTTGTACATCTTTCTGTATATCACCAAAAAACGACCATTCTCACTAACATTCTCCTTGATGATGACAATATTCATTGTCTACATTCAAATTGCAGTGAAAATTGCTATGCGCTCTCATATTATTGAAGTTGCTAATTTCATCGGTTCAATAGAAAAAATATATACCATAAGAGTTACAAGCGAATAATTTTGTTCAAAGAGTATACCACAGTATTTTATGAGTGGTAAAGTTCATAATAGATTTTGCACTTTTCTGCATTATGTTGAAAAAGGGAAAAATTCTCTAACTTCCAGAGACCCTGATTTTGTAATAATTTCAGCTTTGGTACTTTCCAGCTACCCTGAATTCCCAAAGAAATAGTTCTGGATCCCCATAGATCTTTCGAATAATACTCAAATGGGCAACCACAAGGCAAAACAAACTTGTAATAAATATTCTCCCTTCAAAGTTTCGGGATAGATTATTGTTGTGTTCTAGCTGTAGGGCAGTAAGTTTCATTCGAACTTTCCACGTCGAACTGCTTCTGAAAAACATGGCTGTGACAGACAGTCTGATGGATTTATGGAGGGGCACATAAATACCTGAGTTATTTTCTTTCATTTTGACATAGGGGACCCTGAAAAAATCGATATTTGAAAGAATATCGCGAAATGTTTTCTACCTTTCCACCCACAACCGATTATTCAAAAAATTGTTCTACAAATTTTGATTCCTAATTGTTGTTTATATGTCGATCATATTAGTACAGTAGAACGTTGGGAATTGAAATTTGAAGCACCTAACGGCATTAATTATATGTATATCCGAAATGACATCCGAGTAAAGTTAATGAGGCATCGAACGGTATTAAACTTTGCTAACGAATTTGTAGCGACTCTGGTGTTACCGGGTAAAACGCTTTATCTACGCTTATACAAAGCCCAAGCAACTATATCATCAATAGCGGCGTGCCAAACTGAAACCCAATGTGCAGCCTTCAATTTCCAGTCTATTCTAATTTCCATTGTGTTCATTTGAATCCACGGATTCAATGTACTATGTGACATTCAAGAAAGGACAGGGTGTTCCTACTTCCTAAATTGTGTATATTATACGCATGCCATGAGTGATTTGAAAAATTGCAAGACATCACAGATATAATTTTGAAAAATTACAGGTCACACCTGATTTGCATTCTCTCAAAAGTTTTAAAAAATCCAGTTGAACTGACATGATTGTGAATTTGTCTTAGATTTATTTATAAATATTTGCTATTATTCACGTATAGCTCAAATCAAAACTATTCGGATGGATGATATATTATTTATTGAATTCCGTTATAAATCATTAGACCGTCAAATGAAATATGAAATTTGTCTCCTCAATGATACCTAACACTTATTCCCTTCCATGGTTCCATTGGGAATCATTTTTGATTTTTTGTAGCAAAATAGATTTTCAATTTTCAAGATTATTTATCCTTAAATTCATCAAAACTCACAGCCTATAGAAGTATATATTGGTTTGGTTTCAAATGTTCTCAAATGGGTGACCTTTCTGGAAAATTTTCATTGTATGAAGATATTTCCCAGCAAGCACAAATATCCGTGGGAGGTTTTGAGATGTTTTGAAAATGCAGGCATGAGGATGTTATTTTGAGACACAATATGCACTTCCCAAAGAAGTTTTTGAATGTTGGAAGTATTGTATTTGTTCAACTGTGGCATTTTTTTGTATGCCTACTAAAAGGTATTGGCGAAAAAAATAATAACGTGTGGATGTTCTTTCCAGACATAACATGGATCGCCTTGAGAGGTTCATCCCAGATATTGAATATACATTTATTGTTCAGTTTCGTAATGGTTCTTGACAATTTTTTTTAATAACTTGATCATTTCACACATCAAAAAGTAAAAAAAAAACAGCTGAATTAAATCTTAGAATATTAATATTTTTCGATTCCTCACTTTCAATTATTCATTTCATTTTGTATTCCTTCATTTCAATACCAATACCTCCTATTTTACACTGGGCAAAAACAATATTATTCATCATAATATAAACCAATGTCCAAATGACCTATTAACTCATTTTCTGTTTCCAGTTTAAAATTGCCACCACCAATTGGCCATTCAGTGTGGTATACCTGATAAACCTCGCAGAACAACACCGGAGTGTATGGCACAAGGAACACTGAAGCGTTGATTGAAGTTTTTTTTAAATTTTTAACTGAGAAAAACTTGGAAAGTGATGAGTGTTTGAAGTGTATTGAACATTATATAATAGACATTTTTGATATCACTGAATATGTAGATAAAGTAAGTATTACATGAAATAAATGTATTATCATAGTCCAGAAACATAATATTTTTTGATAGGGTGTTCGAATCTGTATAATGGTGTATAATGTTCAAACTGTACCATTGATGATTCTTGAAAAAAACGACCTGTTTTCTTTATACATTTTCCGATTAGAAACTTTGTTAGTTTTCACATTATGGGGAGTTAGAAAACAACTTCTCATGTTTTCCAATAGACTTATGCGAACTGAAATGTATTGACTCTTCAAATAGAAGAATTCGGTTTGTGATAAAACTGAAGAATCACTGTAAAAATTAATATTTTTCCAAATAAAATTTAAACTAAATCATGCTCCCTAGAGATTCAATTGAAATTATGTATAAGAAAATATCTAATCATATTGAAATTATCTTCAAAATTGGTGGTTAGTATATTTCACATCCAATCTGTTTCATGAGATGAAATCCTAATTACAGTACCCTATAAAAGCCTTGGAAGTTATGAAAAAACTTTATTTTTATTTTTCAACATCAACACTATCACCCTAACAGAATAAATTAATAGAAAAGTTTTTCTCAGAATGTGTCAAATTCGTTTTTTCAAAAAGAATCTCCAATTAGATTACATGATAAACATCCTAAAAGAGGGATGCATTCCTGATGGTATAGAAATTGAAAAAAAATCCATTTCAAATAGAATGTGACACCTTCTGATGTCCAAATAAATAACAGAAGGCTTCAGAAAGTGACCCTTGAAAATATTTTATTCACAGCAATTCAATGTGCCCAGAAGTTTTCGGAATGTTCTGTTGTGTTTATGAAAAGGCCATCAAAAAAACTTAAGACAAGTTCGTTTTGTGACATCCCAGGGACATTGAAAATCGCTACCTGCGGCGACATTGGCTGTTTTATAGAAGTTCTATTCATATATGAACATAATATCGCAGTGGATGTTCAATGGTACAAAATCTCGTACTTTTAACATATCTGAGATGTTTTTGTGGCCGCGTGTGTGTGTTATTGCCATATTTCGTCAGAGATGCAGGAATATTATTTTCACGGACGGAAACAGTTGAAAGACTCCACACCCCGTTAACTCTTTCAACCACCGATTAAAAGAAATGAAAAATACCCTAACATCATTGAAAATTATCAGTGACGCCTCTAATAGTGACATGAACAAAAACATATACAAAATGTTCAAACGTGAATATATCACTGCTCTAAATGAGTCCAAAAAAATAGCGTACACTAACTACATTCAAAACTCTGAGAACAGATGCAGAGATGCATGGAAACTGATAAATTTTGGAAGGAACAAAGACTCAAAATCAAATTTTTCCGAATGTGAATTAACAGCGGACCAATTCATCAATTACTTCTCATCTGCAGCCGATTTGATAACCGAACGCCTGACGGCTACTGATGAAGAAGCAAATTCTTCCCTAAAAACACTACCAAGCAATGAAAATTCATTTTTCTTTTTTCCCGTCTGCAAAGACGAGGTGATTGACGCCATGAACTCCCCAAAAAACACCAACTGCTATTACTTTCATAATATGAACAGTTCAATTATCAAGAACATAAAAGATATACTTGCTGACCCACTCACAAAGTTATTCAATTTATGCTTTTGTGAGGGGGTTTTTCCTGATGTTTTTAAAAAAAGCAAATTAATACCGATCTTTAAAAAAGGCAATATTGACCTACCAGAAAATCACCGTCCGATCTCGATAATCCCAATTATTGGTAAGATTTTTGAAGTCGTTATTAAAACGAGGTTGTCATCCTACTTTGAATATAATAATTTTATAAACGACCAACAATTTGGATTCAGGAAAAACCGCTCCACAATACAAGCAGTTCGTAAACTGGTGACGGACATAGTCGAGGGCTTTGAAAATGGACAACCTACTGCAGTAACCCTATGTGACCTCAGCAAGGCCTTTGACTGCGTCCCACATCGAGGCTTACTTGACAAGCTTGAACTATATGGCATAAGAGGCAAAGCTTACTTTTTTTTCGAGTCATATATATGAGGGAGAACTCAATACGTTACATACAACAACAAGACGTCAGAGTGTAAACCGATATCATCAGGAGGATCAGTCCTTGGGCCACTCCTGTTCAAAATATTTATAAATGACATATTCTACCACATCAAACCAGCAGAGTGTATCTTGTTCGCTGATGACATTACTTTCTACAATTCCGCCTTGAACCCAACAGAACTTCACCAGAAAGACGTCGAAGCATCTAACAAAATCAGTGAGTGGCTCACCCCTAACAACCTGATTCAAAACGACACAAAAACTCAATCAATCACATTTTCTTCCAACACCCTATGCCTCAGACGTACCAGTTGAGCTGTTGGGCATCACCCTAGACGCAAACTAAAATGGGATGAACACTTGGTTTACTATGCAAGTTGGCAAGTCAAACCTTGGTCCTCAGACGACTGCGAAACACTGTGGACGAAGAAGTCCTGAGAATGTCATACTTTTCTCTATTCCACACCAACTCAAGTTATGGCGTAATTTTATGGAGTAACTCTATCCATGCAAATCGTGCCTTCATTCAGCAAAAGAAAGCAGTCCGTGTTATTGCCAAAGCAGATTACAGATACTCGTGCAAACACTTATTCAGGATATTAGAAATTTTAACACTTCCAGCACTTTATGTATATTTCTGTTTGATTGAAATACACAAACATATTCATTGCCATACCAAACACGAAGATCTGCATAAATATCCCACCAGAACTAGCTCTCAGCTCATCAATCCCAGACTTCGTCTCAATACATCATTAAAAAATTCAATTAATTTAAATATATACAATAAAGTGCCTGAATCGTTCAGAAACCTCAGCTACCATGAATTCAAACAAGCCATCAAACACCTCCTATTTGAACATAGCTTTTACTCGGCAGATGAATTTTTGTCAAGTGATCTAACATAATATTCCGTAAACACCACGATAAATGAAAACACCCATCTTTCTACCTCAAACCCATTTCAAACATAATTTGTTTTGTGTGCATACATGTTGATTTTAATTGTTATGTTCACAATATTACCATGAGAAGATATTTTACACCTTACTCAAACATATTTCAAACGATAATCTGTTGTGTAAACCATAATTTGCTGTGTATGTATATATGTTTTATTTTTTATTTGTTATGTTCACAATAACCCTATATGTTACTTCAACTACGGACATGTTCCAAACTTGACGTGTGTAATGAAAGAAATATTCAAAAACACCAATAAAATTCTATTCTATTCTATTCTATTCTATTCTATTCTATTCTATTCTATTCTATTCTATTCTATTCTATTCTATTCTATTCTATTCTATTCTATTCTATTCTATTCTATTCTATTCTATTCTATTCTATTCTATTCTATTCTATTCTATTCTATTCTATTCTATTCTATTCTATTCTATTCTATTCTGTTCTATTCTGTTCTATTCTGTTCTATTCTGTTCTATTCTGTTCTATTCTGTTCTATTCTGTTCTATTCTATTCTATTCTATTCTGTTCTATTCTATTCTATTCTGTTCTATTCTATTCTATTCTATTCTGTTCTATTCTATTCTTTTCTATTCTATTCTATTCTATTCTATTCTATTCTATTCTATTCTATTCTATTCTATTCTATTCTATTCTATTCTATTCTTTCTATTCTATTCTATTCTATTCTATTCTATTCTATTCTATTCTATTCTATTCTATTCTGTTCTATTCTGTTCTATTCTGTTCTATTCTGTTCTATTCTGTTCTATTCTGTTCTATTCTGTTCTATTCTGTTCTATTCTATTCTATTCTATTCTATTCTATTCTATTCTATTCTATTCTATTCTATTCTATTCTATTCTATTCTATTCTATTCTATTCTACCCAACACTTGTGATTTATTTATTTATTATTCAAACAGGACTACAAGGAATTAAAAGATTTGAAATATGAATTTACATGCGAATTGTATGACTTACAGTCTGATACATGAGATTAATTGAAGTTTCTGAAGTCTCTTTGAGAGCATTCAATGAAACTGTCCAATCTATATCCATCGATGAGTTGAATGTATTTGCTAGTCGCAACATGATTATAAGCTGGGACCTTGCAGTAGTGCAAACTAGGGGTATATTGAACATAAGAGAATTTCTCATTCTTCTTGCAGGTACATTAAATCTGATCCGTGAAAGGAGTTCAGGAGAGTTGACTTTATGATTCAGTATTTTGTATAGAAATATCAATATATTTTGGTTTCTTCTATAGTCCAGAGGCAATACTCTTAACTCATTTCTCAATTGCATCGTTCTAACTATTCTGCAGTCAGGATAGATACGATATTTTTTGTAGTACAGGAATCTCAAGAATTCTCCTAACCGAATTTCCGATCCGAATTCAAGTTTCAATCTGACAAGAGTGTAGTACAAAATCTTTATAGCTTCTATATTGGAAACATTTGATGTTTGTCTCACTATGAAGCCTAAAATACGGTGTGCTGATTTAATTATATTTTTTACATGGTTTGAAAAGGATAGTCTATCATCATATGTGATTTGGTTGGTCCAATAAAACAGTGTAGAACGATTGACGGAGCGTTAATTGGGATCACCGGAAAAAAAATCAGAAAATGAATTATTTCATTTGCAAGAAATATCATGGAAGGTAGAATGTTTTTTAGGTAGCTATCCGAATATTGTTTTTTATATTTTGGGTTTTCTCTCCCTATGGAAGTAAAAAATGTTAGTGATCTGTTTTAAGGAGGACACACTACTGAATTTGCCCCGATTCGTTACTACGTTGTTGGTATTCTGAATAAAAATAAACTGAGAAAACTTCAGATTTGTTAGTAACGTACCGTTTGAAAATGATTTGCCTAAAATATCTCACAACAAAACGTATATTGGAAATTCTAACTAAAAAATATACCCCCTTTGATATTACCATTCGGTAATCCCTTTCTCAAATCCTAGTTATTGGAAAATTATTAAGTTTTTCGTGATATCTTGACAATTACTTGTCACAATCTGATGTGTCCCACAGAGGTTCACAGGATGTTCAATTCAACGTGATCTACATTGAACGAAATTTCTGTAGTTCCATCTGCTTTTTCAGTAGGGACATCCACGTTGGATCCATAGTGAGAAAACACGTATTCATATTCCGTTCAACAAAATACAGGAAACTCCTCTCAATTTGCTTTTCGTGTCATTCTGTTCATTCATGAGAGTTTTCTTATTACCCCAATCCACCATATGGGCCCCTGTTTGTGTTAATATATGTTGGCCAATTTGGATCTTCCAATTCCTCTATTTTTCATATTATCCCTGTGTTTGTTCCTTATTCTTAATGGTCTTGACGTTTCTCCCATGTAAGTTTTACCACAAACACATGGAATAATGTATGCACAATTCCTTGAATGTTGTTCTTCGTTTCTTGGTTTTGTACGGGTTGATTGCAATCTCAAGGTTCACCAATTGGTGGCCCGAAAATTGTATGTCTTCTGCGATCCACAGTTGTACAGTACGTGTGGTACTGTTTCTGGTTCCTTACCGCATAATCTGCATGTTAGGTCGCCATTGAACAGTCCCATTTTGTTAAGGTGCTCTTTTACTAAAAAATGTCCAGTTATAAGCCCCGTAGTGGTTTTTAGTTGTTCCCTGTTCAAAATCAACTTCCGTGTCTATTCCCTGAAATGTTATTCTAGTGTTGAGTGTGTTTTTCCCGGATCTAGTCTTCTATTGGTATTTGCTACTAAAGGTTGATGTTGATGGTCCTGGTGTTGTTGAGAGCCTTGGTGTTGCTTTTAATTTTCCGTTTGTAAGATAGTTCTATTTAAATAACTTTTTGGATGTGCATTCTCTACAAGATTTTTTTTTCCAAAAACAAAATCATCTCTGAAACTTTGTAGTGTGACACCTTTTTTGATACTCATTTGGTGATTTGAATTGAAATTGAGATATATGTTTGTGCGAGTCCCCAGTGTGCAAAAACTCCTAGTATTAACGTTCATTATATGGTAACCTTAGATACATTGTTGTTATATGATTATTGTGCCCATAATGTCTCAATGATTTTAGAGTCATTAAATGTCCACCAACATAACAAAATGGCAGATATGTTATATAAAAATCGAATCTGATACGTTATCAGAAACTGTTCTGTTACAGCAAAAGAACTTATACAGAAATATGCGTAATAAAATCGTTACATAACAAGTCTTTTCTTTACATCACTTGAAACTACTTTCTTACGGGAAAATTACGTCCAGTGGACAATAGTTTATATATATTCAGGTAATTATTGATAAATAGTGTGTGATTCAGTTGAATCTATGTGTTAAATAGGGATGATACAACAAAAATTTTCATATTATGTTGGTGGGATACATCATTTAAGAAAACTCGAATTTGAAATAAAAAAATGTATAGGTATATTAAAACATGGAACATAAAAATTATGTGGTGTTCCTTAATAATCATTGTTTTGCATATCGTAACCATTCCATTGCTATTGTATCGAATAAACAATCCGAAAATGTAAGGGCAACTCTCAGTACTGCACCTAAAAAAATATGTATTGAAATATTTCATTAACAATGCTGTCAGAAGTATTCCTCATTACCTCGCATAGGTTTGATAATAAGTGTTCATAGTGTATTCGCTTGTGTCGATCCTATATATCCATGCAGTGGCGGATTTACCAGCAGGCTGAGTAGGCTGGAGCCTAAGGCGGCAAATTTTAAGGGGCGGCAAATTTAGTTCATAAATTTTTTATTTCGATTTACAAAAAAAAAAAAATTATACACACACAAAATACGAATTTCGAAAATTGGAGATAAATTAAAATATTCAACAAAAATCGAAATTTTTGTTATTTTTACATATTTTCTTCACTGATAACTGCTATAATTTTTTCTCCGTGTACCTAATAATTATGAGATCTCCTTACACAATTCAATCTTGATATAATATCGATGGTCTGATCATGATTGCTGCAGCAAGTTTGCAAATTGTCAAATTCAATTTAAGAAAGTTATTTCTTTATGCGTGAAAAATACTGACTAAAATTGACTAATACTTGAACGACTGCGACTTGACAATAAAAAAATACCCTCCACAAAATATGAAGTTAGACAATTTGCTGATTAGAAAATTGATACATTTCATCAGTTAATTATTATATTTGTAGTAAGAAAAAGTTTGGAAAATCCAAATGAGCATGCCTTAAGCGCTCATGTCGTACATGAATCATTCAAATTGAATGTTTACATTAGTACATTTGTTAACTTTTTCACAAAGATAACTTTTTCAGAAAATGCCAATCGGAATGAATTAATTATAATAAGATAAAACAATACTAAGCAGCAATTTTCCATTCAACGGCTTCTCTCCAGTCAAATGAGTATATTAAAAAAAAATTGAAGTGAAAAAAATATTTTTTCGAAAGATATCGTGTTTACTGTGAACACGATCTTCAAGAATCCATACGATATGGCATTAAAATTACTTTTTTTTATATAAAAAGTAATTAATCATAACTAAAAAATAATTTTTATGAGCTTAGCGATATTAAAATTTAGAGGCGGCAAAAATTGAATAGCCTACGGGCAGCAAATCTGTAAATCCGCCTCTGTAAATCCGAGTTGTGATACAATTCAAATGTATTGCCTTATTGTCCGTGATGATATAGATATCCCTGGGGCCATAAATATCTCTATATATATATATATATATATATATATATACTTTCAATCGTTTTAAGGGTATTTCCTGTTGATTCTTCGAATTAGGGTGCCCATTTTTTGGCAAAACTGAGTCTACAAACAAATCAAACTATTATATTGTTATTGTATCAATCACCCGCCTAAAAGACAACAATATGCTGATGTGATACATAACTTTTTTCATATGTTGATTTTCTTGTAGATAGGTAATAATACCATCAATAATTTGATCACTGAAAAAAACTCACTGAGTAGTATGGAACCGGCACGACTAGAGATCGATAAACGATAAATGAAATACTGCCACTTATTTGAGGTCAACCGCAGAGCAGACAAACACAAAACAAAAGACCAGATGAAAACGCGTCTACTCACAGAGCATGTTAATATTGTTAACACAAAACAAAAGACCAGATGAAAACGCGTCTACTCACAGAGCATGTTAATATTGTTAATAGCAGGAAACAGATCGGTAACCATTTACGCGCAAGTTCCATTCGCGACTTATATCATATTTCGTTTTCCCCATGGTATTGAAATGTTCTGAAACCAGAACATCCGAAAGATATAAATAGGACACGTTGTTACAAATAAATCACCAAGATGTTTAAAAGATGTCTCAAAGTTCGTTTGGTACGAAATGGAGCTGTGATGATTTTTCGAGCTGTATTAGTGACAATGCTTATAATGACATCGCAAAATTACGTCTGGATAACTTATGAATTATTTTTTCTCAGAAACTTCGTCACGGGTACAAGAATTTAACATCAATAAACCTCGAAGGTATGTTTCTTGCTCAGTGGGTCTCTTTCCTGAAAAAATGTAGTTTCAAAATGATCTGGATATTTTTAATTGGTACATCTAGAGAAGAAATTTGATAGTTCTATTCTATTTCTTTGATGCAATTATATTAAACTTTGTAGGGCATTTGAATAAAAACTTGTCTTTAACAAGGTTTTTTATGAACTATTTTATTTTGTGCTTTTTTGTTATTACGCCTTCTACCCATTTTTGTTGAAGCATCGTTGTTTTGAGGCCTTTTTCCTGTTAGTTTTGTGCTATCTAGTTCTTGTATGAGGAGATCATCTTAAGTTTAACTCGTCCGCTATCCTGGAGCTGTCATCTTCAATTTATAAATTTTGAACAAAAAATCAATAATCTTCGGCCAATTTCATAATCTCCGATCCCAAAAACCCCGACATTCCAATTTGACTAGAAACGGTCCATAATCACAAAACTCGTTCACCATCTTAGAGCCGCCATCTTGAATTCATGAATTTTGACAATAAATTCATAACGTTCGACCCCGAAAACCCTCACTCACCAATTTTGAATAGAATCGGACCATAATTACAAAACTCGTCCGGCATCTTATTGGAGCCGCCATTTTTCAATAACTAGAATAGAGAAAGGAAACAGAGGTGATTCTCGAAACGAAATCAAAGGAAGTATATTTTTGTATTCCGAGTTTTCAATATAAGTTTTGTTGTGAGATATTCTCAATCGATTGGTTACTGACAAATTTGGAATTTCCTTAGTTTATTTTCATACAGAATACCAAAAACACAGTAACGTATCGGGGCAAATTTAGTAACTTACCCTTTTCAGGTCAGATAATTACAATGTTTCGCTTCCAGGGGGCAAAAACACAAAATATGTAAAGTAGTGGTTGCTTTGTATAGAACCGAATAGAAAGAACGTCGATGCTCTTTCTTCTTTGCCTAAATAGTGATTGGAAAAGCAAAATCTACCAGAAAATATTTCAAGAAGACTTATTGCGTCTTCCACCAAGCAGTTGTAACTATTGGTTTACCACATCAATTTGATTTTGTGTCTTTAGAGAAAGTAGAGATCAGGCGCCTAATTTATGTTTATAATGGCTGACCCGAACAACGTTGTCGTGTCCAAATTTCTATATTCCCTAGATTTTTTTCCTAAAAACTCTTGACCGCGTAGAATTTATGTTTTGTGTTGTTCCATCTATTCCGTTATCCCGTTATACTATTTTCCAGTTTTTCCATTTTCCAGTTATTCCATTTTTCCGTTATCCCGTTTATCCATTATCCCGTTTCCCCATTATCCCGTTATCTCGAGAATTCGTTTACCTATTTTCCTGTTATCCCGTTTTACCATATTCCCGTTTTTTCGGTCATCCCGTTTTTTCGATCGTTTTCCCGAAAAAAATTAGGCAAATTGGTCCAGTCGTTCTCAAGTTATGAGCTACCAACACAAACAGACATTTATATTTATCATATATCATATATTCCTGAAAACTTTTCCAGGACAAAGAAATTCCCAATAACTTTTCTAAAAATTCTTCCTTTCCCTAAAAACCTTATTCGGAGTATTACGAACATCCAATAAACCAACTAGCCAAATCTGTCCGGCCGTTATAAAGAAATAAATACCCTGACCAGGATTAGTTCCTGTGGCCTTCTGCTTGGTAGGCGATAGTGTAACCGCTGAGCTATTTCCTCTTTGGTAATAAATGACTTGATAGTCTTTTTTTTTCGCCAAATTTCCTATGTACCTGAATTTTTCAATTTCCGGGCAACTTTCCTATTTCTTCGTATCAACCATACTCGGGCTATTTTGCGCTTACAAATAATCGAGATTAATTTTTTTTATACAGATCAATCATTCAATGGTAAAATTCACTATTCTGCATTACTATTGTGAGTTGATGTTCTTGTTCTTAGAATAATATCTAGGACTCAATATGACTTTTTTGTGCAAAATGCTCAAACAAATGTGATGTCAAAAGGATCAATGAATTGAGTGTTCACTGTACACTACTGCAAACTCTCTAGCACTTGTGACATCCTCTGTAGCAGTGTATGTTAATTTTTACACATAATAGTTCACTATAATATATAATGGGGAACACGTATGATTTTATTTTATTTTTGCTCTGCATCAGATCGGTCTTCAAAAATTATATTTTGTGAAAATAATTTCTCAAATCCCGAAATTTTGTCAAAATTCTCAAATCCAAAGGTGCTCCTTAATCAAAACCCAATTTGACCTTCACTTAAATAACTTTCCCCAAATGCTAGCGCGAATTGTGGAATAACGATATGCAAGCTTTCCGCATTTTTGCCACATACTTATTATTTAGGTATGTGATTTTTGCTTATCGCGTATTGATGTCTGATTGGCTATTCAAATAGAAAGCGCTTTTCAAGGTCAGTAATCCGATATTTTATTACTGTTATGATAGGTAATTCTTTTCGAAATTTTCAAATAAAAATAAATCAACTTATCGAACTTATCATAAGAAGTGGCAAATCTTTTATTACGATGATTGGTTATTAAAAAAAAATTATAACAATTAAAATAATAAAAATCAAAATACTAGCAATAATAATCATCATATTAATTGTTGCCATCGCGGGTAATAACAATAATAATATTAATAGCACCATAATAATTGGCGCCGCAACGCGGGGCAATAACAATAACTGGGGTGAAATAACAATAAGATAAGGGCGAAATAATAAAAATAGCAAAATAACAAATTTACCAAAGCGGAGCAGAATAGCCAATATAATAATTAGAAGCAAGTATATTAATTGATTTTGAAAAGAGAAATTGATAAGAAAAATATTTGTTTAAAATCAACATAGTATACAGGAAAAATCTCAATTTGCATTTTGAAACTCTTGGATTGTCATATTGTATAGTGTGAAAGGAGAAAATGGATGAGATGAGGGATGGTAAAAAATTGGTTTGGAAGAAGGTAGAGAGAGGGGTGATCAGGAAAAAGGAAAGAGTAGTAATGTGAGAGAAAGTGAAAGGACAGAAAGGGACAGTAAGTTACAAAAAATAATGGAATTCATGAAATAAAATTCAGTAAGAATGGAAGAGAAAATAAAAAGAATGAATGAAAATTCAGTAAGAATGGAAGAAAGAATAAATGAAAACTCAGCAAGAATGGAAGAAAGAATTAATGGAAATTTGTCGAGTTTGATGTTTCGTGACTACCCTTTTCTGTTTTTTTGTGTTTTATATGGTTCTATCAGTAATCACAAAACCAACCTGAAATAATGGAAATGAAATTGTTGTCAAGTTTTGTCTTGTACCCACCTCAAACTGAGAGCTAGTGTCGTTGAAGGTGGTATCGGTTCTTGTACCACATGTAATCTTTCTAGTGAGGTGCTTATCAACTGCATGAGATACTAAATTTGATCTCTATTTACCCTAAGGGAATTTTTGTAACTATATAAGTATCATACAACTGCATTTCTACCATCAGGTTTGCTGCAATACCTTGACCTCTTCTGGCTTCTTCCTCATCAATTATCCTTACCCATAAACTTATTATATGTTTCCTATTACTCATTATTTCACGGTAATAATATAAAACTACTAATTGAATTAAATGTCGCTTTTGAAAGTATAAGCCATAAGTAAGCTTCATTTGAAAAAAAAATTAATAAATTAAAAAATAATTATGACAGATTTCTATGAACAGGACGCGTTTAATATTTAAGCATCCCGCGGAAAGCGAAAGCTTGCATATGAATTCTGAAGACAGAATAATTTAAAGTTGACAGTTGAAGCAACTAGTGGTGAAAGTATGAACTATGTGAAGTAACGATGCATACGTCCATCAGAAGCGCTTGACGTTTTTTGAATGTGATGAGAAAATTGGCGTTTTCAGATTCGAATTATGAAAAACATTAAAAAAACTGAGTTTGTTGCTAAACTTTCTAGGTGGTAATTTTCATGTGCAAATCAATTTTTTTAGAAAAGGGGCATATGCGTGTTTTCTATCATTATATGATAAATTGTTAAACTAGAAAATAAACTTTGTTCAAGGTGGAGGCTGGTTGATTTCTTTTAAAAAGTCAATAACATAAAAGTGAGTTTTGAGAGCTGAAACCTTGAAATTTTCATGTTGAATGTTGTGGAATTATGTAATTATCAACGCTGATACTAACATTCTGAACGAAGGATATTTTTACGGATATCACGATAACACAGATTCGTCGGTCGATTCATCGGAAACTCCCGATCATCATCATCATCATCGAGAAAAAGCTAGTATATAATAGCATTTTCAGAATTCTAGAAATGTTGGTTTGAATATTTAAGCGACAGGCAGATGATAGAGTTTCAGTTTATGTATTGATGTTATTGCAGTTTATTCATTGTTGTCAATTGTGTGATTGGAACAGTTATTATTGTAGTGCACATTGTGTTGTATTGAAAGTGAAATAAAACGGACATTTCAGTGGAATATTCTTTTTATTGCCAAGGGAAGCCCAGTTTCGTAACATTTGGTGTCGGAGGTGAGGATTTTTAGTGAATATTCGAGAACAATTAATTATGAATACAAGAAATACACCCCACAATGAGATGGAGGCCGTGATGAAAATGATCAGGCAGCAGTTTGCCGAGCAAGAGGAACGTCTACAAAGGGAGAAAGAAAACCATGATGATGAAGATCGACGGCAGAAAGAAAACCAAGAGGATGAGGAACGACGGCAGAAAGAAAAGCGAGAGGATGAAGAACGACGGCAGAAAGAAAAGCAAGAGGAAAAGGAAACGGTGACAAAGAGAAAGACAGGAGAATATGGAACAACAAGAACAACAGAATGAAGCATTTCTCGAACAGTTATCCAGAAAACCGAGGGCAGATCGTAGGCTTGAAGGAAGAAATCAACACAGTCTGGGAAACGATGGAAGGAATGGACGGTAAGAGAAGTAGCAGAAAACGAAGTGTGGGCGGTGTGAGAAAAGAAATTTGCTTCACTAAAGATTCAAGATCACCGTGAAAGGGTTGCCACATCGCACAATTCCGTAAAGCCACCGATTCTTGATGGGCAGTCGCCATGGTCCTTGTACCGTCAGCAGTTTGAAGCTGCAGCAACAGCCAATGGATGGGACGATAAAGAAAAGGCGACGGCACTAATAGGGGCTTTGAGGGGAACTGTTTCAGCAATGTTACACACCATCCCGGAAGACCCAAACCGCAAGTATGGATATCTTGTTGCTGCTTTGAAATTGATATACGGCAATCAATATCGAGAGCAGCTATATCGGGCACAGTTGAAAACACGTGTACAGAAATCGGGTGAAAGTCTGCAGGAGTTCGAAACAGACGTGCAAATACTCATTCAGCTTGCCTACCCAGAAGCCCCGGAGGATTTCAAGAAAAAATTGGCGGTGCAGGTATTCATTGATGGATTGAGGGACATTGAAATACAAAGGACCCTACGGCTGGCAAGCTTCAAGAAATGCAGTGAAGCTCTAGTTCGTTCCTTGGAACCAAAAGCGGTCTCCAACACATCAAGGACGAAATTGAGGGCGGTATCAATCGTAGAGTCATTTCAAGAAGATACACATGGTGACAAAATAATGCACATGCTGAAAAAAATTATAAAAAAACTGGAACCCAGAAATATCAGCCTGACTAACCAATCAAGAGGAAACTGCTTCAGATGTGGTAAGAGCGCACATTTCACCTGCTAGGACATCTCCACGTTCTTACTCATCTGCGAGGTCGAGACCAACTAGAGAATCTTCGGATAGATACCAGGAACACAAAGATTAGCCAGCATATCGGGGCGCATGCTGATTTGTTGAGGGATTGAAAGAAGAGCCTGGGTGCTGCGTTGGAATAGTACAGCCATGTGAAGAATCCCGCAGCTAATTATTACATGCATGAGGTCTCATTAGGACAAAACAAGAGTTTCCTCTGAGAATTTCCAATGTATTTCCTGATGAAATAACAGTCCGGAAAGGAGACATCCTAGGAGTGTGCGAGCTAGTTGAGTGAGTGCAGATCGTGAAACAAGCAGAAATGCGGACAGAAAAGGCAGGGCTGATGACATTCTACGAACCATAGGGCAATCCTTGAATCATTTGTCGCCGAAGGAATACAAAGCTGATGCATTAACTTCAGTCTGATAGGAGATGGAGAACCTGAAAAATATAGTTATTTGTTATTCTCCGAGTTCTAAGGTTTGTGGTTATGATACAATCGTTCTGTCGAAATTACCAGTACCTGGTGTTATGCCAAATCTTTGAGCTACTCACCTTGCATCTGTCCTGAGATCTAATCTGTTCGTCGTCCCCTGGGATTGTATTTGTTTTAACTATCTTTCATAAATTTATAACTATTGCTCTCATGACAAAAAAAAACCAAATGTCATCCAGCATTCCCAATCTAAATAGTTCATTAGTTTGACATTCGCCACGCCAATTCGTTCCGTAGTACGTGTCAGGTGAATAAATCTTTACCGTTATGATAACTTATGATAGGGGCACCAATGACTGGTCAGGTTGACGAGAGTCTTATCGATATCTGAAGCCAAGCATCGTCGTTCGTGGTTAGTACTTGAATGGGTG
This sequence comes from Gonioctena quinquepunctata, assembly GCA_018342105.1. Classification (NCBI taxonomy): domain Eukaryota; kingdom Metazoa; phylum Arthropoda; class Insecta; order Coleoptera; family Chrysomelidae; genus Gonioctena; species Gonioctena quinquepunctata. The sequence continues at coordinate 51,037 of JAFIRS010000877.1, forward strand.
ACCACCGGACAAGGAAGTTCTGCGATAAACATCCTAACAACTGTAGCGTAGTAACATATTCGCAGCTGCAGGCGTCTTATCAATGAGCACGAGATAAGAAGATAGATATGCCGTCCTTCGGAGGGGACGTTAAGATGTCGGTCCCGAGTTCATGGATGATGAGCTCGTTAAAGAACCCTACCTCTGAAACAACAGAGGATTCGGCAAAATTTCGGGTTAGGAGGAGTGTGGTCACCGGCGTCAGTGTTTAGCCTTGGTAGCAGAAATAGGCCGACGTTAAATAAAGCAGAAAAAAAAACTGACGATAGCGTAACAACGTTAGTACAACTTTGTTACCGTAAAATTTGCCACTTCTGGTCACAGCGACTACGTCACAACTCTTTTATATATGATATTGCGATGTCTTCGAGACACTCGTGGACTATTCTGTGATAGTAGTGTGCGAGCCAGTTGAGTGGGTGCAGATTGCGAAACAAGCGGAAATGCGGACAGAATCATTTGTCGCCGGAGGAATACAAAGCCGCCATGAAATTCATTGCCAATGGAAGTGTCGTATTGGAGTCCATAGGATCACCAACAGGACGAACCAACTTGGTCCAGCACATGATAGATACCGGTCAAGCCCATCCAATTCGACATCAACCAAGAATATTACCATTTGCCAAACAACAGGAAGTAGAGAAGCTTATCGAGAAAATAACCAAATATGGCGTTATCGAGGAATCATCGAGTCCGAGGTCCGCCCCGGTGGTACTAGTTTCCAAAAAGGACGGATCTACAAGATTCTGTATAGATTATAGAAAACTGAATGACATCATAAAGAAGGACAGCTACTCATTACCCAGAGTCAACGACAAACTGACCACATTGTCAGGCTCACAATGCTGGACTTGAAGAGTGGATACTGGCGAATGGGCATACATGAAAACGATAAGCAAAAAATTACTGCGTTTACTACTGGTAGCGGAGTGCATCAGTTCACCATTATGCCTTCTGGTCTCTGTAATGCTCCGGCGACCTTCTAAAGATTGATGGAGCTAATATTGCGTGGAAAACTTGCCTGGTGTATCTGGATGATGTCATGGTTATGGGAAGGAATTTTTAAGAACATCTGGCCATCCTGCGTGAAGTTTTCAGACGTTTGAGGAATGCCAACCTCAAGCTGAATCTTCAGAAGTGTTCCCTATTCAACGAACGAATCGAAAAAACAGGCTATTTCAGACTGGCCGAGACCAAAAGATACGCACGAAGTAAGGAGCTTCCTAGGCCTGTGTACCTGTTACCGACGTTTTGTGGGAGGATTTGCAGACATCGCAGCTCCTCTGCATGAGTTGACAGGAGATTGAGTCAACTTCCATTGGTCTATCGAATGCGATGAAGCTTTCCGCAAGATGAAGAGAGCGCTTTATTCCAGTTCAATCTTGGCATAGCCACAGCAAAGAAGCATGTTTATACTGGACACAGATGCGAGCATCACCGGACTTGGAGCTGTGTTATCACAGGTGCAAGATGGTCAGGAAAAAGTCATCGAATACTACACCAGGGTGATGTCTAAGCCCGAGAGGAATTACTGTGTCACCAGGAAAGAACTTCTAGCGATAGTCAGGGCAGTAGATCACTTCCACAAATACCTATATGGAAGGTAGTTTCTCATTAGGACCGATCACGCTGCCCTGAAATGGTTACTGGAGATGAAAAAATCCAGAAGGACAAATAGCTAGATGGATGAAAAAGCTGAATCAGTACCACTTCAAAATCAAACATCGGCCAGGACGACTACATAGTAATGCGGATGCCTTATCTAAAGACCGTGCCCAAGTAGCACAGAGTCATGAAATTTACATAATGACTTCTTATAACGTCTTGAAGACTAAGCATTCGCTATGTTCCACAACCAAAAATTAAATGTGCGTTTTATAACTTTTAGTGGTTGCTATGTTGTTGTAGGGTCGTTATTATGAGAGTACAATGAAGAATTTCGAGGTCAAGTTGTACCTATGGTTTGTATGTGAATGAATTGTATGTGTAGTAAAGCTGAAAAGCAGTTGTGTGAGGTTATGATGACAATGAACATATGTTGTTCTAATGAATGGATTTTTGAAACTTTTCAATGACTAGATAACTTAATATGGCGTAACGACGTTAGTACAACTTTGTCAACGTGAGATTTGCCACTTCTGGTCACAGCGACTACGTCACAACTCTTTTATGTATGATATTGCGATGTCTTCGAGACACTCGTGAACTATGACAGTACATACAGGAGTAATTACAACTTTTCGACACCAGTAGGACGGCATCCATGTTCTTCGTTCGATTGATACAGCATCATGATAGCCATATTGAAACAAAAATATTTAAAATGAAAATTTGGGACCCTGGGTGTCAAATCAATTTCAAAATCATTATAGATGAGCAAATGAAGTATGTTTCGTCATATGGTGAACATATTTCAACGATTAATGAAAAAAATTTATAAAATATATGTTTTCTGAAATGAAAAAAAAAAGATTTATCTCTTTCATTTACGAGGTGCATGAATTTTAAGTGAGTAGAATTGCATTTTGATCGTGAAAATGGTGTTGCTTGGTCACTAGTGCTTCAGAACAATTATCTAACACACATAAATGAAAATAACTTTTATCTCGGCCATTTGCTGTTAGTATTCATAGTTACATTACCTCAGAGTATTATGGAAATGGAAAGGAAGACTGAATTATATATTATAATAATATTATATAACATATTTCAATAAGGTAGACATATGTTTACCTCAGTAATAGTATTACAATATTGTAATACTATATATTAGAAAGCATATATAATAACCACAGAACGACGTAATAATAATATTCAATCCAACCCTTTTGCGACTGGTTTATATAAGTCTATATTGACAAGTCGTTACCACTACTTTATAACATCAATGTGACGTCATAAAAGTGTCCTTCTTGTCGTGTTGGCATACGTACCGACGTCTGAGCATATTACAAGACATAAGTCACGGACTTTTGCGAAATGTCTTGTAGATGTCTGTATGACCGAATTATGACCTCTGTGTGCTACTTGGGTGTCCAGTAGGCTGTAAGCACTGTCGGCGTATCGAGTCACCGATATTATATAGACGCACGGGACTGTTAACTGAGGATCAATGAACTACCGCACAAACGAGACAGGACCAGGAAACCGATCCAAACATTGGGGATATTCTACATTGGAAAGAGGACGGAACTGGCAGACCTTCCTGGGAAAATATTTCGGAAAGAGATCAAGGCAATGTGGGCACAATGGGATTCCAAGTTGTGGATAATGGACTATTCAAACGGGTATGGGAATCAGCAGCTGGGAGGTCATCAATTTCCCAATTGGTTCTGCCCAGGAAGAGGATAAGTGAAGTCTTGAAAGAAATTCACGAAGGAAAATCAGTACATCTAGGAGTCAATAAGACCTTGGACAAGATCAGGCAGAGTTTTACTGGGTTCAATGTCGAAACGATGTAGAAAGCTGGTGCAGAAGATGTCCAGAGTGCGGAGCCACCAAAGGTCCCAAGACAAGATCCAGGGGTGAGATGAAGAAATACAACGTAGGCGCACTATTCAAACGGATTGCCATTGATGTAGCTGGACCCTTTCCTGTGGCGGACGATGACAACAAATACATCTTCGTTTCCATGGACTATTTCAGAAAATGGGTGGAAGCCTATGCTAATTGAGACCAAGGAGCATCCACAGTGGCCAGGGCATTGGTGGACAACATGTTCTCGAGATTAGGAGTACCGATGGAGCTAGGTCATTCCGACCAAGGAAATAATTTCGAGTCGAAGTTATTCAACAAAGTTCGCAAGCTGATGGGTATCAACAAGACCAGAACGACGCCGCTCCACCCCCAGTCAGATGGCATGGTTGAAAGATTCGACCGAACTATGGAAGAGCATCTTTCCAAGGTAGTGGAAAAACATCAAAAGGACTGGGGCAGATACCTTCCACTATCCCTGATGGCATACAGAGCAGCCGTCCATGACTCAACCAAGCTTACTTCGGTTGCCCTGTGACTTGGTGTTTGGATCATCAGGTGAAAATGCAGATAAACTGAGGAATAGCCTTTTGAAAATCAACGAAACAGCTCGGAAGAGAGGTTGATACTGGCCAGTGACAGGATGAAAGGTCGTTATGATTTGAAAGCTTATTCGGGAAGATTCAAAGAAGGCGACCAGGTTTAGCTGTACAATCCACGTAGGAAGAAAGGCGTATATCCCAAACGGACTAGGTGTTGGGGAGGCCTGTACGAGGTGAAGAAGAGGAACAACGACGTAGTTTACAGAATTCAGCGCAGCCCTAGGACAAATATGAAGGTTCTTCGCTTCGAAAGACTGAAGGCCTTTCATGGTAAACCAATTACTTTTGATCGGGACGAGGGGAATTAGAGGGAGTCAGTGTTACGGATATCACGAAAATGGTCCCGAGTCCACCCCTGTGCTGTTACCACCCAGATTCGTCAGCCGATTCATCGGGAGTTTCCGATGACATCATCATCATCATCGAGAAGAAGCTAGTAATAGCATCCTTAGAATTCTAGAAATGTCGGTTTGAATATTTAAGAGACAGGCACACGATAGAGTTTTAGTTTATGTATTGATGTTATTGCAGTTTATTCATTGTTGTCAATTGTGTGATTAGTAAGATAACAAATACAGTGTAAAGCGAGTATTTGGAACAGTGATTATTTCAGTGCAGTATTGTGTTGTATCCAAAGTGAAATAAAACGGACATTTTAGTGGGATATTCTTTTTATTGGCATAGGCACCAGTTTCCTGACAATATTCTAATCGATAAAGAATTTAAGTAGCTATTAGGAATATTTATTTATTTATACTGACAAATCAACATGCCTAGGCCCAATTACATATTGAATAAGAGCAGTTTCCACAAAAACGGTAGAAATAAGTATGTTACTCGGCTTTCGACTTTTCGTAAAGCTAATATAGTCTCTCATGATGGTACCCACATTGGAACATTGCAAGAAAATCTTAAACAAGCATTCTGTATATTCTGTAAATCGAAAAAAAAAACGCCGCATGAACGTTCATACTCATAGGGCAAAACAATGCGGATAACAATGACTCGTATGTAATTCTCCGATATTTGGTGTTGATGTAACTATTCTTAAATTTTTTGTAATCATAAAAATTTGCAAGGAATGTTCCACTTCTAGTCACCAGTTGTAAGAATAACAGGTTTCCAAGCTGTTATTATTATTTTTTCATGAAATAATAAGGATATATAAAATTATTATCCCCTCTCTTTTTCTTTTGCTTTTTAAAGTCATTCAGACATCCCAGCGATGTCACCAGTTTGTAACAAACAGCTCTAATGACTGTTATTACTTTTTCAATAATCATGAACTTATAAAAACATAATATCCCGCCTCTTTTTCTTATTGTCTTTCTGTGAGAATATTCAAACAAAATCCCACCAAGTTGTCACCAGTGTGAAACAGTTAGTTGATAGACCATACTTTTTGTTTCAATAAAATTATCAGAAAATGTATATTTACCTTTCCCCACCAAGTGAAGAGAGAAAAATAAGTTTGACGGCAACCTCTCTTGCGAGAGGACGCTCACTGTCACCAACCTAACCACAGGAAGTTTGAGGTTAATCACCTCAAAATTACTACTGGCACCAGGTTTCATCACCTGATCATCAGATCGGTTGTGAATCCGGCTAAAAGCGGAGTCCAGTCTTGATGTGATCCTTTCATTTAGGTTCGGTTAACTGAGGGTTTGAGATTCTCCCTTCGAGTTAGGGAATTCGCTACGCCGATCTGACAGGCAAATAATCACACGGATTAGAGCAAAACAAGTATATTCAAGAAACAAATATGTAAATCGTTACTTTACACAAGAAATGGAAATTAACAAAAACAATATAAATTTTGGGTTCATCTGAGCCCGATCCACTAATTTTATGTTGGTTATTTTTGTTATTTGGTAGCAAGAAATTACTTCTGACTGAACTCCAGAATATATATTATCAATCTGACATTAACAATTGTCAACATTTATACACCTACATATAATACAATGTGTTCATAAAATATGTATAATAAACTGCAAATATAACGTTGCTAAATTCTATCCAACACCCCCTCTCACCGTGTACTGCTTTATAATGCCTAAAGTTTTCAAATGCTTAGTTAGAGTAGGACTGCTGGGGGTATTTCGTGAAAATATCTGCAATCATGTCTTGCGTTGGTATATAAAGAACATACATTTCCTTCCGATTGAAAACTTCTCTAATATAATGGTAACGAATGTCTATATGTTTCGTGCGAGAGTGGTAAACAGAATTATGAATAATTTTTGTGCTCCCTGATTTACGCAGTAGAGTATTGTTGGTTCATCAAATTCTATAGGAAATTCCAGCTCACGTAAAATAATTCGGAGGTAAACAGCTTCCTTGGTTGCTTCAGATAAAGCAATATATTCAGCTACTACTACTAATTGGACAATCGGACAAAATGAAGATAAAGCCGCTGTAAGATCGTCTGTCATTCAGATCTCTCCCCAATCAGCGTCAACATATCCATGCAATGATTTTTCAGACTTTCGGAATGCCAGATTGAAATCTTGAGTTCCCTTCAGATATCGCAACAGTCTTTTTACCGCACACCAATGTGCTGTTCCTGGATCATTATTAAATTGGCTAAGTGCGCTGCCAGAAAAAGATATGTCAGGTATTGTGCTGGTTGCTAGGTACAATAGAGACCCAATAGCTTGGCGATGCGGTATTTGCATCATTTCCATCATTTCTTCATCGGTTTTGGGGTTCATATCTTTTGTCAGTTTAGTGTTAACATCCATTGGAGTAGAAACTGCTTTACATTCCATCATGTTGATTTTTTTTCAAAATGTCTATGGTATATTTCTTCTGTGAAATAACGATTAAATTCAAAGTTTTACTCTGATTGAATTCAATCCCAAGACAATATTGTAGATATCCCCAGATCCTTTATCTGACATTCTCTACCCAAATCATCTTTTAGTTTTCTATAACTGTTGATGTCATTTGTTGCAACAATCAAATCGTCAACATATACTGCAATTATCAGAATAGTGCCATGTTGTTTCAAAATATATACTTATTTATCGCTTTCCAAAGGTTTCAGTCCTATGACAGTTTGAAGATAGTGGTCTAGTTTCTTGTACCATTGTCTTCCCGACTGTTTTCAACCAAAAAGGGATTTGTTTAAATGATAAACCTTCTCCTCTGAACCTGGTTGTATGAATAATTCAGCTTGATACATGAAAATATCTCCTTCAAGCTCTCCATTGATATATGCCATAACAATATACATTTGATACATGGTAAGTTTCAACTCGACTGACAAAGAAAGAAGGATTCTTATAGAGCTCTGTCGTGTCACTGGTGAACCCGTTTCATGAAAATCCACCCCTGGCTGCTGTGCGTATCCTTTTGCAACTAGACGTGCTTTTCTCCGCTCTATAGTTCCATCTGCTTCATATTTCATTCTTAAAACCCATTTGCATTCTATAATTTTCCGATTTTCAGGTTTTTCAACTAAAGTCCATGCTCTACTTTTTACCAGGGCCTGAAATCCCTCATTCATCGATTTTTCCATTCTCTGGAATTTTCCCCATTCAAAGCTTCTTCGAGAGTGGATTATCTATTTCTTCGGATATCATTTTTACTTCTTCCATACTTTTAACCATATTATATATTTTCCTTGGCCTGCCTTTCGAACCATCTCTCAATATCTTAGGTCTACCTCGTCCTCTCTTTACAGATGTTTCTGGCCTATTTATTTCTATTTCTTCTGATACTTCTATATCATCGATGTTTTCGTTATCTTTTTCTTCACTGTTTTCTCCTTGATCATGAGTATCATCTTCTTGTACTCTTCCTTCAGAATATGTCTCATTTGCTTTCAGGATGTCGAAGAATATGGAATTATTCATTTTTCCTTTTTCTTCTTCTTCTTCTCCATCTTTTATCATTCCGGTATCAATGAATTTAACATCTCTACTAACTATGATTTTCTTGTCTTCTGGATCCCACAAACGATAGGCTTTTGATTCTGTTGAATATCCTATGAATATGCATTTCTTTGATCTTGGTTCAAATTTCGTTTTCAGAGATGTAATCAATGTAAATGTTTTAGAGCTGAAAATTTTGAAGTGGGCTACAACTGGCTTTCTCTTATTCCAAATTCCATAAGGTGTGATGCTATTTTCCAAGCTTCGAGTAGGGCATTGATTTCTGATATACGCTGCAGTTGATACAGCTTCTGCCAAGAAATTGTTCGATACTTTCGATTGTTCTAGCATGCATCGAGCCATTTCAACTCGGGTACGGTTCATTCGCTCAGCTACACCGTTTTGCTGAGGCGTGTAAACTGTTGAATATTCTCTTTTTATTCCCTTTTCTTCCAAACATTTTTCGAACGCTCTTCCACAGTACTCCAAACCATTATCTGTTCTCAAAGTTTTTATTTTTCTCCCAGTCTCTGTTTCTGCATAATTTTTGAACTTTAAAAATGCTTCTTTCACCTCATCTTTTGACTTCAGAAAATATACCTGTACCATTCTGGATTTATCATCTATAAAAGTAGCAAAATGCCGTGCACCCCCCAAAGACAGATTTTTCATAGGGCCACAGATGTCGGAGTGTATCAGATCTAATACACCTTCCGTTTTTTAGTACGATATAGGAAATGGACACGTTACTTGCTTACTTTTGATGCAAATTTCACATTCATTCAAGTTTTGCGAAGGATTGAATTCCATACCTGCTACCAAGTTTTTCGAATTGATAGTTTTTAATTGCTTTTCGTTGAGGTGGCCAAAACAATAATTGAATTTCACTGAGGTTCGATGATTCCGCTACAGAAACGTATTCTTCAACTTGATGAATATGATATAGTTCACCTCTTTTTTCAGCTTTCAAGACAATTTCAACATTTCCGTTGATAATTTCTGCATGATTTTTCAAAAACTTTGTAATCTTTCCTTTAGATGTTGCTTTCGAAATCGAAATTAAATTTGTTTTCAGTTCAGGTACAAAGAGAGTGTTTTCCAAATTCATTGTTCTTCTTCCTGATGGTCCATTATCTACTGTTATCTTGACAGTTCCTCTGCCAAGAATATTTGTTGTTTTATTGATAGCCAGACAAACCTTTTGATTATTCAACGTATGGAAATTTATAAATTTCGATTGTGATGTTGCACCGCTATCTAAGCACCATTCATTTCTTGTATTGTACTCCATCCAATTTTCTTTTGTTATATTTGTACCTTCCGAAATCATGAACAATTCTTCATCTACTTCGGAAATCCCTTCTGCCTTAGATGCTTCGTGTCTTTCATTTTTAACTCTCAATCTACAATCTGAACTTTTATGTCCATATTTACGGCAGGGAAAAACTTTTTATTTCCTTCATTGCTGTTACTTTTGTAATTCTTCTTGCTCTTCTGGTCATGATTTCGATTTTGTTCACACCACTTACTATTGAATTTCGTGTATAGAACTTTTTGTGTTGCCTCTTGTTTGTAGGATTCTTTTCTTGAATTGAATTCGTCAATTAGTTTAATCTTTAACATCTCGGGCTTAGGTAATTCGTCTCTTGTTTCAATCGCACATCGAAAATTTTCATATGTTTTGGGAATGGATAGGAGGTCATCTTCAACATTGATTCCTATTTCTCTCAGTTGGTCGACTACATTGAAAACATTCTTCAGATGATCTGTCATAGTATCACCTTCTTTCATTTTTGTGAAAAGCAATTGTTTCAATAACGTTGATTTTCTGGCCGGTCCCTGAGATTTGTATGTTTGTTTCATTTTTTCCCAGACTTCATTTGATGTGGAGCAGTTTTTGATAATACAAAGTTCTGACGATTGCATTGCCAAAATAATGTCAGCTTTCGCTTTTTGATCTATTTTCTTCCAAATTTGTTTCTCTTCTCGGTCCACTGGTTCTTTCAATTCACCATTCACATACGACCAATGATCACTTTTGATTAGGATTGCTTCCATCTGTATACGCCAGGTATCGAAATTTTCTTTACACAATTTTTGATGTTGCGAATGTTGATGCCATTGTAAGTCAATACAATATATTATCTCGCAACTAGAAATGGCCTGGGCCCATAACCTGTTGGTTATTTTAGTTATTTGGTAGCAAGAATTACTTCTGACTGAACTTCAGAATATATATTATCAATCTGACATTAACAATTGTCAACATTTATACACCTACATATAATACAATGTGTTCATAAAATATGTATAATAAACTGCAAATATAACGTTGCTAAATTCTATCCAACATTTTACATGCACAGAATGAATCTTCGCCGTTTTCGGCGAATGAAACTTATGAATCATCTGTGCTTTATGCATTGAATCGGGGTTAGTTCCCCTTGCCTATTTCGTTTACCAAAACTCGCGAGAAACTTCTCGCTACGTGATTTCGAACTGTCCTACACCCGTATTTTCGAGTCTCGTTGGGTTTATGATACCCTCGGACTCGAGAGTGAAATGAATTGGATAGGAACCATTTCTCGAAATGTTTTCGTATCATCCAAATTGCAAACAAGTAAGTAAATATTTCATTAACACCCTGAACCCTAAATTTACTTACCCCTCGAGCTGTGGATACCAGATAATATCGTAGGTTCTTCAAGTAATCCCAAAAAGCCACTCATTTATGAGATATATATCTTCTATCATTCTGGATCACTCTAATTTTAGTTAGCTAGTCTCATCAATTCAATGTCCCTGATACCTTCCGTGAAATCCATATCGACCCTTTTATTTGCTCTGAAGCGCCGCGAAGACTCATTTTTTTTGGAAATCTCCAAGTCAACCGTTCCGCTCCGAAGCGCCGTGAAGACTCTTTGGGACGCTCTCGCCTACCGAGCTTCGCTTTCTCGCCTTCTGATTGGCTCAGCTGTTCAGAGACGCCGTTTAAAAGCTTCTCTAGTCAGCAACTTAAGTTCCCGTGAGAGCGCTACAGGACTTGAAAGAAGCCCTTGTGTCTCTCGATAGTCTAAACAAACTGTAGCAATATCGTTACAATGTAGCGATAATGTGTGGGCGGTCTACTTGCGACATTTCGATGCGCAAATATGAACTCAAATTGACCTTTGACTATGGGTTGCCTACTCGGTAGGTTCGCTTATAAATTTAATTTGTTGATGCGTTTGCTCATTGAAGTTTCAATGCCACGGTTCTGATTTAATTTATATTACAGGGCGAGTTCATATGTACCATTCGATGGCTGAAATATTCAGGTTATTTATAACCAAAATATGAAACAAACAAACTTAACAACTGCAGGTTATTACAATACGACCTCTTCAATTTTGAACCAACTATTGACAATAGTTTTTGTTGAACTGAGAGCAGGTTTCTCTAAAGAAATTGAAATATTTATTGGGATCATAGATCTGCTTATCCCTTACAAAATTGTAATAATCTCCCTGCACTTTCCTTATGGCGGCGTATATCACGAACACATAAGGCCAATTGAAAATGAAGATTCAGGCTGGTTATATAGCGAAGGTACAGTACAGACTGATCCAAATTATGTGGTTCCGTGGTTTGTCCGAATCCGCAAAAAGTTAAAATATTTGACTTCCGTCTTCGACGTGGTAGCGAGCGGACGTGTCATCGGTCTGCTCGCAAAGAAGGCACGTAGATGCCACGTGGGAGATGGTTGTCCAGTATATGTATAAGTAATTCAATTATACGTGTTGTGAATTGAATACAAAATTGCTTCGAGCAGGACGCATGTATTCACCCGATGAAGCTCCTATTACACATTACGTAATATACGTTACGTAATAGGGGGAGTGCTGGATAATATCGAATATTATAGGAGGCTCAAATTCAATGAAAATAGAGAAAGGGAGACACAGAGAAGTTAAAATATTTGGACTTTATTGCAGCATGTCTGACAGCCATTTTTTTCGCATGAAAATACGGGTTTGTGGCTCAGTGGCACGAGCGTTGGTCTTGTGTCCACTGTTTCCACCCGGCACGGGTTTGACTCCCGCAGCTGGTGAAAAATTGAAGGCCCCAAGAGTGGTTTCGGATCCCACTATAAAAGGTAAGGTCCCCGTGATCTTAGCTCGTTCAAGTTTCCATTAACTTCGGAGGGTTGGTCAAATAACTAAGAAAGCGGATAAAAACAATTTTACAAAAAACAAATATCGACATTCGGATGGGTATGTTTTCGCCTTCATTCACCGTTTGGCTTGATGGCTGAACAAATGAAAACGGAATTTTCTCATCATGTAGATTTATGTGAGTTTGGTGTGCCTCGCTAGATTTTTCTACCCCCCCATTAATATGAGGGTATTAAATATTTGAAAAATAAGAGTGGCCGGGGGTAGGTGAACAAGCGCTTTCTCACTCTTGATTGAACTTCATTGAATCATGAAGATTAACACTAACGTGATGTTACATATTAAACAAATGTTTCTTTATAGTTCGTCCAGTATTGAAACGACCTCTTTGGCCTTCCCCCACCTAACAACCAATTTTTCTCGAAGATACCCGAGCCATTGTCTACTGTGGCTATTAATAGAAATTCCATAGGCGTACCAAATTATTTGGTATAGGCGATTCACGAGACGTAGAGAACTTACACTCATAACTTTCCTAACACTCCTATTTCTTTCTCCGCTACTGAATAGTACTTACCACTGGGCATTTTGGCAAGGTAACGAGTAAACTATTGCAAAGTTCAATAAATAACTGCACCACCTATTTATTAATTAAACAAACCTAACCTTTCAAACGCTGCTTGCCAAGACACTGGTGAAGATTCGCCGTAGCACAGCAAATCGTGTCCACTCGTGTTTTCCCCCTCTCTACCTACCAACAGGCAGCGCTGCCGTTTTGAGAGTAATTACTCCATTTGTAAGCAATTCGAAAGCATTGGAGTAATCGTGTAGTAATGACGAAATGTAAGGATTTTGTAAGCATTTTGCACTAAGGACTGAGTAGTGGGAGAAAAGCATTCATCCCTGACTACTTGTATTTGTTTCGTGTGGCACATGGCCAATGGCCAGTCATGCAATTGCACAGAACTCGTTAGTCGTTACTCTTCACGTCTTTGTCTATAGTAGTTTGCTAATTTGGGTTCTGTGTTATGTTTATTTATCGAAATTAAAATTGGCATGACATGACATATCTGAAATCTTATCTCAGCCTCAGGCTTCTATGAGTTTTATCATTGTTTAGATTTTACCAACAGGTTTCAATGCCACCAACCCAACTTCTGACCTAGCACCAAGTAGACAATGGGGAACACGCATGATTTTATTTTAATTTTTCTTTGCCTCAGTTAGATCCACAATAATTACATTTTATGAAAATAATTTCTCATATCCCAAACTTTTATAAAAATTTACAATTTTAAAAGTGCTCCTCCGATTTGACCTTCATTTGAATAACTAGCGCCAGTTGTGGTTGTTTCAGGAATATTGATAGTCGATACTATTTCTTTCAACCCAAACATAAATTCAAGCTCACTTTTAATGTTATATTTAAAAATACTATGATGATAAAAATATTAGTACAACATATAAACGAAGGCAGATGAAATTATAGTTGACAGTTCGAAGTAACTAGTGGTAAAAAATTTAGCTGTGTTAAATAACGATGCTTACGTCCACCAGAGGCGCTAGGAGTACTTTTTTTAATGTGACGACAAAAAAACATTACATATTTTTTCCATATCTGAGTTTGTTGCTGAGCTCCCTAGGTGATAGTCTTCATGTGCAAATCAAAATGTTCCCTATTGCATTTCCTGGACATTTGTGAATATGTGCTTCTTCTAGTCTAGTTTGTTCTGGTTTCGTTCCAGAATCAGTATCTATCAGAACAAGTCGACCCTCGAAATCATTCATATATACCATAGATTATGTATAAATTAAGTTTGTAAGGATTTTGTAAGCATTCTCAAAATTCTGGGAGTAAAACTCCGCATTTTGATAGACGCTAGTCAGCATATTGTATACTTTCAATGGCAGCACTGCCAACAGGTCGTTTCAATACTGGATGAGTTCTACTTGTGTTACTAAACGCTTTCTTTTGCGACATCTAGCTAATGTCAATACTGCCTATATAATTGCTATACTCGATATAATTAAAGAAGAAGAATAGTCGTGTCATCTAGGTTAGGTTTATATTTTCCATCGGTCTTTTTTATAAAATGCAGTTTTTCAATTGAATTCTGAAAACCAGCAATAATGTCCAGACAAAAATACCAATATAATCTGCAAAATGGTTACTCATTGCCCAATAGAAGAACTCTCAACGGAACTTCTTTTGAAGATATTTGACTACTTGGAAATTCATGATCTATGCCACCTTAAACAAACATGTAAAAGATTCAGTGATGTCATAAGTTCTTGGGACCACACTTTGTTAAAGGTGACTCCTTTGGTAACTAATCAGAAGAATGCCCTATTCAAGTCCAGGTAGTGTATTGGCACATTTCTCTCTATGTTCGCCTAAATAGACTTTTCGAGTCTTGGCTTTGATCAGTATATAGCATTTTTTTTATATGTGGTTTATAATAAGTTTCTACGAGTTTGATTTCATCTTAACAGCTCAGTAAGCATTCAATAAACACATATAGACCACTCAATAGAGCAGAAAATGGCCGATTCTGTGGCGAAAATAGTACCAGGAAACCAACTGTGCCATCATACAAAAGACGGCCCGTAGTTATATCCTGTTGTATTTCCTACTTGCACCTATCATTGCTTAATTTGTTATAAACATTTAAGAGCACAAAATAGTTTTTTTTTGTATTTCCCTTGTAACATGAAAACTAATGAAGCAATCTTGATTCTTTCGATGAACGATTGTAGAGAATCACAATGCAAAAAGATGAGCCCTAGCACGACACAATCGGAGAAAAAGCGAAAAAATCAGCATTTTTTCAAAAATTCATAACACCGCATAAGTTGTATCGCAGGCTCTTTGCGACATAGTAGTGATTGATATGTATTTCATGTGAAGAAAACTCAGGGGCTGTCAAATCTATAGTTTTTGAATAATTGCAATTTGAATTTCTTAATGCACTTTATTGGAGCAATCCTGAATGCATCCTAAGTGGTCCGATTTCAATTTTTCAAAATTATATTGCCAAGTAGAGGTATAGTACTAGAAAATGTCTATTCTCATTTTGCTTTAAAATGTTGCAGAATAGGTGAGAAATACTTGCAAATATGACCAAAAATGAGCAAATGCGTGAAAGCGGCTGATTAGTAGGGCAGCAGACGCGGGAAAGTGTATATATAGTAATACTCTACCCCACTACTCAGCAGCTTTCACGTGCCTGCCCGTTTTCAGTCATGTTTGCAAGTATTTCTCACCTATTTCGCAGCATTTAAAAGCAAAATGAAAATAAAAGTTCTGTAGTAATATACTTCTATTGGTAATATGTTTTCGAAAAATTGAAATCGGACCAGGATGGCTCCAATAAATTGCATTACAAAATTAAAATTGCAACTATGCAAAAACTAATGATTTGACTACAAAGGCGTACAAGGGCCAACGACAAAATATAAAAAAAAAATCAATTGCCACTTTGAACCGACAATTGTCACTTTGAAATGACAATTGTCACTTTGAGGTGACAATTGTCACTTCGAAGTTACAATTGTCACTTTCAAAAACATCTGGGGCGCGTTCCAATACCCTAACTCGGTTGGAGGATGAGTGACAAATTTTACATATTGTGTCAATTGTCATTTTGATTCTTTTGGAACGAAATGAAACAAATTAGTTATTTGTCAGTTGTCATCGCCCAAAATAATTCAAATTTACATTGAAATTTAAGATATGGTTTGAGGATTTAGCAATGGAAGGAATTGAAGGGAAGATTCTTGCCATTACTGGAGTACTGAAACAATTTGTAGATAATAAAATCAAATATTTCACTAACCCCATTTGTCCACTTCACATACACTGTAAACAAACTTGCATTCTGTACTAGAGCAGATTGATTTTCATCCCTCACATTTCCTTTATCATCCACTAATAAAAAATGCGTTTCTGTTGTAATACTCATTTCGTTTTCAAGCACAGGCTTTAGTTTTGAAAAAAATAATATGTAACCTATTTAACCTTTAATCACTTCTAACTATAATGTGCAATGCGCATGCGGTTGAAATATTTCAACTTTTTCACGGACTCTCGAGTTTGTGGAAAAGTTGTTCACCGATTAAATCAACCGGAGTATAGGAACGACTTTCACGAGTTAATAAGTAGGAATCCACCGAGTTTATGAACGGTTAGGACGAAAAGTTGGAGTATTGGAACGCGCCCCTGGAATTGACAGTTTGAAGTGACAATTGTCATTTTGAAGTGACAATTGTAACTTTGAACTGACAATTGTCACTTTGAAGTGACAATTGTCAGTTCAAAGTTACAATTGTCACTTTAAAACATCTGGAATTGCCAGTTTGAAGTGACAATTGTCACTTTGAACTGACAATTGCCACTTTGAAGTGACAATTCATCTAATGACCCACAAACCGTCTTAAAAACTACGAATCTTACATAGCCCCAAACTTGTGAGGTCCGGTGAGCGAGCTGGTCATTCTCTTGCACCATCAAGTCAAATCCACCTACCCCGATACCTTTCATCTAAGTAATTTGTCACCTCCTGAAAATAGCGTGATGGGACTCCATCTTGCTGAAATGTTACACCCAAGTTAAATTCATGTTGGTTTTGTGCAACAATCTCATTGATTCTGGGAGTGATTGTGTCTTGCAGCATTCTGGAGGTATCTGGAACCAATTGAATTTTCTTCTAAAAATATGGGACCTATAATGTGGTTACCTAAAATACCAGCACAAACATTAATCTGTTGGGGAAATTAAGTATGCCCTTCGTGGAATTCATGGGGATTCTCGTCACTCCAAAATCTACAATTCTGGGTATTTACACTTCTATTTAGGTAAAAAGTGCTTTCATCACTAAAACAAATGTGTTGCAAATAAATAGGATTTGCAACGATTCTTTCTGCCATAGTCTCGCAAAATTCAGGTCGCCAGTTCGGATTATCTTGAACCAATTGGTGCAAAAATTTTATTCTGTAAGGATGGAATTTATTTGTTTTTAAAATCCTCACTGATGTTTTAGAAACATAACATGTCTCAGCTACTTGCTTTGTTGATTGTTGCGGGTTATTTACCATTTCAGCTAATACTTGAACTTTAACATCTTCCATAATTATTTTCGGCCTGCCAGATCTTGGAGCATCTTTCACCATTCCTGTTCTGTTAAATTTTGCCACCCTTCAGATATTTTCGACACATCGGAAGCGGAAGTTCTGGTAACCTGTCATTGAAAATGTGAATAACAGCGTGATAATTTCGATTAGCCTCACCAAATATAATAAAGGCTTCAACTGTATTCTATTGAATGAGCTATATTAATTGAAGAGATAAATTGAAAAAGAAGTAATAAAAAACCCACCAAATATTAATAATTATTTGACATTTGGCGAAAACCGATAAGAGTTGTTCTCTCGTTGCCATGGATACAACCAAGCATGCCTAGCGTGCACAGCCTACTTCGTTAACCTAAGGCATCGGAAATCAGATCAGTTTTGATTAACATTTTTCTTGGAATCAGTTGAACTTAGGTATTGGGTATTCTACATGAAATCTGATAAAAAAATTACTTAGAATCCAAAAATCCAATTATACAGTATTTGTCATAAAGTTGGCTAAATATGGAAAAAAAGTTGTTATTGAAATTTCTGAAAAACTCTAATGGCGGTTCGTTTCTGCATGTCTGACAACTGACAACGTTGCGACTTATATCAACGTGACCTCAGATTTGGCGGAAATAAAAAAAATGTAGTCTGTGGGGCTGAAAAATGGGTCAAATTGACAAGATCTCGAAAAAAATTATTGAGAAAATGTGTTTGGATTCCAACGAGAACCCCATGTACCAATTTTGAACCAAAAAAATAATACCATTTTATTCCTCTACCCTTACTAAGAAACATTATACATGCTTGTTTTATCTGGAAACAGCTTTAATAACCTAAATCACATAAGTTTGGGTCAAAACTAATAAAATATTTGTGGAATAAACATTTTGCGGGAGATTAATTATGAAAACACGATTTAGTCTTGTCACTAGGTGTAGTCATGCCCTGTATATTGATGCACATGAGTTCATTCAATATTCTCAACCCGTAAATAAAATTTAAACCAACTAATATTCGTAATTAAAACTTAATAATACAGTAATTATCCTTGCTAAATTGAATATTGGTTTCCTGAAAAGCAATGTTTATAAACAACGGCCAATTCGAAATGTAGAACCTTTAGAAATTTGTATAAGGAATTGTGCAGCACTGATCAACAGAACAATGTTGAAAAATGTTCGCCGCGAAATGTTTTACTTAACACTTCTATGTATTGAGCGCGAAGGTGGTCACATAGAATATTGAAAATTTGTACATTGTTTGTTTATTGAGTTTTTTTTATTTTTCCACATCCATACTAAATTCAATTAGTATAATAATGTATTATTAAGTTTCAATTACAAATATTAGTTCGTTTAAATTTTATTTACGGGTTGAGAATCGTGTTTTCATAATTAATCTCCCGCAAAATGTCTTCAACAAATATTTAATTAGTTTTGACGCAAACTTATGTGATTCCAAACTCATTTTCCCAATAAATTTCATCTAAAAAAAAAGTTGTTGAGAGAACAAACCTCTCCCCAGTGAGTTCCTGTGATTGTGTTTCCTACGAATATTTTGAAAAATTGAATTGCATTATTTAATTATTGTTAGTTTTTTTTTTGTTTTGTTTTTCTTTTTTCTTTCCCTTTTAAAATTAAATATAGATTCTAGATTTATTCCATTATGCGTGTGTTCCGAGGTTGAGTGGAAGAGCGGCTATATTTTTTTTTCTCTGTCATAATTATTTATGTTTTAAATTTATATCTCGAAGCTGAACTGCTCCTATTATGCCAAGATCATTATTTCCATAAAAGTGTATATTATTGTAAATTCACATGGAAACTAAAGACGCTATTATTATTATTGTTATTATTATATCTTGTCAATTTGACCCATTTTTCGGCACCAAAGACATATTTTTTTTTAAATTCGCGCCAAATCTGAGGTCACCTGATATAAGTCCCAATGGATTTTTTAGTTGTCAGACATGCAGAAACGATCTGCCAGAAATTTCAATAACAATTTTTTTTCCATATGTAGCCAACTTGACGGACACTGTATACAGGGTGTCGAATTAAAAAAAATTAACTACTGAGTCGATGCGCTTTTTCGAGACCCTGTCTAAATAAAACTTGAGTAAGCCATTAAAGAGTTCGAATGAAACACTACAACTTTTGTATTTCCATTTTTTTTGTAAAATGTAAAATAAAGAAGTTACGGGGGTTCGACGGACTGTTAGTCCTCACTGTATATAAGATATATAAGTTACTGTTTGTTCTTACTGGAAGTGAGCTTATATAATATAATATACTAATATTTTATAAATTTATGAATGTGAATGTTTATAAAGCTACTAGTTTGAATCCTCTCAAAAAACTAGTTCACTAAAAAATTGCCTGCAGTAAACGAAAAAAATTATAATGGAGCAAATTTTTTTTCAGATGTATGCACCAACTATCATCGTTGGAAAAAATTCGAGTGTCTAAGAACTGGATACTTGGAAAATACTTTGAGAAATCTCTGCTCTTCAGCAAGAATAAATTCATTCCATGGCTTCACCTCAATGGTCAATTTATATGGATGAGTAGGGGCAAAAAAATATGTTGCTACAAAAGGATTAACAGTGGCATAAATGAAAATAAGCCTTATTATATTCTTCAAGGAAATAGTAATGAAGACATTGTGAATTTTCGACTGAAAAATGGCATATTGGTAAGCGGACTAAGGCAAGTGAAGAAATAGTTATAAATTTTGCCAAAACCGCAAGCAGATATTTTTTTGAACAAAATATATTTCTCAATTTTAATTCATTGAATTCACAGTGAATTGCAAAGCAATTCACCTAATTAGGTTAGCTCAAAAAGCTTATCAAGTTGAGAGGAATTTTCAACCTCTCTATGAGAGGTCTGACCCTCCTTTTACTAGAAAAATGTCTGTCTGCTGAGAGGGAAATCATGGTCTTTTCTTCTGGTATCCATTATTACTATCCACGGGGATATTGACATTTCTACTGATTGATTTTGCATCGATAAAAGCAAGAAAATTTACTTTTTCACAAATAAATTTTTTTAAATCTATTTTTCACAAATTGGTTACATTCTCAATACATTATTATTATTGAATTTTATCTCAGTAACCTGAGTATAAAATCCGGAAGCGGATAGAAAGACAGGAGGAGAAGGAACAACGAGAACAACAGAAAGCACTTCTCGAATATATGTTCCAGAAAACCGAGAGGCAGATCAAGGGACTGAAAGAAAACGTCGATAAAATCGGTGCCGAACTCAATACAGTATGGAAAACTATGGAAGTAGTGGACAGTAAGAAAAAAATGGAAGTTGATGCGGTGCGAGAATTAGAAAAGCAAATTGCTTCACTGAAGATCCAAGATCACCGTGACAGCATTGCCACATCGCACAATTCCGTAAAATCACCGACTTTTGATGGACAGTCATCATGGTCTCTATATCGGAAACAGTTTCAAGCTGCGGCATCGGCCAATGGATGGGACGACGAAGAAAAGGCAACGGCACTTATAGTGGCTTTGAGGGGACCTGCTTTGGCAATATGACAGACCATCGCAAGTATGAAGATCTTATTGCTGCTTTAGAATTGAGATATGGCAACCAACATCAAGAGTAGCTGTATCAGGCACAGCTGAAAAGTGCAGAAATCTGGTGAAAGTCTACAGGAGTTTGAAGCAGACGTCAAACACCAAATGAACTAAATAATTACTTTTGCACTACTGCTAGTATAATAACACAGGACTTATAAAAAAATATTGACCCCTTGGAACATTTTGGCAACTTCACCATTTCTCAGTCAATCTTATTTTATGATAGAGATATTGTTGAGCTAAAAGAAGTATTGTTGTCAATTAAAAATAAAAATACGCATGGAATTGATGAGATTTCTATAAGAGTGCTTGAGAACCTGCCAGAAGACGCTCTTCATACATTAGCCACCTTAATTTAATATGTCATTTCAGAGAGGTGTATACCCAGACTTCCTAAAAACAGCTACCTATTGTAATTCCCTTACATAAAGGTGGCGCCCAAGATACGCCAGCAAATTTCCGGACAATTTCTCTAAGAATCGTAAAAATCAGAATAACTAAATAAAGCACAGTATAATATCTCAATCTCAGTTTGGATTCCAGGGAAATAAAAACTCATGTGATGCTATCTTCTCATTTCTCCAGGAATTATACACAAATGTCAACTCCAGAGAGGCTGCGGCAGTCGTGTTCTGCGACTTCTCCAAGGCGTTTGACTGCGTTGACCATCAAATACTATTGGCTAAGCTTCACCGCTATGGCTTCAGAGGAGTAGTAAATAAATGGATTCAATCATACCTAACAAACCGCACACAAATGGTTAAAACCTCAACCATTTCTGATAAAGCACCGGTTAATTGTGGTGTACCAGAAGGGTCCATACTTGGCCCTACCTTTTTTTTGCTGTACCTCAACGATCTGATGAGAATAGATATCTCGGACAGATCTACAATTTTCGCTGATGACACCACAATATTATGGCATGACAAAAATAAAATTGATCTGGAAAGGAAAATCAACTGCGACATGAGCAAAGTAAAAAGTTGGTGTGACTCTAACCGTCTTGCCCTTAACGTAAAAAAAAACAACATGCTATACTTTAAGTGCGATCTTGATAATGTCGAACTAGAAAATGGTTACATAGAGAGCCGTAACAACACAAAGTTTTTAGGGGTGATCATTAACAATAATCTAAAATTTGAAGAGCATGCAATTAACCTAAACAAAAAACTGGCCTCTGGGTGTTTTGCTGTAAGAAGGGTGTCATATGAACTAGGGTCTTCAGCAGCAAAAACAGTATACCACGCATTGATTGAGTCCCATCTGAGATACGGCACACCATTTTGGGGTGTTTGTAATAATTATATCATGCAAAACATCTTGACTTCACAAAAAAGAGCAATTAGATATATTTCTAAAGCAAAGGCACGGGATCCTTGCAAAAGACTTTTTATCCTACATAAGTTGCATACTGTTATTGCCATTTTCATTGCGGAGACAGTTTGTCTAAAACAAAAACCCATAAATAAATTCAGTACAGTTAACCATTATCCTACACGCAAGGAAAACAGTATCAACTTACACAAACTCAACTTTAGTAAAGGACTCCACTATTTACAATGGCTGCAAGATGTACAATCACTTACCTGATTAACACTGTGGATAAATTTAAAGAAGCTGTTTACTTCTTGCTATGTAGCCGACCCTACTATACCTTGGAAGAATTTTATGCTGATTCCTTTTAATTTATTTTAATTTACTATATTTGTACTGCCATGGATTATAACATCAATTAGCATATATTACAAACAACCCTATTATTTTATTTGACATATTTTACATGTTTTACTATTGTATTTGTTTATTTATTCCTATATGTAATTGACTTAGTTGTAGCTCATTACATTTTTAATAACATAAGTTAGTGCTTTGTCCACAAGAATGTACGTTCTTCATGACAATAAAGTATATTGATTGATTGAAAGACTTTTCAGCTTGTCTACCCAGAAGCCCCAGATAATTTCAAGGAACAATTGGCGGTGCAGGTATTTATTGATGTATTGAGAGATATTGAAACACAAAGGACCCTAAGACTAACAACTTCAAGAAATGCAGTAAAGCTCTAGTTCGTTCCGTGGAAGTGGAAGCAGCTTTCAACACCTCAAGTTCAAAAGTAAGAGCGGTATCGATTGAAGAACCACTGCAGACAGAGAAACAATGCGACAGCATAGAACTGATGCTTAACAGAATACTGCATGAACTGGAACCTAAGAATAACAACACAAACAACCAGGCAACAGGAAACTGGTTCAGGTGTGGTAGGAGAGGTCATTTCCAGGAATATTGCAAGGTGAGGTTACCATCACGTTTGTCATCACCTTGGACACCACCGTTTCTACTCCCCTACGAGGACAGGATCGCCAGGATAATCAAGAGGAAACTTTCAGGGTGGAGGGTAGTTTCCGGGGGTGAGGTTACAATACCACGTTTGTCATCATCCTGGAGGACACCACCACGTTCCTACTCGCCTATAATGCCAGGATCACCATAAGAGACAAGAAGAAGCTGTTTCAAATGTGGTAGGGGTGGACATTTCCTAGAACGAGCAAATAGAAGTGCAGATATCTTGTCTAGAAGAGCATATCCTAGATCACCCGAGCAAAGTCAGAGAACAAAGTACCGGGAAGGCTATTACCAGAGGACAACTGGGCACATGAGACAGGACCAGGAAACCGATCCAAACATTGGGTACTTTCTACATTGGAAAGAAGACGGAACCGGCAGACCCTCCTGGGGAGATATTTCGGACATTATCAAGGCAATGTGGGCACAATGGGATTCTCTGGTTGTGGAAAATAGATTAAACAGGTATGGGAGTCAGCTGATCGGAGGTCATCAATTTCCCAATTAGTTTTGCCCAGGAAAAGGATTAAGTGAAGTCTTGAAGGAAATTCACAAAGGAAAATCAGGAGGACATGTGGGAGTCAATAAAACTTTGGACAAGATCATGCAGAAGTTCTATTGGTTTCAAAGTCTAGACAATTCAGAAAGCTGGTGCAGAAGATGCCCAGAGTGCGGCGTCACTAAAGGTCCCAAAACAAGGTCCAGGAGTGAGATGAAGAAATACAACGTACGCGCATCATTTGAACGGATTGCCATTGATGTAGCTGGACCCTATCCTGTGACGGATGATTGCAACAAATACATCCTCATTTGCCACGGACTATTTCAGTAAATTGGTGGAAGCCTATGCCATTCCAGAACAGGAAGCATCCACAGTAGCAAGGTCATTGGTGGACAACATGTTCTCAAGATTCGGATTGGTACAATGGAGCTACATTCCGACCAAGAAAGGAATTTCGAGTCGAAAACCAGAACCACAGCGCTTCACCCCCAGTCAGATGGCATGGTTGAAAGATTTAATCATACTAGAGAGGAGCATCTTTCCAAATTAGTGGACAAACATCAAAAGAACTGGGACAGACACCTTCCACTATTTCTGATGGCATACAGAGCAGCTTCCATGACTCAACCAAGCTTACCCCGGCTAGCATTATTTTCGGAAGGGAACTTTGATTGTCCTGTGACTTGGTGTTCAGATCACCAGGCACCCAAGACTATGCAGATAAACTGAGGCCTGCTGAAAATCCATGAAATAGCTCGAAAGAGGTTCATACTGGCCAGTCACAGGATGAAAGCTCGTTATGATCTGATTCAGGAGGATTCAGAGAAGGCGACCAGGTTTGGCTGTACAACCCATGGCGGAAGAAAAGGGTATCCCCCAAACTAACACCATTTTGGGAGGGAGCGTATGAGGTAAAGAAGAGCATCAACGACGTGGTTTAAATAATCCCTCCCACCCCTAGAACTAAGATGAAGGTTGTCCACGTCTACAGACTGAAGCCCTATCATGGTCAGACAATTACTTTTGATCGGGACGATCAAAATAAGAGGTGGGGCAGTGTTATGGAAAACACGAAAGTACCCTAAGTCCACCCCTGTTCTGCTTACAACAGTTACCTGCATTCGTCGGCCTGGCCATTGGGAGTGACGTCATGTTCCAGATCTTTCGATAACCGCCATTCGAAGATGCGAGGAGAAAACTGGCCGTTAACGATGACGTTATGGAACATTCCCGATCGCCACTATTCCAGAAGCTTCGGTCATCCTATATCATGCGACACATGAGTCAGTCAGAAGTTAGTCTTGTGAATATTGTTATGTATTGTAATTGTGAACAAGTATTGTATTGTTAGAGTATACTATTGAGTTGTGTTTCAAAGTTAAAAAGAAAGGAAAATAATTAGTTTTTCAGAAGTTTCAATATAGATTTATAATAATGTGAATATGTTTTTTTATAAAATTATTGAATAAAAATGACAAAACAAGTAATTTTTATTTAATCTTTCAGCTTGAGAATACTTTTTTCAGGTTTTCATTTTGCACCAAATGCCATAAAATCTACCTTTATTATGAAACAAGTTTTATCTCGGGATCTGTAATAGGATATTTAAATTTCACATGAGGGTACAGAGCCAAAAATTAACCTTGAATTTTTTTTATATGCTGAAATGAAATTTAAAAAAACGAGGTTTTTATCCCTTTACAGCTCGATTGCCCAAACTACAATCAATTTTTTTTTTTAATTCTGGCTCCTGGATATTGCTATAATATTAATTAGGGAGTGGGTTTAACTAGGGATGCACCGGGTAGTGGATTTTATAATGCTGGGTACCGGGTTTCCCCCAAAATTCACACAGCGGGAAACCGGGTACGGCTAGGCCAAGTACAAATATTGGGTATTATGATTACCTACTTCAAGGCAATGGATTCGATAATCACAGTCAATATTGTTTTTACATTCACAAAAAAGACAGATTTATTGTCTAAACAGGATAGATTCCAATTATAAGACAGTATAGGAATTTCAGTAAAGAAGTATACGTACAGAATAAGTAATATAGTAATGATACAAGTAGTAAGTAATACAAATAAGTCTATCAATAAGTAATACAAATAATATGGTTCTAATAAGTGCAAGTCAAAGAACCAATTGGTTCGTTGTGAATAGCGATTCCAGAACAGATTTTGTTAGCTATTTTACATATTGCGTACAACAGATATTTTACGAGGATGTATAACAAAGTGTTTGAATTCTCGTTGCACCCACTGACAATTTCAGATCTGTCAGACATTAACTCCGTCGTATATTCCAATTGACCATACAATGTTATGATCTACAGAATTCATAAGTGAATGGAATGTTGAAAACTATATATGAAGTTAAATTATGTCTTTCAAAAACTGCACAAAAAAATTACCAATGTAACGACTAATGATTTCAATTGCATCCCAGGTGTATTTACTGATTCGATATTGTTTAGAATTTTTGAACATAACTGATAATAAACAAAATTTTATTTCAAGGAATATCACAATATATCTATATATATCTTTTTCTATGTTAGTACTTATATTGTTCTGTACGTATAACATTTCAACATCAGACATAAATTTTTAATTATTTCTAAATGAGGAATAATATAATGACATTTATCACAATTAGTACTTTGTATCAAATATAAAATGAATCACTGGATAAATTAAATTACATTTATTTTCTTGATGTGATGAGTAGCAAAGTGAAATGAAAATTATTATAAGTATCAGCACATTTTTGCCATTCCTCATATAACATTTATTTGTTTTTACTAATGCCAAGATCAAATATTTCCATAATAAATACTAATTCTGTACCCGTGTCAATTTTTCGAATGCAGAACAGTCATAAAAAGTTTTTGGATGCTATTAAATTTTTAGGGATGGTGGTGTATGGCTAAAAGATGTGAACGAAAAAAGGACTATAGTTGATTTGAAAAACTGTCACGAATCCGATGTAAACTCGGTGGATTTGAGTAACGATGGAAAAACAATAGTATCAGGATCTAGAGACAATGCCCTCAAAATATGGAAGCTGAATGATTCACTCGACTATAATTTGGAAGAGGCTCACTGCCATGTTTTAGATGATCTAATTTGGAAAGTCTCTTTATCAGATGAGAAGCAATTATTAGCTGTTGGAACTTCTGGAAATGAATATATCAATTCTATATATGTGTATGATATGGAAAGGTAATTCATTGCCATTCTTTGTTCACATTTCATCTGATTCAGTTATAATTTTGATTAATAATAATGATTTTTCTGTTTATTTTTGAAAACTAAGAACACACACCAATAACGAATAGTTAATTCATTTTGATTTTAGGTCTTTTTATTGATTCATCTTTAACAATCATGAAAAATATTTTGAATTTTCATTTACATATGGAACGTTTTCAAAGCCTCCTGTTTTCTTTATAGGCCCATCTCAGGGATAGCTTGTGTGTAGGTATAAAGTATTGTACCTATCGAGGTTTGGTTATGATTATCAAGTTCAACTCGAATAATTCCTAGATTATCATGATTATCAAGTTCAACTCGAATAATTCCTAGAGAACGAGCCAAAAAGCTACAACAAGTAGGCTTTTGGAATAAATGTTATTTTGATTCAACTACACTCATTTATTTTAAGCATTCAAGCAATATATCGTCTTTCGTTATTTTTTGGCACAACATGCCATTATTTCAATGGATTAGGCCAATTTCTCAATCATTCTATGGTAGTTTAATACAGGAATCTGAAAACAAAAATGAATTCCTCGGAAATCATGAACAAGTCCAGAAATAAAACAAAGAACACCTCTAACATGAAAATTCTGAATGATAATAATGATTACAGCTGATACTTTCAATGATTTTTTCAATGAGGTTCCAGATAATGTTGTGAAGTCTGATAGAATTGTGATCTCTTTCTCTAAACATGAAATCTTACCAATTGTATGAAAGAAAAACAAAATGTTGAAAAACATGCCGAAACGAAATCCTTTCCGCCTCAATAAAAGAATTTGGTAAAGAACTAGTCAGTATTTAACCACTTGGTCATTCATTCATGCCCGGTATATTTCTAAATACTTTAATAACATCAAAGATCACTCCAATGCCCAAAAAGAAAGAAGAAACTTTTATTGACAATTATAGACCAATATCTGGTCTGTCTTCATTTGCGAAGATTACTGAGTATTGTATGCTTGACAGTCTCCTTTTATAAAAAGATACAAACTTATACCAGATCAACAGCACGTTTTTTGAAAGAGAAAATCCACAACAACTGCAACTCTTGAGTTTTATAGCTATGTACTGTCAGAAATTGATAAAAAAATATATACAGTAGGAATCTTCTGTGATTTAAGGTGGGCATTCAATATGGCTTGTAAAACTAATCCGATAGATGAGCCACCATGCATTATATTGAATATTTATCCAAGTCTCCAACCGTGCAAATGAGTAATTATAGTCGAAACTAATTTCTGCTATGAGACAATAACCGAAGAACAGCCGGCGAGCACTGTCAAAGATTATAGTTCTACTTTTTGGCAGTGTTGCCGATAAAGTTACGTAATAGCTGTCTTGAAATTATTCCGAAATAACATTCTTTGAACATGAAATCCAACGTTGTTATATCCATTATTATGC
The DNA here is from genome assembly GCA_018342105.1 of Gonioctena quinquepunctata. Lineage (NCBI taxonomy): Eukaryota > Metazoa > Arthropoda > Insecta > Coleoptera > Chrysomelidae > Gonioctena > Gonioctena quinquepunctata. Next base: position 79,415 of record JAFIRS010000877.1, read on the forward strand.
GGTCCAACAAAGGTTAAAAAAATTAACCTAGAGATTCGTCATTATATTGGCGGGCTTGGCAAAATGCCAGTTGGGTTGCCCTCTGAAGGTAAAATCAGCAAATTCTCGATACGGATTTTACGACTTGAATATTTCTCTTCCTTAGTATTTGTTGTGAAAGAAACGAAATTTTGAGGAGGGAAAAAAAGGTTCTCACGTTAGAAATATTTTATATGGATTGTGTACTGATGGAAATAATCAGACGTTATCTAAGGGAAGAAAAATGTTATGACCCTCCGAGGAGAGAAGATGCTGTAAAATTAAAAATAGAAAGAAATAAATGATATTTTTTTATGTCCTATATGTTGTTCGCTGAATTTTTCTTTGTTACATCAGAAATAATTGATTTATTCTCATACATCGCGTGTGATTTTCAGTTGTTATATCACAAGTGATGGGTATTTTAGTGAGTATATTTTGACATTTCTGTGTCAATATTGTTGTAGAAATTCAAGAAACCAAATTTCTTATAAAGAACTTTGGTGGAGTGGTATTTCTGCAACAATATTGGCGGAAAAATATTTATCACGAGTGGTACAATACAATACAAATATGCTTTAATGTCAGAAGAAACAAATCTTATCGACAAAGTTGTATAGGTATTACAAACTAAAAACATTACAAACTAAAACATTAAAAACAATAAAAAACAATGAGGTGGTACTAAAACTTAGTGTAAGTAAGTAAAATGCACAAGCCCAAGTGTTAAATGGTATGACATTTTATTTTTTTCTAAGTATAATTATAGCCACACGATGCAAACATATTAGGATCAATAAAAAAACCTAGGAGGCAAGCTTATTATAATGTTAGCAAAAGGGTTCACTACTATAAAATTCGTACATGTTTATTTATTTATTTATTTAATACACGGGAAAACCCGTATATACATTATGAATAAGGTCTACATTTATAATACAAATCAAAATATAAGTATAAAAATATAAAACTAAAAATACATAAAAAACGTAAAAATACATAAGAGTACATAGCTCCTACTAGCAAAAGGAAGAGAAAAAAAAAAGTTAAAATTTATAAAAGAGAAAAAAGACTTGAACAACTAGAAAACAGTATTGATTAAAAGTGAATATTGTTTATGGAAGATTTAAATTGTGTTAGGCTGACACCAAAAACATTGACTTTCTGCTTGTTTATAATATCTAATGAATAATTAGTACTGTGAACATTTACTAGAAATGTATTAGGATTTCTTAGTTGTTTGTAAGGTACATTCAATTTAACAAGTTCAAGAAGCTCGTTGCAAACCATCAATTCTATCATTAACTTAAAGATAAAGCACAAATCGGAAGTAGTTCTTCTTTTCTCTAGTTTCGATAAATTCAGATCATGAAGTAAGGATGAGTATTTATGATCTTCAACCGGTTGATGTAGTTTATAGGAACAGAATCTTGAAAATTTATTTTGAATCCTCTCCAAAGTAATTTTATGAACAGAATAGATAGGAGGCCAGACAATACTTGCGTACTCAAGACGCGATCTTACAAGTGCACAGTAAACGGTTCTGACTGTGGGTACAGAAAAGTCATGGCAGTTTCTTAATACAAATCCCAACATTTTAGATGACTTGGTGCAGGCTGTATTTATGTGTTCACTGAAGTTGAGTTGATAATCGAATAGAACACCAAGATCTTTTATGCATTTTGTAGAATTAAGTTCAATCCCATATATGTAATAAGTAGAATAAACTTTTTTGTTTTTTCTGTAAAAACTTATGTGGTTGCCTTTTTTTATATTCAAATGCAGTAAATTATGATCGCACCATTTTGTTAGGCTATCTAAATCAGTTTGAAGATCCAGTCTATCGGAATCAGAGACTATAACTTTATACATTTTCAAGTCGTCTGCAAACATTACAAAGGAACTACTTACAATTGAAATGCCAAGATCATTCACAAATAGATTGAATCAAAGAAGGGAACAATGGGCACCTTGTGGCACACCAGAGGATACAATAATTTCATCTGAAACAAAATTTCCTAGCTTCACCGTTTGCCTTCGTCCTGTTAGGAAGCTATTGATCCATTTCAGTAGATCTTCATTAAACCCAATAAGTTTCAGCTTGTGAATCAGAAGTGAATGATTGACTTTGTCAAATGCTTTCGAAAAGTCAGTGTAAATGGCATCCATTTGACATTTATTCTCCAAAGCTTTAAGAATTTGATTTTGGTACAGAACATGGATTTGCCTTGCCGAAAACCGTGTTGTTCATTCATTAATATATTCTCACACACCCAGCTCAGATGGGAATGAACTAGGCTATCAAACAATTTGGGAATGGATGATTGAATACACACACTTCTGATTGTTGTAGAATGGATGACAGAATAGCAATTTTTTTACATTTATTTCAAATAATCCAAGTGATTCAATCTCCCTTAGACATAATGGTAAGCAATTATAAATTTTCAGCCCATTATACATGAGTGATTCCTTGACAAGATTGTTTTTTGGTAGAGGTTAACAGGCGCGGATCCACCCATGTGGGCACGGCGGGCATACCTACAACCCTAAAACCCTAATTAAAAAATAAAAACAATGAGCCGTGTGCGATTTGGAACGCAGCGCAGCACACACATACACACATTGTGAGCGCACACATTAGTACATTTTAATGTTTTATGCTATGCGACCAGTGATAAATGAACAACGTGTAGTAGTTTGTACTGTTTATAAACATAACCAAACTTGAATCGAGTGAACTTGAGCAAGTCCGACTCGCACTTGGCCGAAGTTCGGGTGGCCGTGCCCATAACCTTTTTTGAGGGCTGGATCCGCGCCTGGAGGTAAAAGTAACCTCAATTTTTGCTATGATCGCGTGTTATGGTTAGAAGGCATTGTAATATATTTGTGACGATTCTTTGTGAATTAAGCAGTTTCTAAAATAAAGATTGACGTAACTTTGAGGATTCTGAGTTTTGAAAAGGTCCCTGCAAGAATAACGCAATTTTACTGTACAGAGAGCCCTAATGGCTAATTTTGTACAACTTCACCATCTGTAATAGTTGTTTGTCAGTCCTCCAATGGTATTCCATAAGAGAAAATAATTTTAAAACCTTATATATTATCCTTTTAATTTATTGTCAATGTGGAGTCCAAGAAATTTAGCGAAGGGAACATTTTCAATGTTATTAGTGCCTAAGCTCAGGGCAGAAAGCTACCAGCGGAATGTTAGTAGGTTGGTTTTAGAAGCATTGAAGACAAGTAAGTTGTCGTCACACCAGGTTTTAATTAGTTCAATGTCTACTTGAATCTTGTGGTGTAATGTGCGCTCATATTTGTCATGCCAAAATATGGTGGTATCGTCGGCAAACAATGTATACTTCCCTGTTATATTAATTTTTGTGAGGTCATTTATATAGAGAAGGAAGAGAGTGGGGCCAAGTACTGAACCCTGCAGCACTCCGCATTGAGTTATCTCCATTGGAGAGAGGTGACTAGTTTTTACAATTTGTGAGCGATTTTCTAGATACGATTTTTGAACCATTGCTGGCTGATTCCTCTAAAACCATAGTATTCGACTTTGCCCAGCAGAATTTTGTGGCTTACACAGTCAAATGCCTTGGATAAGTCACAAAACACTGCTGCGGCTGCCTCTCCTTCATTAATTTCGTTATAAACTTTAGTGAGAAAGGAAAATATTGCATCATTAGTGTTCTTCTGCCTTTGAAAACCAAACTGGAATAGAATCTGGATCTCCTATCACTGTAAATAAGCCGAGTGTAGCCCTAAGGCTCTTACTCTTTGGACATCAAATAAGTGGGCCACGGCCGTTCACGAATTTAGAATTTGGTTGGTCAAGAATTAGAGAATGGTCTCTAGTCCTTGCCATGATGGTATATCTCGAACAATGACCGAGAGAGAATTCTGATCGTAAAAGTTTGGAAAAATAGTAATTTCTATTGAGGATGCAGCTTCGCTACCCTGTATGGATTAGTAGGTAACCCATCACTCCAGAGAGTGCCTGGACGTTTAAAACGCGAGGGTCGTCTATGTTATAATCAGTGGCTTCCCTCACGAGCGGATTCTCGTGAACTATTGCACAATCAAATACTTTCTGATTGCGTTCTCTAATGATACTTCTGATAGAAGGCAGATTTAGGTCTTCAAGGATCCGATCGTTCCGACGCATTACCACGGGCGTTAGTAATCATCCGCAGGACTCTCATTTGCGCCCATTCCAGGATGCCAATGCTAGACCTGCAGATTTAGCCCCAGGCGGCTGAGGCATACAAAATGACAGGCCTGAACATCATTTTGTAAATTGTGACTTTTTTTTAAGAGAGAGTTTGCTCTTTCTGTTAATCAGGGGATATAGTGCGCAGATCTTTTTGACGATTTTGTCTCCAGGTGAGCCGGCGATCCAGAGTAACTCCCAGGTACTTGACCTGCTCTGACCATTCTATCTCCCTTCCAGAGATAGTCACTCCCCTCTCCGGGTTGCTTCTCTTGCGACCCATCGAAATCGCTTGTGTTTTTTCAGGATTTAGCTTTATCTTCCACTCCAGATACCACTGCTGGAGCTCGTTTAATGCATTTTGCAAGTAAACGACACCCATCAGGTGGTCAGCTGCAGAGGAAAGCAAAGCCGTATCATCGGCGAACAGAGAGACCTTCACATGTTCGCTTCATGGAATATCTGACGTGTAGAGAGCGTATAATATAGGAGACAGTACTGCCCCCTGAGGAACGCCGGCCTCAATTTCTCTCGAATCCGAGAGAGAATTGTCGACCCTGACTTGAAATGTCCTACCCAAGAGGAACGACTTGATCCACTTGATCAAACTCAGAGGCAGGTGGAAATCTATTAGCTTAGCAAGAAGGCCTTCATGCCAAACCCTTTTAAAGGCTTTGCTTATATCAAGTAAAACAATGTGAGTGCTGTTATTTGAGTTTAAGGATGAAATAGTGTCCTCCACTAGCCTCATCACCTGTAGCTCAGTGGAGTGAGCACGTCTAAAACCAAATTGTTCGTTGGGTAGGACATTTCTATCCTCCACTTCTACGTCAAGCCTTTCTAGAACGATTTTTTCAGCCAGCTTAGCCGAACTGCGAAGCAGACTGATTGGTCGATAATTTTGTGGGAAGGTCGGGTTTTGTCCCTGTTCCGGAATCATAACCACAACGGCATGCTTCCACCTCCGAGGGAATCTCTTGAGGCGCAGTGAATTATTAATAATATTCAATAATGACTGTACCTGGTTATCCGGGAAATACTTAATCATTCGATTGGTAATTCCGTCGTAACCAGGCCCTTAAGTTCATCCAACGTAGCTGGACGAATGTCGTCATGATTGGGTTCCCTGAGGGTACGGTGAACCCGATTTTCCAACAAAATTTCACGATCCAGATCATCGTCCGGATACTCATTCAGTCTAAACTGCCTTTCCATCGAGTCTGCAAAAGCTTGAGCTTTGGACACTGGATCAAGCACAGTCCGGCCTCACCATGAATAGGGGGGAGATTGGTCTTTTTTGGTTTTAAATTTTGATTAATTTTCCAAAGTTGGTCACAGTTTTCTAAATTTTGAAGGGTTATGCCAAATCTTTCGTTCCGAAATTCCGATATATTTTCTCTAACCTCCCTATTCAATTCATTAGCTCGGATTCTGTCCGCAGGGAACAGACTCCTTTGATGCGCTGTTCTAGCGCGATTTCTCTCGCGGATGAGATTTTTTATCCTCAAAGGGAATTCGTCATGGAATCTAGGAGCCGGTTCCTTGCGGGAGGAATCCTCTAAAGCATTTTTGATGGTGAGTTCGTAGCGCGCTACGGCCTCATCTAACTCGAGTGAAGAATCTATTCTCTCAGGAGCGCAGTAACCTGTCTCCAGAAGCGAACGGAATCTCTCCCAGTTCACCTTGGTACACATGCGATCCGTCTGAGGCGGTGGATCACCTCCCAGTGATAAAATCACCGGATTGTGATCAGAGCCCAACTCGGCGAGGACGTGTATATTCCAGTTCCAGGTGATGTTCCTGGCCAGGGCAATGTCAAGTACATCGGGCCTGTATGGACCAAAGTGTGTCGGCTCATCTGGAGCCAACACTTGGTATTCATACCTGTCACTGTGTTCCCTCAAACGTCTGCCATTGACGTTGGTTACACGACTCCATTGCACGTGCTTAGCGTTCAGATCACCCATGACCAAAACAGGTTGGTCTGTTTCCATCAGGAGTACATCAAGTGCCTCAGGAAGTATTCGATTCCGCGGAGGGTTGTAAGCACTGATTAAACGCAAAGGACCACTCCTCGTGTTGAAAATTATACCTACAGCTTCAATACCATGGGTATCATCATTGGAAATGCCAAACTGAACATGCGAGTGACAACGTTTGACCAAAATGGCAACACCGCCACCCGGACGTCCAATCCGGTCATTTCTAAGCACTTTGTAGTTAGGAAATCTAACAGGTTCCCCATTAAGATGAGTCTCCTGCAGAAAAGCAACATCGATGTTGTTCTCTACAAGAAACTCTTGAAACTCAAGTCTATTCTGGAGAAGTCCATTACAATTCCAACTCACCGCTTTGATGAAATTCGGAAGCTGCTTTCACCCATTAATTGGGATTAAAACCTGTTGAGAACTTTGCAGCAGCTTCAGCGAACTGCGCAAACAACATCCTCATTTGGTCTAAAGTGCTAAGGATGTCTTTAGGCGTTGAAATTTGAGCTAGCTGAGGAGGAGAAGCGTCCCGGGCCGCCGCTGCATATGACACCCCCGCCCGTGTCCTGTTTTCGGGAAAATATCGTCGATTTTGCAATGCTGAAGCGGGGTCCACCCTGCGCCTTATGCGTGGACATTTGGGACATCTACGATAATTCGCAGTGTGTTCCCCACTGCAGTTCGCACACCTAGCTTTTTCTTCACTAGGCTTTGGGCATTCTCGAGTGATATGGGCAACCCCGCACTTAACACAAGCGGGGGTGGCACAGATGTTCAGCTGGCAGTGGCCAAACCGCTGACATCTATGGCATTGTGTCACAAAGGTCTCTACGGCTTAGCCAAAATTTGGGCATCCAATAAATCAGTGATTTTGAAGATTTGTTTTTGTTCTTTATTCAAAAGAACTGAAACTAGTGGTAGTGGAGTCTTTTCATATTTAATTTGTGCATGCGCGTCACTGAATCTGGGGCGAACTCTGTTTTGATGTCTTAGCAAGAAATGAATTCAGAGACGCATCTGAGGACGACACGAAGTTTTTTTCCTCCTCAGGGAGACTGTAGGTATCAAAAAGTACTACTTATTTTTCTGAAGTCGTCAGGAGAATCAGAGAATATTTTAAAGTCGTCATAGACATGATCAGCGGGTTGAGTTAATTTTATATTAATTGATTTAATCAGTGAATTCACTGTGGTCCACTTATTCTTATCCCTAACAGTGATAGGGACAATATTTCGCGATAGTTCGCAGTGTGATCCCCACTGCAGTTTGCACACCTAGCTTTTTCTTCCCTAGGCTTTGGACATTCGTGAGTGATATGGGCATCCCCGCACTTGACGCAGGCGGGGGTGGCGCAGCAGTTCAGCTGGCAGTGGCCAAACCGCTGACACATGTGACATTGGCCCACAGAGGCTCTGGGCCTCTGTGGTTCAGCCGTAATTTGGACATTCAGTAAATCTGTAATTTCGAAAATTTATTTCTGGTCTTTATTCAGGAGAACTAAAACTAGTGGAAGTGGAGTCTTTTTGGCATCATTTTTGTGCATGCGCGCCACTGATTCCGGGGCGAACCCCCTCTCAGTTAGCTCGTTTTTAATGTCATCACAGGAAATGAATTCTGGGACACCTCTGAGAACAACTCGCAATTTTTTCTCCTCGGGGAGACTATATGTGTGGAAGGGAATTTTCTGATCCTTAAAAATGCTACTTATTTTCCTGAAGTCATCAGGGGAGTCGGGAAAATTTGTTATGCCTTCATAGACATTCTTAGCGGGTTTGGTTGGTTTAATGTTGTTTGATTTGAACAATGAAACCACCGTGGTCCAGGTACGTTCTGGCGTTTTATTGTCTGTGGAGTCTGTTCCGTGGGTAGTACAGGAGTCTCGTTAGTTTGGTCCATGTTTATGTCGTCATTAGTGGAATTTTGAATAATATCATTATTATTATTATTGGTGTTTACGGCGGATTTTGAAATTTTCGTGAAGGATTCGGTTGAACTCATATTGGCTGATTCCGACCCTGGATTTGTAGAAATTCAAACGTGGAAACGTGCATGTCACCCTCCGTCAGATTTGACAAGTGATCAAACTTATTGGAAGTTACAACATAATTAGCATTTTTTCTAACAGGGCTATTATATATGACATTTCTATTGCTTCTACGGAAAGCATGAGTAGGTAATGAGGGATTTGAATTATCTTTAGGCACTGGAAGTTCCGGAAATGTCTCCTTTTTATGTCTCTTTGCAGGGGCACGTCCATTCTGGGCATCGGAATCAGTCGATTTAGAACTTATCAATGCACTTACGGCAGGAATTTTCGAAAGATCATCTCCCAACGAGGCGAGTAGGGTGCTCAGCACTTCCAGGAGATCGGCCCTCGGGAGAGAACCGATCCCTGCCAGCACAGCTTCCTTGCTTGCCAGGATACCTTTTCCAGGGGACTCGTCCAGTTCTACTGAGAGTTTGGTTTCATATGGGATCTTCGGTGGGGTGGGTTCTAACGGTTGCTTCTCCACTCTTCGGGGCACAAGGCGACTTCAGAGTTTGAAAACACTTGGAAATTCGCAATTATTTGCGGAGACCGGACTCAACCAAACTGGATCTCACTCAAGCTATTATTTTTCAGGAAAAATTCCATAACTCTTATTTGAACTAATTTTTCATTATTTTTGCCAGGGTAGGTATTAGCGATATTGGACGATAATTTGATGGGTCTGATGGTTCTGCTCCTTTGTGTAGTGGTACTATTATTGATGTTTTTAAGAATTCAGGAAAGACTCCCTGTTCAAATGATTGATTGATGAGTTCTGCCAATATCTCGAGATCAGAGTCTGGGAGGTTTGCAAATATATTAATGGAAAGTTCATCCAGCCCTGACCCATTTTTATTTTTTATATTACAGATGATTTCTTTCAATTCAGTTGCATGGGTTGGGTTGAAGTGGAAGTTTTCAGTGATGTAGAGATTCGACATGTACTAGTCTAGTTTATTAATGGGGGTCAAGTGTGCAGTTAGTTTCGAGGCTATAGAACAGTAATAGCCATTAAGGGTATTAGGGCTCAATGCGATTTCATGTGCAGTTTTTTGTTTTCCTCTAAGGTCATTCATAATTTTCCAGCTTTCTTTGGATTTGTTGGAAGATTGGTATATGACCAGATTATATATCAAGCTATCTATTACATACCTACATTTCAGAAAAGTATGTTTTTCTTCGTTTTTTCGAATTTCTTCTAAAGACGTGTTTCCGAAACGGTCGGACATCATTTTTTAGTTTGACATCATTTGACAGAGACTGAATTATTTTGATGGGTTTGGTATAAATAATGGTAAATGCCTACTTGTTTTTTAACATGTAGCGTGTATATTCGCGGATATCCTAGCAACATGGTGTATATTCACTGATAGTGGGATTTGATTGGTTAGATAAATGCATTTGACTAGCTGAATTCAATTCGTCGTATATAATCTCGGATATACTATCAAAGTGTGTATTCGCTGATATTGGGATTTGATTGGTTATATAAAGCATTTGATTAGCTGAATTCATTTCAAGGTATATAATCACTAATATAAGACTACAATAATTCACTTACGTCACATATTGGAAGAAAAAAATACTTCCATAGAAAATGTGTACTATGCGCCTTCAAAACCCCCAATACTTCAAAAGCGAATTGTTACAGTTCATTATTGTTTTATGAATGTTCAATGGTTACAAGCGTTGTACAGAGAGTAATTTTTAATGCAACACATATTTGCCCTTTTAAAGAAGTTTATTGGAGCTGCCTGCCATTCTGAATGTTTTTGATTTTGACAACAAGGGACCCCAAAAACCCGTACTATAAATCACAAAACCCATTCCCCTAAAACCCTAAATATGAAGGCGCAAGAATGCCTATTTTGTGTTCGCGGCATGCTTATGAATTTGTTATTCATAGAATAACCTAGGTGTCAAACAATTAAAGGAATGTGTGTTTCCTTTTTAGTGTAAAAACTTCTCTTTAACAATAGTTTTTTCATTTATTTTTCCTCTTTAATGCATTTGTATGAAAGTTTGTCTTTTTTTTATAATTTTTAGTTATTCATAAAATTCGTCATCTTATTAATTTCAGACAAAAAATGTATAATCTTTGACTCCAAATTCATGAATTTTGACAAAAAAATCATAATCTCCGACCAGAAAAACTCCGACACACTAATTTTGAATAGAATTGGACCATAGTCGCAAAACTCGTTCGCCATTTTGGAGCCACCATCTTTTTTAACAAACAATTAATTATCTTCGACTCAAAGAACACCCACATACTAATTTTGAATAGAAGCGCCCCATTATCACGAAACTCGACTGCCATTTGTTTTTTTTTTTTGTAACAAAAATTTCATAATAGATTGCAAAATTTAAATAATAACCACAAAGAAACAAACAAGGCAAGGTGGATAAAAGCTTGTAAAAATATCAGCGTTTTGCGAAAAAACACAATTTTCGAAATATTGAATAAATTAACTGCCAAAGAGGTGCACTACCGTCAGAAGGAAGTTTAGAAAAATTATTTCTTGTTTGCCTATTATCAGTCAGGAAAAGCTTCGTTATATTATACACATTGAACCTCCGGACCCCGTCACTAATTGTTGATTTTTATTTATACTTCCCAAATTACTCTCCATGATTGACGATTATGAATAATCTCCGAATCCGAAACTTTCAATTTCTATATCTTGCTACTTCTAAAGACGTTATCAAAATTACATTCCTATTTCATTGAAGAATAGTAAGCCCTCGATAAATGATATTTACAATGTCGCTCTGTATCCGAAAACGGCTGGACTAAGAATAGTTGGTAAAGAAGGAACTATTTATCGCTGTGTTTGAATTTGGCTATCCGGCGCCCATTTCGTATTTCAAGTTGATGTCCCAAACGAAATTGTCTGGAGATTCGCTTTTAATCGCAAGTGAAACTATTTTCATGGGTCTTTCGTTTGTAATAAAAAAGAAGCACGATTGGCGTATTTCCTTAAATTTTTTACAAAAAAAAATCTAAATTTTTTAAAAGAATTCAATCTCAATATTTTCAAGTACTCTAATCCTTTTTGAGTTCTCAAAGTGTAACTGTTTCTCGATGCAACTTAAAATAAAAATACACTACATTGAACGCCCACCTTCAGCAGAGCATTTGATTCCTCATGATGCCTTGTTCCAGAAACTGTGGCTTTGTGGTATACGGGCAACTGCAGCAGAATGTTTTAAATCATATCTCTCACATTGAAGTCAATTTGTTCAAATGTTTTTCAAAGAAGATAATGGTTCGCCAACAGAATTGGGAGTACCACTGTACTTTTTTCTTTAATTACTGCTGATATAGTCGAATTCTTACCAGATTATAACATTACATTATATGCTGATGATTCATCTTTCCTAGTCTAACGACATTATTGTCAATAAACGAAATTTGAAAAAATGGCACTGAACATACCATTTTCCAGTTATGAAAACAAAAACATATACTAGGACTGAATAGCCATTTTATCATGTCCATATATCATCAACTTTCGTCAATTTGTCTAAATTATTCAGTATGTACATGTGCCTAACACCTAGTCAAAGAAAAATAAAATAAAAGATAACCATCTTTTATTTTACTTCTTATTTTATTTTATTCCTGTATAAACTTGTTATGGATGTTGTGTAGTTTTAACTTTTCAAATTACTTTATTTTATTTCTTATTTTATTTTACTTGCTGTATAAACTCACTATCAACCTTACAATTTTTTGACTAATTCAAATTTCGTAAAATCTGGAAATACCAGTTGAGATGTAATACTGCTGTAGGAATTTTTCCTATTTAAAAATGTTTCTAATTAGATATTCCCAAAACAAAATACAAATATGCTAAAAATGATGTCATACTTGATGCAAAGTGGGTCTAGTTCTGAACTTTCGAATCCTTTTCCAAATAATAGGCCTAAAGTTCTTGCTAATTCAATCTTAAAAATTATTCTCCGAAGTAATACTTACAAATTAATCAAGTTGCTCTTGGTATGCTTTGAAAAAAATTAATGGAGTAGGTAAAGTACAATTATTTCATAATAAACATTTATAGATCAAAATCTAACTATAATGTGATTCAAATAATAACAACTGTATGTACAATATAGGTTGGACATCAATTATAAAATTTCGGCATGTCTGCCATCACGCTAAATGCAAATAATGGTTCGCCTGCAAACTTTGTTAACAGCGTTTTTTTAACTGAGGAGTAATATTGGATATACATTCTCGAATTACCGTCTCCAGATGGTTGACATCTCGGAATGGTCTGGGCTTGTAGACTTTTTGCTTCAAAAGAAAAATCTAGTAGACCTTACTTGCGACCTGGGTGGCCAGGCTTGTTCCATATTTCGCCCAATTACATCTGCCCAATTATGAATCGTGATCACATTGAAGTTTTGTCTTTCATCAAGGGGCAAGTATCTCTGTGAATTCAAATTTTCCCGGAATAAATATGGGCCAATCACTCTGTTGTTTAAAACATTGCCCCACACTTTTGTCTTGAAATAATATTGATCTCGGCATTCTATCACATACTTTGGGTTTTCTTGTATGTTTCATTCAGTTTTGTGAAATAACTACCCCATTTGAGGTAAAAGTCGCCTGTCTGTCCATAAAATTTGCATTCCTTCTCTTTGTCTTTTAAACCAAAAAGAGGAAATTCAACCGTACGCCAGAATCTCGCTCTTTCAAAGTATTTATAAATTTTGGTTTGTATGGCTTGAATTTATTTTTGTGTCAAAATTTCTCACTGATTCCCTTTCAGCACCAGTCATTTTTTTAAGAGGGGGATATATCTTTTATGGACACCTTGCGGTAGTGTGGGAGAAAACAGGTCCGGAAGATCTCAGTTGATCTGCTACACAATAGCTCTCCACTTGTCCCTCCCAGACCTTTTGTTGCACCATGTCATATCCATAGTTCCCGATTAAGGGCCACTTCAAGGTCCTTCCTAGCAACTCCAACTACTGCAGTGGGTACCTTGCCGTATTGGAGGTTCATCTGGATGGCCCTTATCATTTGTTCAGAACCCTAAAGAGTTTTCTTTCCATCCTGTAGAACGCTCGGAACCGCATCCTCTCCAGTGCCCTGAAAGAAACTGAGAAGGCCAAGAGTTTCGTTTTGTTTTTGTTTTTTTATTGTCAACGGGTTCTCCCTTTTTTACAGATGAAAATATAATATAATTACATACTTAAACTAAATATAAATATATTAAATACAGAAACATTAATTATAGAAACAATTTTTATAGAAACAATTTCGGTGGTGCTACAGATGCAGACGGGCACTATTATACTACCAACCTTCTTACATTGGTTTTGAATGAATTTGATGTTTGTCCAGTGAATTCTAAACCTCTATTGAAATATTCATTACCCAATCTAACAAGGCGTGTCATCGAACTATTATAACCATAATTAGTGCAATGGTAGGGAACTTGGAATAATTCAATGTTACAAGTAAATCTGTTTGGAACTTCAAATTGAATCAAATGAAGCAATGAAAGACAATCTATCTCTCCAGATAGTATAGAGAATAATCAAGTCAGACCTTGTTCTACTATTTTCCAAAGTACTAATGTTAAAATTTTGCATAACCTGCATATAATCGTATTGAAGATTTATTTTATAAGCTGTACACCTAAATTGTTTCTAATAGATCAATGTGAGTTTGATAATATTGTGACCACACTGGTGAACCATATTGCATGTTTGAGGCTAGTTTCAAGTTGATAAACATATTGAATAGGATTTTTTGACATAGAAAATGAAATGCAATAGCACTTGTTAACATTAAGTGACATTCCATTGTTTAGTGACAAACTGAGCAGTGCGATCAACTCGGATTGAAGGTTTTCACAGTCTCTATCGGAGTTGATTGACATATACATTTTAAGGTCATCAGCGAATAGAAGGCATTTACAATAGCAAAAATTAAGAACTATTATCATTAATGAAAATGTAAAAGAGAAGTGGACCCAGATGTGAACCCTGTGGGACGCCAGATGGAACCTGAATATCACTGGAAATGTGGTTTTGAATTTTTACCAACTGTTTTCTATCTGTTTCAGCATTTCGTTAACCATGTTGGGAAGTCTGTCAAATGCCTCACTAAAATCAGTATAAATTGCATCAATTTGAAGTCCTTTCTCCATGGTCCGACAATGACTTGTTGGTATACCAATAGATTTGAAGTTGTTGATCTACTTGTGGTAAATCCGTGTTGATTTTCAATCAGCAAATTTTTGCAATGCAACAAAAGCTAGTGTAGAATAAAAAATTCAAAAAGTTTTGGGATGGCTGAGAGTTTTCTGATTGGTCGATAGTTTTTTATGTTGTCTTTTTTGTCACTCTTGTGAAGAATGGGTGTGACGTAGCTATTCTTCCATTGACAAGGAAATTTGTTGTGCTCCCTGCACAGGTCTAAGGCTGAATACTCCGAGATTTCACCCTGTTTCTCGGAGACTCCGTTCCGAAACCGTTTCTTTTGAGACCCCGGTGCCGTACATCCGTCGCCACGGCGCTCACATCTTGGATTTAGATCTGTTTGCCAGAGCCTCATAAGTAAAGTCGCGGCCGCCAAAGCGATTGTCCGCAATCTGCCCCATTCACCGAACGGCCGCGGCCCGTTCACCCCAAACCACGTGAAGGTAAGGTTGGGCTTTAAGGGACCAGTCCTATTACAAATATATGTTATACTAGTTTTGTCTATGCTCCATTACATCCAAACATACCCACTCAAGAGCACCTCGATTGAGAATAATTGTTTAAAATTGAATTAGAAAGAATTTGATGGGCAAATTGATTTGAAATTTTCAGAGTTATGGCGCTTGATTGAAATTCCCTTTTGTATGTGATAAAAATTAATAAAGCTAATTTTGTTATGTGGATTGTTGAAACTGGAGCCACTTTGCATCAAGTATGACACAATTTTGTTTGCATATTTGTTTTTTTTTAAATACCCTATTAGAAACAGAAAAAATCCTTTCAACAGATACCCATCTGTATTACATCTCAACTGGTATTTTCATATTTTAGGGAATTTGAATTAGACGAAAAATTGCAACTTTAAAAAAAAAATTGTCCAAATTTGATAGGTTGGTAGAAAATCGAAACATATAAAATTTTTGGAATTATTGAGAAATAACCTAACTCTTTGTAATTTTTTTGAAAAATGGCAAATTTGACAGGTGTGACAGTGATTGAAAAAAAATCGTAAATGTCATTTTGCAAAAACTCTAAATTGGCGGAAACTGAATAGTAAAAAAAAACTAATGAGGTGCAGACTTTAACGGTGACAGTGTTCTTGTTGTACCTGAAAAATTAGTGAAATCCGCCAATTTATAACTTACTTGCAGATAAGCACTGATAATAATTGTATTTGTCCAAAGTTGTATGCAAGAACTATTGAAATTTTTTAACAAAATACTAAGTTTATTTAATTAGTTCACCCAGCTTGACAATACTTTATTAGAAAAACATCAGTACTTTTAGATTAAAAGTCATAAAAACATACGTAATTGAATTTTTTTTGCTAAATCATAGCATTAATCAATCAAATCATTTATACATATATATATATATATATATATATATATATATATATATATATATATATATATTTGCGCTCAAACTGGCATCCGGTACAATTTCCAGGAAAGCTGGCATCCTTCGATATACAGCATGAATATTCAATATATTCCGAAATATTCATTTGACGCTGAAGTTGGCATCCGATATATTAAGCATCACAGGTGGCATCCGCAGCCAGCATCCGGTCTATTTTGTAACAAAGGTGGCATCCTTGTAGATTGAAGGGGGGTCGATAAGACTCTTCAGCCTCTCCGCACCTCGACCTATAAAGGTCAACTGGAACAACAGCATTTATGCTATCATTTGTTGAGCGTAAAGATACTTATAGCCATAACTAAATCACATTGAATATTTCCAAATTCATTGAAATAACGAGCCTACACTGCTATACACTATTTTTGCTTGCCATTCGCACACTTGAGCACCAATATTTTGTACGACCCGTCTCGTAATTTGAGAATTTTTTGGCTGAAAATTATTTTCATCCCATATCAAAGGAAGAAAATAATTTATTTTGTTTACTTTTCAACCCAAAATGTATTTTTGTGCGGCAAACTTTGGAATCTGTTACGCACAGTTTAACCTACCTCCCACATCTGAATACCTTTTCACTTTTTTACTGCATTTGATGAAATCTTGATCTTAGAAAGTTTTGTATTCATATTTATTTTTAATATTTGATACGACTTCTTGGATAGTTGAAAGCATTTGAGATTTATAGTATGGCAGAATTGGTTTTTACCACAGATCTCAAGCAATCTGACATTAAAAACCTTGTGGACACAATTTTAGCTGAAAATGGAACTGCCTGCCTGTACAATTGTAGACTTGTAGACGTCTGAAATCCAAACCGTTCAACCTAGAAAGGTGAATTTTGACATGGTCAGAAAGTGTGACGGCACCAAACTAGTCCTCACAGGCTTTCCAATATGTATTTAGGAGAAAAACTAGGTTGTCATCGAAAATATACCAACGTCAATAAAATTTAAACTTCTTCAAAATTCATATGATTCCGTGCGAAGAAGACCAACTCAATAAAAACAATTATTTAAATTTAAAAAATTAAACAAGAATAACTGTTTGGACAAAAAATAGGAAGGAACTCCCACAAAATGA
The DNA here is from genome assembly GCA_018342105.1 of Gonioctena quinquepunctata. Lineage (NCBI taxonomy): Eukaryota > Metazoa > Arthropoda > Insecta > Coleoptera > Chrysomelidae > Gonioctena > Gonioctena quinquepunctata. Next base: position 96,390 of record JAFIRS010000877.1, read on the forward strand.
TTTTTTCCTGTTTTTTTTCCGAACTATCAATGGAAATTATTTTAGAATTTGAAATATTCACACAAGTGTAAAACGAAGGCTACCTTTTTGCCTTGATAAATTTGTACATTCACGAAATAATTTACCTGATTAGATGATTTATTTATTATATTAATCTAATAATCGATCCTGCTGAACTTAGTATCACATGAAAGCTGATTCAATTTAATATGAACAAATTTCCATGAGAATCTATAAATCTAAAAGAATCTCAATTGCTTTAAATAAACAAAACCTTTTGCACTAGGAGTAAGGCTTGACATGCACTTGGCTGCAGTCACTTGATATTTCTTGTTGATTCCTCATTTTGATGGTAAGCAGTATGTTAAATGGAAATAAAGAAGTAAGAGGAAGAAAGATTTTTTACTGGTGCAGTTTGAAAATATATAATAAAAATCTAAAAGTGAAAATTCCACAAAAATTTCACATTTTCTTTTTGTATTGGTTCTGGACATATACTTTAATGACATTCCATGGCTTGTTCTTGAAAATTTCAGGGTATTTTCCGATGAGTGAAAGTACTTCATGTTTCCTCGGTGCTTTCTTCTTTATTATGTGCTTCCTGAAAAATTCTTCAACATGACTCTTCTGCTGTTCTGTCCAAGGAATAAGTGTGCGTTTTGTTTTCTTTTTCTTCGGCGAGTCTATGTCCTGTTCAGCGTTCTTATGTTTCTTGTTGTTTTCCCGAATCATAGATCTATGTTCAACTCATTTTCCATCTCACTATTTTCCAAAATGCCACCTTCTTCGTTACTATTATCTTCATCAGCGTCTTCTACTAGATTCTCTCCAATTTCAATTTCACTTAATGACTTTCCTTTATATTGCTCGATTGAATTAGTTTTTGCCATCATCAGTAATTTGCTGACTTTTGCCGTCTGATATATATCATCAGGCAGTCGATAAAATTGGGCGTGTGTTTTCTCAGTATGTCCCATAAAAGTGGCCAACTGTTCTAACTCGTTTTATCCATCTTTAAAATTTGAACCATAGTATGTAAGTGTTTTCGCACCTTGGGCGAAATTTTTCCTTTAAAATTTGAACCATAGTCGCCAAGTGTTTTCAACTTGGTCGATGTCAGTAATGTGGCCTCACTTGCATCACCTAATGCCTTCCTAGCGTGTTTTCTCATCACAGAAGTTCCCGCAATAGGATTCTCACTCCCAGGTAATGCAAATAAGTATGGATTATTGGCGTATTTGAAGTTTTCTCTGAGGCTAATGATAAATTCGATTGACTGGAGTGTTTCACGGTTAAACAATACTGGGAACAATACCTCGGCCTCTTTTGCCACTCACAACCACACGTTTGAGGGAATGGTAAAGTATGTTTTCTGATTCTGTTAACATATTTTCGAAATCGGTGGCGATCATTGGTGTATCAGAGTATTTGGAGAAGTCCACTAATGTGATTCTCTGAAGTTCACCCACTCTGCGCTTGTTGAATATTAGGAGGCTGCAAAATGTAGCTTCTAGCAACTCCCGATAAGCCTTCAAATCTTTGGAATCCTCTCTCAAATTCGACGTTCTTCCAATTATAATTCCTCTCAAGTACTTTTCGAAACTCTGGAAGAAGAATTCAAAGGATATATAGATTGAAAACCCCTACCTGAAGCAATAAATGAATAAATAATTTCAATGCAAACAATAACACATTCAGATTCATTGAATGACTGTGGTTTTTTGTGGAGGAACAACGTTTCTTGACATGTTTTTTGGGTAACCTTCCACAGTCTGAAAATGAAAATATAATCAGGAAAATCTCTACAAGTGTAGAGAGGGCAAACTAATTAGTTCACCCCGATAAGTTACTGCGTTCACCAAATTATATTTCTCGTTCCCTGAATATGCCTATAAAAAATTGTAAAATTCAAAAGATACTTTCTATATAGTTTTTGATTGTCGTTTCCCAAGGGCGACTTATCGTTGCCTTTCTCAAAATCTTCTAAATCTCCTTTAATTATTTGAATAATTTGGATTTTTGCAGAGTCTTTCCGCTATTTCAAAAAAAACCAAATTATTCTGAAACAATTAAGGATTCAGGAAACGAGAACTGACAAATCGAATCATTCTAAAACATATAATTTCTGAATTTATAACTTATAGGATACAATCAGTTTGACAAATCATCATTTCTCTTAGTATAATTTGGTGACGCGTAACTATGATTATTCAATTCTCAGACTGATGACAATTTCACCTAAAAACATGTCAAGAAACATTCAGATTCCTTTTTATTCTTACAATTGAACATGTTGGTTACTTTTTTCCAACGAATGAATAGAGTTTGTGATTTTCCATAATTTCAATGTGCAATAAAATCGCGTAAATACTTACAGCAATGTTCTTAGCCAAGGGGATCAAACTGGGCTTATTAAATTTGTTGATTGCCAAGTTCTGACCAGCTTCACTGGTTATTTCGTGTGCCCAATCAGTTTCTATGAGGATGATAAGATTTTTCAACTGCTCTAAACGTTCAGAAGACGGTTCTGTTTTTTGAATTTCCACAGAATATGCTGTGTTGACAGCATCTTTCATTATTGTTCCCATTTGGAGAGCCAAAGACGGTGAATCAAAAGTGCGGTTTCTTTCATTGTATCCTGATATATCCTTAGTTCCCCCAGCAAGCATTTTGAATTTTGTTGGTGTTAATATATCGACTAATTTCAAGGAATAATTTTTGGACTGATGTCTAACTGCTATCAATAATCGAGCCAAAGGCCGCATTTTTCTTTATGCTACTAGTAAGAGGTGTTTCCCTTTATGGCGTCGAATGTATCTCCGTGCCACTTCGCAAATGATGGGGTCTTTTTGGCTACCATCGAAACTTCGTCCGCTCGTAGCATACTGAAAAGACCACTTGATCTCAAGATGTCGTTTGGACCAAAATGTCCTGCCATTACTGTCTGTCCTTCAGATTTAGCATTGAATCGCTTGGTGGGGTCTGGATTGAAAAAACAATGTTTCACGTGTCGACGCAAACATTCCTGTGAATAGTAACCCATACATGACTCTACAAGCCCTCCACCATCAGAACAAGTGAGGGCTTTGGTTAAACACGGTGAGGACCACAAACTCCAGCTTATCATCGGAGCCGATGCAAACGCCCATAATACAGTGTGGGGGAGCACCGACACGAACACAAGAGGTGCGTCATTGCTTGAATTTATTGTCTCCAGTAACCTGGAAGTACTTAATAGAGGCAATGAGCCAACCTTCGTAACCCGTAACAGACGGGAAATCATTGACATCACTTTGGGCTCTTCTTTGGTGGTTCGGCACGTCAGCAAATGGGCACTATCTGAGGAAGCTTCAAACTCAGTTCACCGACACATACATGTGGAGATTGGCTATGCCAATGAACCTGCAGTAATGTGTCGGGATCCCAGAAAAACCAACTGGCCGGGGTACCGGGAGGAGCTCAAGGCAAATCTCATAAATTTCAAAAATGTCAAACCTAACTCAAATACGATTCATGAAATAGAGCAAACCTCTCTAATGTTACAGGAGGCCATAATAACTTCATATCATAACAACTGCCCTTTAAAGCGCAGCACCCCTGAAGGTAAAGTGAGCTGGTGGAACACTGAACTCACATATCTTAGAAACAAAACGCGAAAACTATTTAATCTAGCGAAAAAAACTGGTGACTGGGAGGATTATTCCAACACTCTCACAGAATACAACGAAAAAATTAGAGGGGAACAAAGAAAGTCATGGAGGGAGTTCTGTGAGGACATAGAACAAACCTCAGAAAGAGCAAGACTCCACCGCATCCTTTCCAAAGACCCCATCAATCCAATGGGGACTCTCAAAAAACCCAACGGAAATCACACCAACACTGGGAAGGAAACTATACTCTTGCTCCATACACACTTCCCAGGATCCACTGTCACCACAAATCAAAACCCCAGATATGAAAACCTTCATTTAAGGGCAAAAAGGGCAGACTGGCAAGTGGCTAAATGAACGGTAACTCATTCAAAAGTAGTGTGGGCAATAAACTCCTTCAAGCCTTACAAATCTCCTGGCCCAGATGGAGTATTTCCCATACTACTTCAGAGCGAAGTTGAATATCTAGCACCAGAACTGTGCAGACTGTACAGGCTGAGCCTAGCATTGGGATGGCTACCTCAAACATGGAAAACTGTAAACGTGGTCTTTATTCCAAAACCTGGACGGGGCTCATACGACCAGGCAAAGGCATACAGACCAATAAGCCCAACGTCATTTCTCCTGAAAGGCTTAGAAAAACTGATAGATAGAGACATAAGGGAAACCGCTCTTGTAGAACGGCCTTTACATCAAAACCAACATGCCCATCTAACAGGAAAATCATGCGAGACAGCAGTTCATCAGTTTGTTTCAAGGCTTGAAGAGTCTCTAGAAAACAAAGAAATTGCACTATGCACTTTTCTAGACATCGAAGGAGCCTTCGACAACACCTCCTTTTAAAGTATGGTCTCTGCGGTCACTCGAAGAGGCATTGACGAAACCACCTGCAGGTGGATACACTCAATGCTTCACAATAGACTGGTCCAAGCCAACATATTCGAGGAAACAGAGCAGGTCGAAATTTCCAGAGGTACCCCACAGGGGGCATACTCTCCCCCCTTCTGTGGGATATGGTTGTAGATGAACTGCTAATTTCTCTGAATAACCAAGGGTATGCAGATGACTTGGTCATCCTCATCAAAGGAAAGAATACTCGAACAACCTCAGAGCTAATGCAAAATTCACTGAGGACAGTAGAGGAATGGTGTAACAGAGAGAGCCTAAGGGCAAATCCGAACAAAACAACACTAATTCCCTTCACCCGGAGAAGAAACATGGGAGATCTCATACCTCCCAGACTATTCGGTGAAACATTACAAGTAGTAGAGCAGGTGAAATATCTAGGACTGATTCTTGACAAGAAACTAACCTGGAACCCGCATCTTCAACATGTAACCAATAAAAGCAAGATAACCTTCATGATGTGCAGGAGAGCTTTTGGAAAAACCTGGGGGCTCAAACCGAAAGCCATGCACTGGCTTTACACAGCGGTAATAAGACCAAGAATAACTTATGGCTCACTCTTATGGTGGCCAAAAACAAATCAAAGACAGGCAAAAATCAACCTTGGGAAAATCCAGAGGCTTGCCTGTCTCTGTATCACGGGTGCAATGAATAGCACTCCAACAGCTGCAATGGAAATCATCCTAAACCTCGAACCCCTTGACTTATATGTCATTGGAGAGGCCAGTATGAGTGCATACAGACTGAAACAAAAAAAAATCTGGAGAATCTGAACAACTGGACATACCAGAATCACTCATGTAATCAACATCGAAGAACTCGAAATGATTTCAGACTACATGCAACCCCTATACTCATTCGAAAAACCATTCGAAACACGAATTGACGGATCTGGATGGGCCCCGAGTATAGAATCACAATCAACTGCGGACATAGTCTGGTATACAGACGGTTCAAAGACGGTTGAAGGAACGGGAGCAGGAATACATGGGGTAAGGCCAAGAAGGGATTACATTATACCACTTGGCAAATGCTCTACGATATTCCTAGCTGAAACACATGCTATTATGGTATGCATTCAGAAGAATCTAGAAAGTGGTTATAGGAAAAAACACATCTACATTCTATCTGACTGTCAAAGTGCTATCAAAGCATTCAACTCTATACAGATAAAGTCTAAACTGGTCTGGGCTGCCTCCAGAACCTCATCGAGCTGGCAAAACACAACAAGGTCACCTTGATGTGGGTGCCAGGTCATAGAGGCATTGAAGGCAACGTAAAAGCGGACCAGCTAGCTAGACAAGCATCTGAAACGCTATTCACAGGGCCAGAACCTGTACATGGGATTAGCAAAAACCGATGCAGGACCCTGATCGACGAGTGGATAAAAAGAAGACACAAACAATATTGGGATCAAACTGTCGGGCAAATACACAGCAAAGTCATGGTAGGGCATCCAAACCGGACCCTGACGGCTGACCTTCTGAACCTGAACAGAACGAAGGCACGTATAATAATAGGTCTGTTGACTGGACACTGCGGCCTAAGAAAACACCTTAACACCATGGGAGTTCGCAGGGAAAATAAAGAGATAAAGAGGAGGAAACCGCCTCTCATATTATCTTCGACTGTGACGCCCTAAGTAGTAGGCGACACAGAACCTTTGGAGAGATCAGCCCGGAAACAGGCATGAATCCGAAGAACCTTATCAACAGGCTACTAAACCTAATTAAAGGCACAAACCTGTTTGAATGAGGAACCACTGACGACAGAGTGATACAAAAGACCCCAGCTCGTCGCAGTGTCAAGGGAAGCTAAGTGCCAACCCTGTCTCTGGCTCGTCAGCTTTCAACCAACCCATACAAAACTTGCACAAAATGAATTATGTGGGTTCTTTGTTTTGCTGCATAACAGGAATCGTTTCGGCTGTACAGAAATCACCTTCTCGGCGTATTTTATCAATAAGTTTCTTCCTTTTGGTGGATGTCTTATCCAAACAAAGGAATTCCTGTACCGAGGTCTCATCTTCATGATTTCTCTCTGGATGACGAGAAAAATTTCCACATTTCAGATTACAAAAGGGACAAGTGTGCTTTCTTCTTATTCGTTTTTTTAACATCTTATTTCGAAACATTTTCTATAGCAGTATTTACCTCAGAATTGGTGGGTTCAGATACCAGTGTAGATGAGGTAGTGAGAAAAGTGAGCTGTGGCAGGAATTCAGGAGGTGTGTGTAATGCTCCTTCCAAAGTTTCCGGAGAAAAAAATATGGTATCACTTACTGGCACCAGAGGAGATAAATCGATCAAACTGAATTCAGAGATATTGCTTCCTAAATCATCTGGAGGTATGTAGTTGCTATCAGTGTCAGATATTTGCGAATCTCCAGTTTCAGAAAAAATTATATCTGCAAAAAAACATTTTTCTATTTGATTTCTCTTGAAATCATGTATACCTTTCATTTTTATGGAAGAGACTTCAACACTACCCATATAAAGAAATAAATTGAGATAAATTTGAACATTATGTTGATTTTTTCTGAAATTATTTCTTAAAATACATATCATTATTTTAATCCACGAAAAAATAATAAACTTCTGCAAAAATTATATCTTTGAAATTATATATGTGTTGGTGATTTTTCTGTACTTTAATAGAATAGAATAGAATAGAACTTTATTAATCCATAATATACCATAATTAGGGTTGGACAAGTCAACTATAAAGTATCATAAAAAGATAAAAAGATATTTTACAATAAAAGCATGTGTAAAAAATAGATAAAATACAATACAACAAATATCAATATAGTTAAAAACTCATTGAGTATCAGAATAAAAGAAAAAATAATTAATTAGGATCTATTCCTGCTCAAAAACTCATTCACTGTGTAGAAAGTTTCAGATACTAAAAAATCCTTGCATTGTCTTTTGAATTTTTCGTATGAATTAATGCTTTTCAGTTCGCTGGGAAGTGCATTAAATATTTTTATAGCGATGAAGTGGGGCGATTTCTGGTACATTGCAGTTTTATGTCTAGGTATGTCCAAGTTAATGTGGCGTGTTTGATATTCATGCTGTTGGCATCTCAAAATAAATATTCCTGAAAAGGTAAGAATTTGTTTTTTTTTAAATGTATTTCTGCAGCTTTCCCTATAAGTCTGATTAGACGCTTTTGAGCAATGAATACTCTTTCCCAATTACTTGATGAACCCCATGCTATAATATTGTATGATATATGGCTATATGCAAAAGCATAGTACAAGTCCATTAAACCTTTTTCATCCAAATATGGTTTCATTTGTAGTATGGCGTAATATGCTTTATTGAGTTTCGTACAGACATGATTCACTTGAGTACTAAAAGAGAGCTGAGAGTCAAGATAGGTTCCTAACAATTTTACATCTTTAGTAAAAGACAGATCCTCAGGTAATTGGAATAGTGAAGGAATCTCGCGACGCAGATAAAAATTTATACATTCTGTTTTACCTTTATTCAATATTAGTCTATTGCGTGAACACCAAGAGGCCATCTCATTATAGGTAACTCTAATGTGTTTTTGTAGCTCCTCTGGGGTAACTGCTGATACAGTTATGGTTGTATCATCCGCAAACATGGTAATTTGTCCTATGCTGATATTTCTCGGTAGATCATTAGCAAAAATTAAGAAAATAAGTGGTCCCAAAACTGATCCTTGGGGAACACCCAGGGGGACTTCATGGCTTTCTGATAATTCATTTTCGATTTTCACCAATAATTTTCTGTTAGTTAAATAGCAATGTATCCAATCCAACATGACTCCTCTAATCCCGATAGAGTATAATTTTTCGAGAATAAATTGCAAATTTATACTGTCAAATGCTTTGGACAAGTCAAACATCAATGAAGCAACATACTTCCCACAATCTAACTCGTAATATATGTAGTCCAAGAGGTGGTTTGTTGCTGTTTCTACAGATTTAGATTTTCTGAAACCGCGCTGTGATACAGATAAAATGTTATTCTTTTCAATGAAGCTTATTATAATATCATATGCCGCTCGTTCAAGGATTTTGGATATAGCTGGTAAGAGTGATATTTGACGGTAGTTATCTACTGAGTGCACATCACCTTTTTTGAAGAGAGGAAAAATAAGGGCGACTTTCATCAAATCAGGAAATGTTCCGGATTGTAACGATAGGTTGACGAGCCATGTTAATGGTGATAGAATGGCGTCAGCAATAATTTTAATTATTTTTGGGGAAATGTCATCAATTCCCATTGAATTTTTATTTTTTAAATTTTTAATTATATTCAGTATGTCATGCTCATAAATGAAGGGAACAAAAATGCTTGATAGTACTCTGTCAGAGACAGTGCATGAACTAGCTATCTTTGAACCGAAAAATCAGTGATTTTTGTTGGCAATTCGAGGTAAAATAAGATGCAAAACTGTTTGTCAACTCCTTAGGGTTAGAAATTATTCTACCATTGTCATGCAAAGAAATTGCTTTAGCCGATTTATTATTTCTACCTAGGTTTTCATTTATGATTTTCCAAGTTTCTTTAATTTGATTTTGTGAATGCTTTATTCTTTGTTGATAGTAATTATTCTTAGCATTTTTTAGTTGAGCTCTGTACTGTTTTTTCTTTTCTTTGTAAACGTTTTCGGCATTGTCCAAATTAATGAATGACATGTAGAAGTGAAGTGTGTTCAATATATCCCTACTTTCTGCTAAGTCGGATAAATACCATTTTTTTATTGCTGGAGTTGTTTTCCTGCTTTTTCTAATTACTGGACAACTAGCATCAAAACACCATTTGACATTTGAAATAAATTCCATGTAGGCCTCATTTAAGTCTGACATGTTGTAGAAGTGAGTCCACTCGATTTTATTCAGTAGATACAGTAGATGACTTATATTATCAGATCTTAAATCCCATGTGGTATACTCATTTACGTTCTCAGAATTAATGACTATTGGAGATAAATCTTCGCATTGAAAAAGGTGTGCAAAATGATCGCCTAAGTGTGCATTTACTACATCACATTTAAATGAGACAGTAGAAATATTCGTTACCATAATAAATGGTGTTTTTAAAGAAAAAGGGGTTTTTAATTGGTATGATTAAAATATCTTTTAAAATTTTGGTTTCAATAGAAATTGGTTTATCTTGATGAATATTGAAATCACCAGTTAAAACAATGATTTTGAATTTTTGGTATAAAATATTAATGGCGAATGTTAGTCTTTCCTCGAATATTCGGATGTCACCTGTGCCGGGTCTGTAAACTGTCAGAATGGCAACTTGCTGGTTACCAAAGAAATGACTTACCCCACATATTTCAAATTGGCATTCAATGGAAAGGTGTTTTATCTCTGAAATCTCATTACACATGTGATTTTCCTTAGAAAAAATAGCAGTACCACCATGAATGTGTTCAGATCTAGAAAAATATGATATGAGCCTGTAACCAGGAATAGTAACATATTCCAAATCATTGTTCATAAACCAGTGTTCACAAATACAGAAAACGTCCACATTATATTGGTCTAGTATTACTTCGACATCATTCAATTTGTTGTTCAAACACTGTATGTTGATATGTAAAAGAGTATTGTTCATAGTTCTTTTGCCCTTGTCCTTTGTTATATCAGTTTGAATTACATCGTCGGCCGAGGATCCAATTTGCCAGCTGGCATCCTCTTGTTGGCATAGGACCTGGCACTCACTGATGTTATCCAACACTGCAACCAAGCTATCCATCCCAGTTCCAATGGATTGCATGTTCTGAAATATCTGAAAGTACTTATTGTCTATGTTGAGTACTTGGTCTTGGTCCAAAATCACTTTTGATGTTTCTGCGGCTGGATTGTATTCTGATAGTTGTGGTTTCGCAGTTTTTGTTGGTGGACAAGATTTGTCATTGGCTGGTATTGTGGTAGTCATTTCTGGTGATTCCTTGAGTCTAAAAAAGAGCTCGGACGTCTATCCGTTGTGGTGTCATCACCATCAATAACATTTCTTATTCCATATTTCTCATAATATAGCTTGAAATCAAACCTTCTGAATCCAACCCCTCTTGGCCAGAAAAGGGAGTATAGAACTCGTCTTTGAGATTCAAATCTCCCAACCATAAAGTTGCTAAATCTGCTGCCTTCAGTAGTCCTCAGTTTCTTAACGATAAATTCTCCCTTTTCCCTTTCCGTTTTTGTTCCCAGATATTCACTTATGTCCTCTTCTGTTACATCTTGGGGGATTCTGTTGAGAAATAGCCATACTTTTGGATTTTCACCTCTGAATTTTTGAGTGTTTGTGTTTGCTTGTCCAACCAGTCGTTTTCTTGTTTTCTTTTTTCCTTCTATAAGTTCCCATTTTGATCCATTGATATTTTCTTCAGTCCCAAGATCAGAGCTGGCCAAATGTATGATTTCATTGCATTTCTGTTGGATCTGAATTTCCATAATTTCTTTAGATAACCCACTATTTCACCTTTAATCCCCCTTGGTTTCCTTTTTTTTGTCTTTATTTCATTGATTTGTTTCAAGGTATTAGTTTTTGTAGTATGACCCGTTTTTGTTGTATTGGTGAGAGTTTTTATTGGGCTGTCAACGTGTTCATGGTGTTTATGAATCATGGTGTTTTTATTATCTCGGAATATTTTACCTTCTAATGTAATTATTTTCTCATTCAATAATGAAATTATATTTTCTTTGTCATTGATTATGATGTCTTTGTCTAAAATTATCTGCCTTAGTAACTTGTTTTCTTCTTTGAGAAAGGATTCTTCTGTTAGGTAGGGTACATCACCATATTCATGAGAGGATTCCTTCAAAGCTTCATCACAACAAAATTTTATTCTTCTTGCACAACTGTTATGATATGGAGTTTTGCACTTCACACACTCAAGGCCTGTTAAGACATTATTTTTACAATATTTACATACTTTCTTCACCTTATTTGACCCCACACTTTCAGTTGTGGCCATCTTGGAATTGTTTCACATCATAAGGAGATAAATATCAGTAATTTGCGACCTCAAAAACTCCTGCTTATCATTTTTTAATGAAATCTATCACAAAAAATATCAGCCATCTTGACCGCCTTTTTGATTTGTTTCTTTCATGAACTCATGAACGAAAGTGTAACAAAATCGACTTCCAAGAGATAAATAATTAAAGTTCACTTAAATGAAAAAAAAAAAACATAATTGTTTGACCTAGTTTATTCTGTGAGTAATAGATTCAATATCTTGAATTTTGAATAGAATCGGCCATAATCATAAAACTCCCACATAAGAATTTTGAATGGAATCAGACCATAATCGATGAGTTTTGTCGTCGCCATCTTGAACTTATGAATTTTGACCAAAAAAAAACATTATCTTCAACCTCAAAAACCTGGCCATAATCACATAACGTACCAATATTCAAGCCGCCATCTTGAATATATGAATTTCGATAAAAAAAATCTGAATTTTGACAAAAAATTCATAATCTCCGACAACGAAAACCTCCACATACCAATTTTGAATATGAACAACTGGAATAACAACTTGTGAAAATGGAGGATAATGATGAAATATATCTTTGTAATCGAAAGATGCAAAAACAAATCGAATTGTCATAAATTACCACTGCCCAATCTGTTTTTCAAATATTCTCCGCTTCTTAGCTTTGGAGGTTCACAGTCAATCCATAGTGACAAACGTGTCAGATATATTACAATACAATTATCGACAGAATGTTTCGAATCAGCTGTTTTCTCAAAATTCATAATCAGTTATATGAGTAGATGAAAAACTATAGACAATAAAATGTTACTGAATCAACAAATGTTCAAATGTTTTGAAATCAGGAAAACTCACCTTCACTTGGTTGGCTTAACGCCGCCCACCATGCGTTTGCTTCTCGAGCTCATTTTCGGTACGGATGCTGCTTTGTTCACTCTAGAGATAATACTGCCCATAAATTCCGTAAATAAGCCTGAAAATACCCTTCCGATGTATATTGGTAGCAAAAAAAACAGCCGGATGCCATCTTCACCGGTATCAGAAATTGAACGTTGCACTCAAATATACGGATGCCATCTCTACCGCTACAAGAACCGAACGATTTGCTCCATATACAGAGCATCGACGGAAGTGACACCATGCGATATGTGTTCGAACTCAATTCGTATATTTTATCCATTTTCGATTGAAATTGGCGTCCGGCCAATTTTAATTTTTTTGGTTAAATAACGTCGAATGCTACTGATCAACAAAGTTTTAGGGAGATTTCAAGGTGGCATCCGTATACTGGATGCCACTTTGTCCCGGATGTCACCTTTACCGCAAATTTTCCATGGGAAGATGACAGTTTGTACTCCTTCTATATATATATATATATAAAGTAAGTTAGTAAGTATATTACATCTGGGTATACCACGCACACAAAAACTCATTCACAGTATAAAAAGTTTGTCAATCAAAAATAATTTAATTTGTTTTTTGAATTCTAATTCCCCTGTACAGTTTTTCACTAATTCATGTAATTTGTTGAATAACTTTGGCCCGATACAATGTGGCCAAGAACTGGTTATATTCAATCTAGCAAAAGGTACTGCGGGTAGTGATTCTTTTGTCTCGTTTTTTTTTTCGGGGGAAATCCATTAAGTACAAAGTGCGGGACTCCCAGACACAGGTTCACCCACTAAAATCTCCACCCTGTAGGCTCGTCAGGCTGTGGCTTCCGACGACACTTGAGCCCTCTGGCCCATTGTATCTTACCTGGTACGATTATTTCACCATGTCGTATCCATGGTTCCCGATGAAGTAGCGCTTTGAGTTCCCTCCTAGTGACTGCATGTACTGCCGTGGCTACCTTGCCTTGGTTCATCTGGGCGGTCCCTGTCGTTTGTTCAGCACCCTGAAGAGTCCTCTTCCGATCTCGGAGAACGCTCGGAATCATGACCTCTTCAGTGTCCTGAAAGAAACCGAGAGGGCCAAGAGTTGTCCTCATTCCCTTTCGGTGTTTCGTCTCGTGGTCATTTATACCCCCGAGTGAGTGAGTTGGTCCTGCCCTGTGGTGCCCCCTGCACAGGGCTAAGTCTCGTTACACCAAGATTTCGCCCTCCGTTGCGGCACCGTTTGTTTTAAGACCCCGGTGTCATACATCCGTCGCCACGGCGCCCACAGCTTGGATTTAGATCTGTTTGCCAGAGCCTCGTTAGTCAAGTCGCGGCCTCCCATGCCCAATATGAATTTCCACTAATCGTCCCATGCTCTGCGCGGCCGCGGCTCATTCACCCCATACCACGTGAAGGTGAGGTTGGACTTTAAGGAGACTCGTATTTATATTATGTGCATTATAATTCTTCGATATTCCTTCCCTATTGCTATAGACAAATAAACATATTTCAAAAATGTATAATCCAGTTATGGTTAATATGATCAGTTTTTTAAAGAGATCTCTGCAAAAATCTCGTCTTGATTTTCCTGATAAATACCTTACAATTCACTTTTGTGCAATAAAGGGTTCTTAGAAGTGTGGTGTTGCCCTAGAAGTTAATTCTATATCTCAAACGAGATTCCACTTGTGCATAGTAGAAGAACATCAGTTGTTCGCGGGTTAAAATAGACTTCAAATTATACATCAAGTAGTAGAGTGAGTTGAGTTCAGATGTTAATGATTCACTATGTTTTTTGAAATTTAGATTCTTATCTAGTTTAATATCCAGGAATTTCATAGTATCGCTCGTCACAATTTGTTGACTTGATAGTTCGATCTTGAATTCCTTAGTGTGATGTTGGGCTGTCTGAAATTGCAATATAGATATTTTGTCAGGACTAAATTATAACTTATTTGACCAAACCCATTTCATCAGAGATTCTAATGTATATTTGCATTCATTTTGTAGGATGTTATTATATTTATTAGAAATAATCAATGATATATCATCAGCATATAATGTGAAGTGTATCCTAGGAAATATTGTGCCGATTTCATTGATGTAGAGAAGAAATAATATAGGGCCTAGAATAGATCCTTGTGGAACACCTACATTGACTTCTGAGTTTAAAGATGATGCTTTTTCTAATTTATTTTGATTTTTATGCACAACATTCCTTTTGTGAATTGGGATAATTTTTCCTGTTTTTAACATTTGAGGGAAGCACCCTGTTTCGAATGACAAATTTACCAAATATGTCATCTGAAGATTAATATGAGGTAATGTTAACTTTATTAGAAAATTTGGAATTTCGTCCGGCCCAGCTGATTATTAATTTTGTTTTTCAGAAGGATTAGTAATTCCTCAGGTGAACAAGGCTCCAAATATAGTGTATAATTATAGTAAATAATCTTTTCTGTCGCGTAAGAGCTCATAGGAGGAATCTTATTGATCAATTTGAGAGGCGCTGAAGTGAAAAAGTCGTTGAAAATATTCGCGATTAGCTTGGGTCTGTATGAACAACTTCATTTTCTATTATTTCAATGTTATCAGTTTTAGCTTTGGTCTTGTTTGTGACATCTGATATGATTTTTCATGCGGTTCTGGTTTGGTTTTTATCATTTTTGTAATAGTCTTTTTTTTTATGAGTTCACTGTGTTGTTTCTTGGCTTCTTTGTAAGTATTTTCATATTCGCGTGAGCAATTCCCAAAGAGTATGGATGTTTCGAATGATAATAATTCAATGTTATCATCGACCCAGTGTTTTTTCGTTGAGTTACTTGAGTAATAACTGCGAGATGGGAAGAAAACATTGAAGTAGTGGGAAAAAACAATGTGGAAATTTGAAAATGCATCATCTAC
Organism: Gonioctena quinquepunctata; assembly: GCA_018342105.1. Taxonomy (NCBI): domain Eukaryota; kingdom Metazoa; phylum Arthropoda; class Insecta; order Coleoptera; family Chrysomelidae; genus Gonioctena; species Gonioctena quinquepunctata. The sequence goes on from JAFIRS010000877.1 coordinate 111,721, forward strand.
ATTTTTTACATTATAAACATCTTTCCAATTTTCCTTCACGAGGGCACCCAGAAGGTTTTGAATTGAATCATTATTATAACTCCTTCTGATAGTTGTTGGAGCTGGAGGTTTAAGATCGACATAAAATAGTTCGATGATCAGATATAGGTACTATTATCTATCACGATTAGAATCTCATTTGTATCAAAATTGATGAAAATATGATCGATTGTTTTAATGCTAGTTTCTGTAACTCATTTACAAGGCTTTTCATATTGAAACATTTTAAAAGTCTCGAAAGATTTTCAAAGTCATTGGATTGGTTATAAGAGTCTATATTCATATCCCCAGTTAATATGATGTGAGCTTTGTAATAGCTAATTGCATTCAAGACATCTACTAATCGATCTGAGAATAGTTTAATATTCCCAGAGGGGAATCTTTAGCATGATATAATAATTGTATTTATATTATTTTCTGTCATCATGCATGGATGGATAATGTCGGTGAGAATACCAACATTGCATTTAAATATTTTTTTTTTATTATTTCAGGATGTCTAATCCATTGGAACTTCCTTCTACAGGATTTGGACAAGGCATCCTTGACTTAAGATGGGATGGCCTCCATAGTTTATGGTCGTGTGGTTATGACAGTCACTTGAAAAGATGGGATCTCAGGACTGGGAGGTCTGAACAAGTTTATCCTGATCCACATGGATGTGCCCTCTATTGTATGGATTATGACTACTACAACACAATTATGACAGGTAGTCAAATGCACGGGAGGGTAGTATTGTGGGACATTCGACAATCAAAATTTGTACAGGTAAGTTGAAATTTGTCTCCAACTCTATTAGAAAAGTATTTCTAGATCATGACATGCTTTAAACTCTGCACCAGTGAAGTATTCATTTCCTACTTCATTATTTGATTCACAGAAACAACTATTATTCAGCTGAGGTTTATCAACAATTTTTCAAATGATGCGGCCAATACTTGATGGAAATCCATATTCGAGTAAACAAAAGACACTTTCATCAAATGATTTTGACTAAATGGGATTTACAAAACCACAACACGCATTTCAGTACACAATAGCTTCTTCAGATGTAGGTAATACTGCCGTGCTAAGCAAGAAGGTCATAACTGACAATTTGATGATTTTGAGATAATCGCATTTTAAGACTCATTCCAATGCCACCCACATTTCTTGAAGGAAATTTAACATTCTCGGGAGTGGGTTATATATTATCATATCCTCTTTCAATACTATACAATTCATTAACATCAATCAAGATTACACATCCAGTATAAATATATAAAAAATGTATAAATATATCAGACTAGTCCAGGACCTTAAACTAAACTAAAAGACAAACTACAAAATAAAATACATATCAATTGAGTATAGATGAAGTATCTATATGAAGATTTCAGAAATTCAAAAATTCATCAGTGCTATAAAATGCATTTTCAATTAAGAACATTTTCAATTTGTTTCTGAAAGACATTTCTGTGGTAGCTTTTACAATGTTCATTATTTTATTATAATATTTAATTCCATCGTGATCGGGTGAGTTCTGACCTACTGCTAGTGTTGAGTAAGGTTGGTGTAAATTTGATTCTGAACGTGTATTATACGAGTGTATGTCTTTATTCTTCATGAACTTATGTTCATTATTTTTTATGTATAGTATCACTTGAAAAAGATAAAGGCTTGGCAAGGTTAATATTTTAGATTCTTTGAATAGTTGTCGGCAAGATGATGATGGAGCAATATTATACATTGCTCTCATTACTTTTTTTTGTGCTATAAATGTCTTTTCTAAATGTGGTGAAGCACCCCAAAGTAATAGGCCGTATTGAAGTACTGATTGCGCTAGTCCAAAATAGAGTAATCTCAGGACATTTCTTATGTTTTTTATAACGTAACAAGTCGTACTTAGTTTGGATACTATCGTGTTTATATGTGTTTCCCATGTTAGTTTTGGATTAAGAGTAAGTCCCAGGAATTTAAGGGAGGCAGTGCTCTGTATAGATTTACCATCTAAATGTAAATATAGATCATAGTCTGGTGATTTCGTTTTAGGTAAGAATCGCATGAAATAAGTTTTTGAAACATTCATCATTAGTCCATTTTGATTACAATACTGTTTTAACTCTCTGGATGCTTTGTTACTATGCTTAACTAGACTTTCAATTTCATCACTTGACATTAAAATATTTGTGTCAGCATAAAGTATTTTTTGATCAGGAAAAGTGCAGAATGTGTTTATATCACTTACAAAAATTATAAAAAATAGTGGCCCCAAAATGGAGCCTTGGGGTACTCCTATATCTGATTTTCCGGGGTTTGATTTAATGCCATTGATTATAACGGTTTGTGTCCGGTTTGTGAGATACGACTTTGCCTACTCGTTGAGGCTTTCCTCGTACCCCCATTCCTTCTAATTTCTGCAGTAGCAGGTTTCGATTAATCGTGTCGAACGCACGGCTCAGGTCATACAAAAGTCCCAATGTGTTTTTTTTATTATTTAATGCACTATAAATGAATTCTAAACAATCAGAAATAGCTGATATGGTGGATTTTTGTTTTCTAAAACCATGTTGGAATGAGGGAACCAATTTGAACTGTTCCAGATAATTTGTTAGTCTGTCTGAATACACGGCCTCAAAGATTTTTGAGATTTGACTCTGAACACATATTAGTCTATAGTTTTGTATATCAGAAGAAGATCCTTTGTTTTTAAAGATTGGTACACCTTTGGACTCTTTTATGTCTGGAAAAGTACCCGATAGGAATGATTCATTAACAAGAAATGACAGTGGTTCAGCAATAAATTCTGAGACTGATTTCAGGATTACACCATTGATACCATCTACCCCCGGAGTATTTTTACGAGTTCTCATTAATACAGTTTTAATTTCTTCCGGTAGCGTTGGCGTAAGGTATAAACTTAGATGATATTTATCAATTTTCATGTCATAGTCTGGTAATGGACAGTTCTGAGTTGACCCTAAAAAGTAGTTGTTGATATAGTTTGCTTTATCAACGCTATGCGTTAGATGAATTCCCTGAAAATCAGGGAGAGTTGTAGGTCTTTTGTTGTAATTTCCTGTATTTTCTTTTATTACCTTCCAGCTTTCTCGTACTATATTATTTGAGTTCAAGAGTCGATTATTATTTTGTTGTTTTTGGTAGCTTTTCACAAGGTTTTTATATTCCGTTTTGAAGCGTTTATATCTCTGAGTGTAATGTGGATCGTTCAATTCTTTTTTCAGTTTTTCCATCTCGCATAGTTGATCGTGCATCTCTTTAATCTTTGGGGAGTACCATTTCTTTTTCGAGCTCCTGACAATTGTCTTTTTTATTGGGAAAGCTACATTATAATAGTATAGGAGAGTATTATAAAATATAGAAAACTGATCATGAAACGACACTGCATTATATACTTCATACCAATCTTCTTTAGAAATTAGAGTTTGGAAAATTTCAATATTTGATTTAGACAAATTTCTCTGATATTTATATTCAACAATGTTTTCCTTTGGATTTACTATTTTGAAAATACCAATTTGATAGGAATGGTCAGAGAAAAATATATTATTTACACTCGTATAATCAACATTCATGTCAGAAAAAATATTATCAATGCAGGTAGCAGAATAATGTGTTATTCGAGTTGGTTCGTCTATGTGATGATATATATTATATTCACCCAGTAAATTGATTAATGAATTTTTTTGGTTGCTACTTACTAGAAAGTCTACATTGAAATCTCCACAAATGACATATAAATTATCTCCATCATAAATATCAAACATTAATGATTCCAAATTCGTAATGAATGATTTAAAGTTCGAAACTTCAGGTGTCCTATATACTGTTAGGATATACAAGTATTTTTTTGTCAAAGAGTTTCATTCTTGCCCCACATACTTCAAATTCACTTTCGGCGCTTTTCGTTGATAAGGGTATCGGTTCAAAATTGAGATTGTTATTAACGTACTCACATACGCCACCTCTCTGTTTATTTTTTCTTGTAAAGTAGGACACTAGTTGAAAGTCTCTCAGGGTAGTTGCTTTCAATTTGTCCTCACAAAGCCAATGTTCACTGATGCAAAGGACATTTACATTTTGAGTTTTTAATATTATACTGAGATCATTGGATTTACTAGCAAGTCCTCCCTGTATGTTCAGATGCATAAATGTGAAGGGTTTTCCGTTATTATTATTTTTTGTAGCTCTATTGCCCATTTTCTCTAATCTACACTCTTGTTTTTGTGATGTTCTTGGGGAGATGTTTTCCATGTATTTCTTGTGGTTGAGATTATGTAGTGATTTTGGTGGTACTCCATATAGTCGGGTGCATGAGAGTTAGATGTGAAGTTTTTCAAAAATCCTTATCATTTTGTTCATAATTGTGGTATTTTCTAAAGTCAAACCTTCTATATGCTTTGGCCACGTAGATGGTTTATATATTTCATTCTTGAGGTCATAGTTGATTCCAAACATGAAACATTTATTTTGATATTCTTCTGTCGGTAGTTCCTTAATTACGATATCAGCATGGTGAAATATTTCTTGATCTCTGATGAATTCAACTATTTTATCAGGAGTGACGTGACGTTTCACTCGATAGAGATAAAGCCATATTTTGCTTTGGACTCCAAAATCGTTTTGCTTATCGTTTTCACCAATATTTTTATGTATTGTTTTATTTATTTTATATGTGACTGTCTTGAAACCATTGTTATCTTCAGATACCTCATTTTTCTCCTTTTTCTCCATATAAATGAGTTCACCCATTTTAGTGGACTGTGCTTTACTAAGTTCTCCGAGATATTCAGGTAAGTCCATTTTCTTCCCCTTTATGGAAGGATCTGGCAACATCGCGAATTCATTGGAGCTGTATATATTTGTCACAGTTGTTGATTGTTTTTGTTGTTTTGTTTCGGTTTGTCTGGGCTGCTTTTTATTGGTATTTATAGAGGTATTTACCTAAGTTTTTTTGTTGGGTTCATTTTTATTTGAGATTAGTTCTAGTTTTTCCTCAAGTAATTGATTGTTTCGATTCTGAAGTTTAATATTTTCCGACAACAGATTATACTTTTCTTCCTTTTCTATAATCAACTTCTTGAGTGCCTCATTTTCTAGCTTTAGATATGCCTTAGTTTCTTCTGGATTTTTTGCTTTACAACATATTATTCTCGATTCACAGATCTTAACAAATTTCAGTTTATTTTTCACTGCACAAGACACATGAAAAACGTCTCCACACTCCATGCAGACTAGGTTTTTCACTGGTTTTGTTTGGCAACATTTGAATTGCTTTTCTTTAAAGTTATCTTCAATAATATCAGAGACCACATTTAAACACTGTGACTCTTTCTCCGCCATCTTGAATATCATCATTGGTATTTCGTTATGAAACTTCCAAAAATTCATAAATAAATGCAGATATTACTTTTTTACAAGCCTTTATTTAACTTGCTTTGTTCGTATGTCATTCGTTCTGTCATTCTTTCCAGTTCAAAATTTGTAATCCATTCTTGGAGCACTGGCCGACATCCGATTGAGCTGAAATTTGGCAGGTGTTCATAATTCCATTGACAATGCATTATGAAATTTTTGTTAGAGAAAAACAAAATGGCGGCTCTAAGATGGCGGACAAGTTTTGTGATTATGGTACAATTCGATTCAAAATTGGTATTTGGGGGTTTTCGGGGACGGAGATTATGATTTTTTTGTCAAAATTTATGAATTTAAAATGGCGGCTCATGGAATTTTTGTTATAGAAAAATACAAAATGGCGCTCGTAAGATGGCGGACGAGATTTAGGTATATGGTCTGATTCGATTCAAAATTGGTATTTAGGGGTTTTCAAGGTCGAAGATTATGAATTTTCCTTCAAAATTCATAAATTTAAAATGGCGGCTCCAATATGGCCCATAGTCTCTGTGTTTAGGTCCGATTCTATTCAAAATTGACATGTGGGGGTTTTCGGAGTTGGAGATTATGAATTTTGTATCAAAATTCACAAATCCAAGAAGACGAGTTTTGTAATTATGGCCCAATTCGATTCAGTATTGGTATGTCAGGGTTTTTGAGGTCGATGATTATGAATTTAATCGAAGATTATTGATTTTCAGTCAACACGTTAACTGCTAATTAAAGTCGTATACAGGACTCCAGGGGCTGACAAGGTTTTTTGGGAAATAAAAATGCTCTAGGCAAATGAACTTAACATGTTTTATCAAAAAATCCTAACAATGACGTCAACGGGGCCATGACGTCTTTAGAGTCGTCAGCCTCCCATGATAAAAAATTATGCCAAGGGCTGATGACGTCTAAAGACGTTATGCGATTCACTCTACAAACATACAAAATAATATAAATTTCAGAAAATAGTTATTAAAAAAATTTATTTTATAAAATACATATATTATATAAAAACATAACGAAACTCATATCCTTATTCTAATATTTCCTAAAAAGAAATTTTCGATACCGAAAAACGAAACTCAAAATATATTAAAATAAATATATAACAAAAATATTTAATTATTTATATGAAATATAGAAAAACACGGTTCTAAACAAAGCGCTGGCGTTCCAGGACAAGCGGGATAGTGGTAAACTGTCTCGTTTCTTATCTTATTTTTGTTACAAACCGTGCATCTTCTATGTGCATGTTTTTCCTTTTCCGGTTTGAGGATTTTTTTGTGGAATATGCGTTGCTAGCATTTGCCTTCTCTGAATATTTCAATCTTCTGTTTCAGGTAATAATTTTTCCAACAATTGTAGTCTATAATCATTTAATGAACTTCTTGGACTCACATATTTTTTATATAAAAAAAAGAATTGATTAGGCTCATGTATATTATATGTATACCCAGTTTTTTATACCATCGCATAGTCTTCCTCTCACATGGGTAGTATGCCATCATTTGATCTTTTCTATTTTCCACTTTTTTGCTTATTTTTGTTTTTTTTATCCTTGAAGGGCCCGGGCGACTTTCGTTCATGGTGAACTCGAATCGAGACAATTTTTCGTATATATTGCTCTTATACTACAGGCTGACGGCGGCACAACTATTTCTCTCACGAGCTAACAACGTACTGGAAGAAATATATCCGTATGTATCGATGGCGTCGAAAGGCGCCATCCGCCTCATGCGTGAGAAAGCGACTGACGTCATTAGACGCCATCCGCACTCAACGTGTTAAAATTCATAAATTGGAGATGGCAACTCCAAGATGACGAATCATAATTTTCAGATGGTCTCCTCTTTGAAGGACCAGATAGCTTAGAACTTACTGAAAAAAAAGGCCTCCTAATAACGATGCTTTAACAAAAATGCATAGATTAAGGCGTACCTAAGTACTAAAAAGCTCAAAATAAAATAATTAATAAAAAACATTTCAAAGATAAGCTTTTCTTCAAATGCACTTGAAAGTAAAAAAAATATTGCTTTGGATGTGTGACGTAGGTTATTCCGTGAGTTACAGATTCAAAGCCACGGCACATAACGGGTGTCACTTGGAAATTATTGCATTGGTACCAACTTTTGGATTAGTACCAACTGTTGTTACCAGGTGGCGGTACTATTATTTGATATTGCATTGTTGCCACGATTTGAATTGATATCTAAAGACAATAAATAAGAGTAGATCTCACACAAATGGTTAATATATATTTTCCTATTGATGTAATTGCTTTGTTGGGAAATGAAAGCCATTTCTATGAATGTTTTCTTTGTTGTAACTGACTCTGGCGCTAGCACTTTTACTGAATCGTAATTCATCTGGTGGTCAAATTTATTCACATGTTCTGCCAGAGCACATCTTTCAGAATGCAATCTGCAGTCCCTTTTATGAGAAATTATTCTGTTTGATAGTGATCTTTGCGTTTGACCAATATATTGTTTATTACCACCATAACAAAGAATACCTACCATAAACTACATTTGACTTTGAAAGTAATGGAGTTCTATCTTTAACTTCAGAATAAATTGATCTGATTGTTAGAACCGTTTTATTTGCTATTCTAATTTCTTCCGGGTTGTGAAATAATCTGGAGAGTTTAGGAGTGATCTCTCTTATATATGGTAATGGAGTGAAAGAAGGTTGAGTAGGGGTAGTGTTAGTTTCATTGTTGTTTGATACAATGCTTGAGTTATTACTGTTTGAGGCTAGTACTTCTAAGTGAGAGATGATGTATTTTATAGAATGTTAATAATAGTAACGTTTTTGAATATTTGAAGGCTGAAGAGAATATTTAAATTTTGTTTGTGGAATTTTGAATCTGACATTTTCAGTACTGGTAATTCCATTCGTTGTACCAAGTTCACTTTCATTGACTGTTTGTGATATGAGTGTAAATTCAGGTATTTGCCTGAACTGCATGGTTTCCTATACCAATCTACCAGTAGCTTGTTTTCTGTTGTTCGTATAAGCTTGGTATCAAGTAATGGTAAAGAATTATCATAGTTCTCAGTTTCAGTTGTGAAATGGATGTGAGGATCATAGCTATTGAAGGTATTGAGAATTTCATCCACACCATCATTCAGTAATGCTAAAATGATACCATCAACATATTTTTTTTTTATGAAGTTAAGATTGAAAGATAAAACTGAAATAACATTGTCTAACAAATCATCCATGATGTATGCTGCCAAAATGGGTGAAATGCAGGCCCCCATTGGGTACCAAAGGTTTGGTTATAAATTTTATTGTTGAAAGAAAAATATGTATTGTAACCGAACCCACCCCGGTCTTATATGATTGGTAAATTTTCTGGTCAACTTTCAATTTTTTTCAATCTTTGTTTTTTTTTTACCTTCTTTTTTTTTGTTGTGATCGTCTAGACAGTCAGCGCCACTTCTCAGGTAGCAGGATCTGCAATTCATCTACTCTCAGAGGATAGCCTAGTATAGCTTTTTTTTTTGTCGGCACACAGCCTTATATAGAGAGACCCTTGAAAGGAGAGACCCTCAAATTTTCCCACATTGTGTATATTTTTTTTTGTGTTCTTTAGGATGCAAAGTACTGTTCAGCTGAAGAGAAATAAAAGACAAACTTAAATAAATACATATATTACAATCTCCCACTTGTTTGAAAACAATTCAACGATTAAAGGCTTTACATTTTCCACAAGATAATATTGCAAGTTATAAGAGTTCAGCTTATAAAAAATCGTCTCTGGTTTCGAATCTAAGTTGATACTGCTATGTAAAGTGTTTCTGAAGTGATGAAAATTGGATTATATAAAGGTGATAGGAATATATCTGTAGTTGTTTCATGCCCAAAATACCTTGCCGGTGCTTTTCACGGGTATATTCATAGATCGATTATCGCCAATTGAGAGAATGAAGACTATAGTACATTTCCAGCACGCAACCAAGGAATTGCTAGACTCACAGGACCTAGTGACCGGTCCGAGATTGTTTTGTGTGCACCCATACTAGACAACCCGTTACCATCCTCGGCCACTCTTTACAGTACGTTCTATTTTTTTTATAGAGTTCTTTGCGTAAAGCCGGGATCCATGCTTAGCAGAGAGTAACATTGTAGCACTACAAACATACTCATTTCAACATTTCTCAATTTAGCTATTAAGTTGTCGTGCTGAGCCGTAGACCACCAATTCTAGACCAATATATATCTATAACTTGAGGATTCAATGTGGTACTGATAGGCTTCCACTAATATGACCTAGATATATTCCACAAATTAAGGATTCCAGATTCAAACCAGGAACAATTATCAAATTTCAATTTTCCTATCTTTACAATATTCTTTGACGTCCAGGAGGACAGACTGTTGTTTATTAAGGTATCAAAAATGCAAATTTAAATTTTTTAAAAATTCATCAGTCTGTTATCTTACCCAAAATTTCTATAGAATTTACTCCCGACAATGTGTGTGAATAGTCCACTAATATATTTACCTCGTCACACATCAAGGAGTTTGCAGGGACATCGTCCGCTGATGGACATGAATGTTTTGGAGTGCACTCCTACCCACAAACCCGTTACTTTCCTCGGTCACTCTTTAGTATTACTAATGTTGGCAAGCGTAAAACCGGGATTTATTTATGGCAAGAAGCAACAATGAGACAATGATAAACATATTCAGTTCCACTACTTCACAGTTGTGCTAAAAATTTCTCTATTTCACTCGATGTTATAAGTAAGACACAGACTAATCGTGGTCGAAAATGCTGACTCTATAATTTAACTGAGTTGACTGGTTAGTGATAATGAATGGAGAATATCAAATAAAGGAAATAAGTAGAAAATTCTGAATAAAGAACCAACCAAAAGAAAGAACCAACTATAGGTACAACAGCTGTTTACCACGTATCCAACGAACAGCGAATATTCATGGTCACCTAGACTTTTTTAATTCGTCCTTAAACGACTTTAAATCCCAGCTTAGGACAATGAATAAATAAGACCCGCAACCATCCACAGTCTTTCTCCTCGAGTCCACGACAACAACTGTTACATTTAATCAATTAATCATTAATATCCTATTGTTCATTCCACTCAATCTTAATTTACTTTCATTCATCTTAGATCGTCTTAATATGTAGAACTTGATTCTACCTTCAACTGTATATTAGATGTATTGGGCTAGTTCCCGTTGAATAAATAAATAAAAATAAAATAAAAAATAAAATAATTGAAGATAGTTATCATTCCTATTCATTACGGACCTGGACTTCCCGAAGGTACTTGTGTTGTACTTGTAAATTCCATTTTGGATCCGTCCTCTTCTTCCCAGTACCAAGGAGTTAGTTCATCCTCTTGAGATGGTTTCGGTTCAGGTGCTGGAATTCGACTCCTTACGACTGATTCTGGGCTTGCTTATATAGTAAAAGGTCGTATCTAGGGAGACGGAATTTGTTTGCTTAACTTATAAAATCCTCGACTGAAACTTGCCAATATTCGAATTTCCCGAGTGGATTTTCCATCTGAAACTTATATAAAAGTGATCTAAGATGTTTGTGGTATAATTTGTACCAGGTTTCCCTTTGGAATAAATACCGCATATAGCCAAATTTTGACTCTAAACCTGGTTGTTGACGTCTTGTTTATGGGTAACGCTTCAGGACATCTTTTCCTTTGAAACTCTATTTTCAACCCTCAAGCTTTGTAAGGTGGGTAAAAAGCATGTCAGCTTGACGAGAAAAGTGTATTCTATCAATGGATATATTGGACTAGTAGAGAAGCATTACGGGAAGATGACAGGGTAGCCCGAAAGTTGAGGTGTCAACCCTATCCGTTCATAATATCCCCTAGATTTGGCTTTCTAACTCTAAAATTACTATTTTTTCCCTCAGCTTTATAATGAAAGTATATTCTTCATTTAAGGTGTGAAATAAGTAGAGAGACATTATTGAAAGATTGTAGGGTAGCATAGAAGTTGCAGGTAACTCCTACATGCTTATAAAGTCCCAAGATTCGTTTTTTCCACCTGCTAAGTTACTATTATTTTGATCAACTTGATTAATAACGTGTATTCTACGATTTAGGAAGTCCTTTCAGCAGATAAATATTATGGGAACAATAAAGGGTAGCGCTGAAGTTGAGTTGAGTATCCTCGTTTCTATAATGTTCTCCTATTTGTCCTTTCTATTACTAAGATTGATATTTGTAGGCTCAAATTAGTCAATGAAGGGTGTATTTCAATTCTAGATGACAAATTGTTAGGAAAATGTGATTGGGAGATGGCAGCGTAGTGCTGAAGTTACATCGTAGGAAGTACATACAACGTTACCTAAGAAGTGTATGGACCTCATACCTATGAAGTGATTCATACTCACCTTGTTCTCTTCATACAATCTTAGACTTGTTATCAGTTGTCGTACCATTCCATAACTTTAGTTGCAGGAGAGGGAAAGAAATCATCGAAGGAATTTTACTTACTTTCTGCTAGGTTCTTGTCATCGAAAACCCTTTTCTTGGAAGTACAGATGATGATGCTAACTACCTGCTTGGGATGTGGTCCTTCTGAATGATATTCCATCCTCAGACGATGCTCTGATGTTTTCCATAGTTGACTTCATAACGCTAGTTTCTTTTTTGATGAAAACACTCCCCCTACCCATCAAGATCTAGGAATTTATGTAATCTAACAAGACCCAGGGTCACACCGTCTCAGTATTATCAAAAGGAAAGTCAACAATTCCAAAAATGTCTCTTCGTTAATGCAACAACAATTACTAATACGATCCCAATTTTTGTGTATTTCTCTAATACAAGCTTCTAAATAGACATTGTTAAAAAGGCAGACGACATCCAGACTTGCCAGAACATAATTGTCTGGAGGTGTTAAATTATTAAATTTATTAGTGACTTCAAAAGAGTTTTTGATATAATATTAATTGTTAAAGTTGTACTCGTTGGTTAAAATTTCTGTAAAAAAATAAGCTATCCGTTCAGTAGGAGCTCCTATAGAAGCCACTATAAGTCTGGCTGTACAGCTGGGTTTATGAATTTTGGGTAAAAAATAGAATTTTGGATAGATACCATTATAGCATGTGAGTTTCTTTTTCATAACTTCATCAATTTGGTTTGTTTTATACATTACTTCAATTTCCTTTCCTCTGAATTTCAGAGGTAGGATGTTTCGGTAGTTCTACGTACGAACTACTGTTGATTATGATGTCATAGATAGATAATTTATTAACTACGTTATGTAAAAAAAATTCATTTGTAGCAAGTCAATACAATAATGTTTGAGCCATACAAACAGATGAACAACAAACAAACATTTCAGATAGATTACAAGTAAACAAAAAAAAATGTGAACAATTCAAATAAATGATTAACAAAATAGGTATATAACAAACATTTCATTTAAATGAACACAACTATTAACAGTGATGACACAAATTGGATAGGTTGAGATATTGATCCTTGTCCATTATGACTGTTACATTGCCTTTGTCTGACTGTGTGAAATCCAAATTAGGATTATCTTTCAAGAATTTCTTGGATTTAAAGAAAAGAGTCCGTAGACTTGAGCTATGGTTAGAATGTTGGATGTGGTTTGCTATAATAATAGTCGCTCTTGCTATAGTGATATTTCTTTCTCTAGGTTCAGTGATAGTGAAGTGATGTAGTCTAAATAAAGAATATCTAATGTAGGCTACATCACTTCCACTATCACTGAATCTCCAGAACGAAATATCACTATATATTATAACAAACCCTCCAGATTATTTCACAATCCTGAAAAATTTAAAATATCATATAAAACAGTTCTAACAATGAGATCAATTTATTCTAAAGTTAAAGATAAAACTGCTTTACTCTCAATGTCAAATGCAACCATGACAAGGAATACTATATCCTTGTCATGGTTGTAATTAACAATATATTGGTCAAATGCGCAAAGATCATTATCGAGCAGAATAATTTCTCATAAGAGTGATTGCATCCTGAAAGTTGTGCTCTGGCAGAACATGTGAATAAATTTGACCACCAGATGAATTACGATTCAGTGAAAGTGCTAGCAACAGAGTCACATACATCTAGATATCAATCAAAATTGACTGCAATGTAATATAATAACCATTTGAGTGAGATCTCTCATTTATTGTATTTAGATATCAATCAAAATTGACAACAATCTAATATAAAATAATAGTTATTTTTAACATTACCGCCACCTGGTAACATCAGTTACTATTTCCAAGTGACACCCGCCAGGTGTAGTTGGCTTAAATATAATTGCGAGATTCATTCCTAACCTGTAAGTTTCACTTGTCACACCACATAGAGTACACATTTATATTTAAATAATTTTAAACAACACTAATGTGGTTGTAGTAACTTTGAACTTCGTTTTATTTCTTGATCTAGTTTTTTTTCTTTTGTATCACTATGTTAGATAAATATGTTTAACATCATTGAAACCAACCTCAACAAAGTTGTAAGTAGCATGTTTCGCACTTGAATATGTATTACTATTGTTTTTTTTTTCATCTATTGTAGTTTTCCTGATGATGGTAATGAACATTTCCGAAAGCTTGGATAAACCTTAAAGAGTTTACTTTTTCATTGCTGCTTACCCCAATATCCCTAGTTTTGTATGTATATATATATATATATATATATATATATATATATATATATATATATATATATTGATTCAATAACAAAAAAGCTTTTGCGTAATAAAAATATTTGTGATCACAATCCCTGCCAATAAGGTAGGAAACCTAGTAAGAAACATATTGTTTATTGAGAGATAAGTGCCATGTGAAGTGGAATGAATAGAAAAATCGAATTTAAACGGTTTTCTTCACATAAAGGATTCAATATAAAATTGAACCAGAGAAAGGTAGATCTCAGGTGAAAAACAACTACTTTCCTGGCAAATACCAAGCAGAACGTTGAATGATATTCACCTGAAAATCCATGCATACTTCCATATAATATCAATGGACATTGAATGCAAATGTTTCTTTCTGATAAGCTCGATTATGTTTAATTTATGTCGTGTTCACCTAACAATCGCATACGGTTTCAGGCTTCTTGGCCCTCATCAGTACGAGTAGTCAACCAGCCAAAGGTCCAAAGAACTCTGGCTGAAGTGAGACACAACGTAAACAAACCATCATCGATCTTGTAACACCTATAGGTCGCGAAAAGATAAAATTGAACTGGCGGTACCTAGTGACAGAAAGAAACACTCCGAAAAGCTCTCACCTCGATAGGTTTCTTAAAAAAAGATGCCTTCTCAGTAGGAGGGGAAAGACCGACTAGCAAATAGTGACAGAGAAGTGCCATGTGAAGTGGAATGAATAGAAAAATCGAATTAAACGGTTTTCTTCACATAAAGGATTCAATATAAAATTGAACCAGAGAAAGGTAGATCTCAGGTGAAAAACAACTACTTTCCTGGCAAATACCACGCAGAACGTTGCCACTCCTACTGAGAAGGAATCTTTTATTAAGAAACCTATCGAGGTGGGAGATTTTCGGAGTGTTTCTTTCTGTCACTAGGTACCGCCAGTTAAAGTTTATCTTTTCCGGCGTACCTATAGGTGTTACAAGATCGATGATGGTTTGTTTACGTTGTGTCTCACTTCAGCCAGAGTTCTTTGGACCTTTGGCTGGTTGACTACTCCGTACTGATGAGGGCCAAGAAGCCTGAAACCGGTATGCGAATTGTTAGGTGAACACACATAAATTAAACATAATCGAGCTTATCAGAAAGAAACATTTGCATTCAATGTCCATTGATATTATATGGAAGTATGCATGGATTTTCAGGTGAATATCATTCAACGTTCTGCGTGGTATTTGCCAGGAAAGTAGTTGTTTTTCACCTGAGATCTACCTTCTCTGGTTCAATTTTATATTGAACGTATGTGAAGAAAACCGTTTAAATGCGATTTTGCTACTCATCCCACTTCACATGGCACTTATCTCAAACTATATGCTAGACGGGCTTGCCACTCCTACTGAGAAGGAATCTTTTATTAAGAAACCTATCGAGGTGGGAGATTTTCGAGTGTTTCTTTCTGTCACTAGGTACCGCCAGTTAAAGTTTATCTTTTCCGCCCTATAGGTGTTACAAGATCGATGATGGTTTGTTTACGTTAGTGTCTCACTTCAGCCAGAGTTCTTTGGACCTTTGGCTGGTTGACTACTCCGTACTGATGAGGGCCAAGAAGCCTGAAACCGGTATGCGGATTGTTAGGTGAACACGACATAAATTAAACATAATCGAGCTTATCAGAAAGAAACATTTGCATTCAATGTCCATTGATATTATATGGAAGTATGCATGGATTTTCAGGTGAATATCATTCAACGTTCTGCGTGGTATTTGCCAGGAAAGTAGTTGTTTTTCACCTGAGATCTACCTTTCTCTGGTTCAATTTTATATTGAATCCTTTATGTGAAGAAAACCGTTTAAATTCGATTTTTCTATATTGTTTATTGTTGATTATGCGGTGGATTACATGAGTCCCAAATCAAATGAGTCACTAAAAAATCATATTTGGTTTATGGTTTAAACAGCTTTATCTTGCACAATTGTTTTTGCAGCCTGAATGAATTTTCAAATATGAAATAATTTTTAATTGACATTCTGTAAATCCCCCCATACATACATATATTATTTTATATGTTGTTATCCAATACTTCTTCAACTATTGACTATTCCTACAGATTGCAAAAAAATATATCAAAATGGAAAATAAATGAATCAGACGTTCGAGACTAAAGAGAACAGATCAACCTCAACTCATTTGCTGCGATTAAAATTTGATTAAATAACTAGTAGACAATTGAAATTTAATGTTATTGGTTATAATAATACGTTTATAATTGAATGAAGCATACATCATTTTTCTTGTGAAAGGACATACATGAGTAAAAATGGAAAAGCCGAATAGATCAGAATGCTTGTTTAGTTAGGGCATAAACTAACCCAAAAATATTTATGGAGTATTTCAGTTTTTTCTTCTCATATCCAATTTGTATTTTCTTTGCAGCTCTATTTCATGGAATCTTGCAAGAGCAGAAGATCTCAAAGAAGTTCTCCTGTCTACAGTTTGGCTTTTGATGCAGAATTTCTATACACAGCAACGGATCAAAATTTGAATGCTCTCAACTTCTCTGTGTATGAAGGTGTAATTAATGATTATTCATTTTGTAGGTGATATTTAGTAATTTTTAACAAGAATGTATGAAAAGAAAATGATTGTAAGTCATGTCAGTAATTTCGAAGAGCTCAACAATCATCCACAATATTGTATCTAGATGACATGAAATAATATGGTTTATGATTATTGTAATTAAGTAATGGAGTTCCATTAAACCAAATTACAATTTGATTTGAAACTTGCATAGGTATAATTTCATAACAAACAAATATCATTTGGCTCACGAAATTTACATTTGACATTGCTGGATGATCGCTAATTGTTTGGTTTTGTTTGTCATGAATGAAACTGACGAGAGTTAAAAGACATACAAACATTACCACCAAAAAATTTTAATAAATCTTGTGACAGTTATAAATATGAAGACTTTTATAATAAATAATTCATTATTCTGTTTTAACTACCAAATTTATTTTTAGTTGAATACCCTAGTTCAGTGAAGCCAATTTGTCTTTGTGAAAAATACTATTTTGAAGATCAGATTACTTGAATGAGATAACGCAATTGTCAGCATAAAATTGTATTTTTTAACCGACGAAACCAAAAAGGAGGAGGTTCTCTAGTCGACGCGTATATATATTTTTTTTATGTATGATCACGCATACCTTTTTACTGTGGCGTCCGATTCCGATAATTATTTATTCAGTGGATAGGGTGTACTTCGAAGTTGGTCCCATTTGAATTTAAAAGATGAAATTTACCCCTAAGGGTAGCAAAATGAAGGATATTGATCACTCACCCTCTGAATTCTGGTCCGTTAACCGATTCTATCAGGCATAACTTTGTACTGGGATCTTCGATTTGGATGATTCTTCTTTTATCAGATAGGGTATACCTCATAGTTGATCATATTTGTATTTAAAATGGAATTATTCACCCTTACGGGTAGAAAAATAGGGGATAATTGATTTTTCACTTGTGAACATTGGCACACATATGTAGTTGACAATGACAGATCGCTAGTGTCATTACCACAATCATTATATTCTATGAGAGGATGGAATGATATACAAAGTAATGAAATAAACTAACCAGAACAACAAAAATAATGTATATTACAATAAATAGTAAAAGTAGATAATCATATTATTTAACTGGTAATAGTTGAAGTAAGGTGGGTAAGTAAGTATTTTGGAAGTAATAAAAAAACAAGCAGTTAGTAATTAGTAGATTTCAGTCACAAAAAATTGAAAAATAAAAACTTTTTAACAAAAAATTAAACCGACGAAAATGAACTGAAAGTAAAATAAAAATAAAATAAACCTACTTAGTCTCAATAACTAAGCTCCTAAACTAATGTAAGTAACTAATTTTGAGTCGGCGCCAAACAAACAATCAACGAAGATCATTAAATTACTTCAAAAAAATGATCAGAATGTCACCGCCCAACTTGATGCCATCATTTTACGCCTTACCTAATTCATTTGCTTGTTTGTTTGGCGCCGACTCAAAATTAGTTACTTACATTAGTGTAGGAGCTTAGTTATTGAGACTAAGAAGGTTTATTTCATTTTTTACTTTTCAGTTCCGTATTCCGTCAGTTTAATTTTTTTCACAAATATTTTCAAAATATCACCCAATTTGAATTACTTTATTTTTCATAATTTTTCAATGGATGGGACATTTGAAGATAATCTCATCATGATATGGCATATTCCAATCGCAGGTACTTAGTCCAACTTTCTTACATTCAGATATGGTAAATTAGGGGATTTATTTTCACTTGATTAAATTTTGGCATTATTTTTATTTATTTATCCACTGCTCGCATGTTATAAAGTCAAAATACTTCTGTTTACAAACATCCCATGGGGTCAATAAAACACTAGTGTATTGTATGACTCCTAAGAAGTGTCTCATGGAATCGATAAACTATCCAAACTCAGGTTATGAACAAACCATTCGTCATTGAAACCATATCATAAACGACACAAACAACATCTGTATTCATTTATTTATTAACTCTTCAACTGCGGGAAGCGAATATAGTTGAAAATCAAAATGGTGCCCATAGTGCGGGAGTCAAATTTATTTAAATGCATTGTTTGAGGGTTTACTCCAGAAATGAGTAAATTAAACTGCTAATATAGACAATTGGATATACAAAGAGTTGTTCTGTAGGTTGCGGGAAGCGAATTGATAACATGAACTAAATGGGTGCTCAGAGTGCGGGAATCAACTATACAGGGTGTTTCATAATTGAATGCTGATCCTAAAGGGCGATAATCTTCGAATGATTTTAAGAAAAATTTATTCTTCTATGAACATAGGTCTGCAACCGCTTTATTTCTGAGATACAGGATGTTGAAATTTAACAAAAACTTTGGTACATGCAAAGTTCACATAAAAATACATTTCCCTGTCATATTTTTGATCAAAATAATGATACGCCACTGTCTTTTTTTTTCAAATAAATATTGTTTTTGTAATTGTCCTCTATCTTCTCATAAAAATGGTCTCCTGCCTTTTTTTCATGCGGCGGACGGTTTTCGATTTAGAAAATAAAATACATTCATTTGCTTGTCCCTATTCGATTTTTTCTCTTGGTCTTAATTTCACAATTGTGGTAACCAAAGGATCTAGGCAAGATTTTCATTATTTTATGGTAACTATTATTTAGTTTTTGTAATGAGTACGCATAAAAATACATTTTTTATTTTTAAAAACATAACTATTATGAACAAAAAATACCAAAATCAAATTAATTGTTCGAAATGCCCGCCTCCTGCAAGTATGCACGCATCAGCCCTCCTTGTCATTGACTCGCGTACTCTTTGGAAAATTCCTGGAGTATTCCTTATTGCTTCACAGGAAACTATTACGCGGTTTCGCAATTCTTCCTCAGTTAGAATTGGTTTACTGTACACCAAAGTCTTAAGATGTCCCCAAAGAAAATAATCAAGACTGTTCAAGTCTGGGGATGTAGCTGGCCATGACTCTGTTCCCCCACGACCTATCCAGCGATTACGAAAGTTTTGGTTTGAATATTCGCGTGCCAGACCACTAAAATAAGTAGGTGCATCATCATGCATAAACCACATGCGATTTCGCATCAAAATACAAACATCTTCCAACAGAATTGTCAAATTATCTTCAAGAAATCGGCGATAATGATGTCCATTTAATCTGCGTGGGAAAAAAAGGGTCCAATTATTCCAGCCCAGACATTTAATGAGAACTGCTCCTGGTGATGAGATTCCACGATTGCATGCGGATTTTCCTCGGCCCAAAAATGATTATTATGAACATTTCTGATCCGGTTTTTAGTAAAATTAGCTTCGTCCGTGAATAAAATTTCCCTGTCAAATATAGGATTTTTGGTAACTTTTTGGAGAAACCATTGGCAGAAATTCACTCGTAATGGAAAGTCTCGAGGAAGTAGAGCCTGAACCCGTTGAATGTGATAGGGATATAATAAATAATCATGAAGAATCCTCCATACTAGAATATGGGCGATATTCAAATTATTGGCAACTTGCAACTTATTTCAGGATTTTCATCAACTGAATTTAAAACAGCTACCTCAATTGCTGGAGTTCTTGCAGTCCAATGTGCTCCTTTCAAGTGATGATTTGGCTCAAGACTTCCTGTTTCACATAACCTTCTGTGGGTGCTTGAAATCGTTCGAGCATGGGGAACCATTCTATATGAATTTGGGAAGCGCTCTTGATACAGTTGCCTGGCTTGATATGCGTTCCCGTCAGCAAGCATCCTTGTCTGCTAATTCGGTATTTGTAAAATTGACCATGTTTTTTTTGATAAACAAGTTTTTATAATGTAAATAATATCACGTATCTAGCTAAAGAAGTGTCAAAATTGTTTATGTTGAAAACAACGAAATGTGTTCTCAACATACTAGATGTTTCTAGCCCACACCTACTACTCTTCAACGGCTGATTTCGCCTAGGGACAAGCAAATTAATTAATTTTATTTTCTAACTCAAAATCCGTCCGCTGGAGGAAAAAAAGGCAGGAGACCATTTTTATGAGAAGATAGAGGACAATTACAAAAATATTATTTATTTGGAAAAAAGACAGTGGCATACCATTAATTTGAGCCAAAATATGACAGGGTATGTTAACAGGGACGCTACTGATGAAAATTAAGAAATCCTTCATCATGGAAAAAAAAAAATTTATGCGTACTTTCCATGTACCAAAATTGAAAAAAAAGCCAAAGCGGTTCCAGAGATATTGGGGAAGAACTCATTTTTTTGTTAAATTTCAACATCCTGTATCTCAGGAATAAAGCGGTTGCGGACCTATGATCATATGAAGAATTTTTCCTAAAATCATCCAAGGATTATCGCCCTTTAGGATCAGCATTCAAATATGAAACACCCTGTATTTATGCTTTGTTGTCGGCGCTCTTCAATTCAGTTCACAGCGCTTACCGCAGCCGCAGTGACGGTACTCCTAATACTATGACAAAAAGAACGAACATAGTAAATATACATTTGTACAGATGACTAACATGAAAAAAAAATAAAGATACAACTATTGAAGTTTTTTTACTGTTTTTCTAAAGGATGGTAAAGATGAACAGTTCAATTTTGTTGTTGTGAGTGTTTGCTGATTTTAATATTCTGTTAAGGGATTCGTTTTGGCAATCATTGTTCTATAAAAAGGAATCTTGAAGATGTCACTATTTCTGTCTCTTCTAACATTTACAGAAAGTGAAGTAAGAGAGAGAGAGAGCGAAATATACTTTATTGTCTAAGAACTAGAATTTCTTATTGACAAAGCATAGTGTTAAAATTAGAAGAAAAATTTATATCATAAGTATATTACTAAATGTATACATACAGAATGAAGTGATGAAAAATGTAAAAGGACCATAAACAGTACACATTAAAATTAGAAGTGAACAATTGCCATAGCAGATCATCATAATATAGATACATAGTACAACATTTTATTAATGTAAGGACATATCAGAGTTTCTTTGTCAAATTCCTCAATATTATAGTGGGCTTTTTTTCAATAGGGCATCTTTCATAAGTTTTCTATAATCATGTATAGTCCTCAGTTCAGTGGGTATATGGTTATGTTTTTTTACTTTAAAAAAACAATGAACATTTTATCAGAGTGGACTTTGGAATGGGTAAAGTCATTTTCCTCTCTGTTGTTTGTCGAGTCATATGATCTGTTTGTACCGTATTCTCCGTCATATATTTTTTGTGAATCAAACATATCGTTTCTAATATAAATAAACATATCAGAGTGAGAATTCCCTTACTTAAAAACAGAGGTTTACATGACTCTCGCATACCCACCTTGCCTAATAATAATTTTCTAAAAAAGATATCTGAAGGTGATCACTTTGAATGTTGTGGAATATCTTTCTGGTAGTACGGAAGTATTTATTAAAAAAATTTCAAATGTGCCGAATAGAATGATAAATGGTTACGATGTAGTAATCATCGGTGGAGATTTTAATGTAAACTTCCTAAAGGAATCTTGTGACAAAACCCGATATGCAGATTTTATAGAAAGTTTTAACCTATTGTGTGTCAGAATAAAGAACCCACTCGAGTTGCAAAAGACAAAAATGATCATATCTCATAAACCAAAATTGACTATTTCCTCATTCATCCAGCAATTCAATATGAGCAATCAGTTGTTGAGTTACAACTTGGGGATCATTTTGGCCTTGACATTAAACTTGACCAGTTCAAGATCGAAACAAAAAACCCAATACTGATAGAAATCTGGCCAACGCTAATCTAGCACTAAAAATCGGATACGAAGATTTTCTAGAAGTGTTCCACTATCCTGATGATATTGAATATTTTCAACCTTACTCAATACATTAAAATACTATCTTGATATAACATGTCCTGTTCGTAACGGTAAATGTAGTCGCACAGATTTCTCCACTAAGTGGATCAATGCTGACATTTTGAAGATGGGAGGTGATTTGAGGAATTCATTCTGGCTATCAAAAAATACCTCGAATCCTAATATTCTTCAAAATTGTAAGTCACAAAAGAAGTAATACGCTAAAATAATAAACGAAACTAGAATGACTTCTTTTCCAAGCTCTCTGGCGGATAAAACTCACCGTCAAAAGCAAAAGTGTATCTGGGAAACGGTGAACACAAAAACGGGTAAGGATAACTTTAAGAACATCCAATCATCTCAAACTATAGATGAAATTTTGTGGAACATTTTGCATCAAGTGCAAGCAATGCCATTAGGGAGCACTTTACGGTCACAACCTTTTCAAGCTACACGACTATGTATGTTAGGAATACTTTCCACTTCATCGGAATAAACTGTTATGAAGTAATGGATACCATACAGTCTCTAAAACCTACCAACGCAGCAGGTATCGACTTTATTCCTACAAAAGTGATAAAAAAGATTGGTTCATCTATTAGTAATCCTCTGACTTATTTGATGATCAAATCTGTAACTCTATTCAATTTTCAAACTGAGCTCAAGGTCGGGGTTGTGATACCGGTCTTCAAAAATGGTAACCAACTATCGCTAGATAACTACAGACAAATCACAGTCCCCACAAAACTATGTAAAGTTATTGAAAAATGCATATACAAACAAATGCTATCATTTCTTTTTGAATATAATGTTATTATAAAGCAAAGCATGGGTTTCTTCCTGACAGATCGACAGAAAGTGCAACAACTGAGTTTTTCAATTACGTCCATAGACAACTTGACGGAGGGAGATATGTGGGTGCACTTTTCTTCGATCTGTCCAAACTTTTGATTGCATAGACATATCAATTATAAAAAGTAAACTGTATTCATTAGGTTTCAGAGGAGACTTCCTTTGTTGGTTATCTTCGTGCCTCAATGAGAGAAAAAATTGTGTAAACATCGAAAATAATATATCAGAACTTGAAGAGGTTGAAAGAGGAGTTCCCCAAGGATACGTCCTGGGCCCCCTGATATTTCTGCTACATATCAATGACCTCCCACTTCACATTAATGAAGACCACACCCTGGTTATATGCTGATGACAACACCTTGGCTGCAGATGCTGAATCTTTGACTGAATTGGTCTATAAGCTTAATATATTGGATGGACAATTCACAACATGGTGCAAAAAAACTCCCTAATAGTTAACCCCAACAAAACTGTAGTAATGCAATTCTCCTCTAGAAATCAGTTAACCAATAACTTTACTGTAAAAGTTGGAAGTGAGGATATACATCCCTCACTCATGACTAAATTTTTGGGAGTAATGATAGATAGCAGCATAGGGTGGGTCTCTAACATAGACTCTGTTTGTAAGAAACTTAATAATGCCTATTATGCTATACTACAACAAAAAATACATTCAATACTGAACAGCTTCTTCAGGTTTACTACTCACTTGTATATTCACATTTATCAAATAATATTGTTCTATGGGGAAGTGAAACCAGCGTGTCCAGAGTTTTCACAACACAGAAAAGGATAATTAAACTAATTTTCAAAATAAATTATAAGCAAACATGTAGAGACCAGATCAACAAATTCTAACACTCCCATCAATTTATATTTTCAAATGTATTTTCCATAATTACCCTACGAGGCATGGTAATAAATTCCGTATTCCTAAACATGCAACAGCCCTTCAAGAACATAGCCCACTTTATAATGGAATAAGATTCTTCAATCATCTCCCATCACACATGAAAAATGTAAAGGATCTTAAACTCTTTAAACTACATTTGAAGCGTTTTTTGGTGGGGAAGTGTGTTTACGACATTTCCACCGATTTTATGTGTTGAAGTGTATACAGTGCTTCTCAAAAGTCCCCTCCCCACCTGTTATTTTTGGAACGATTATACATAAACAAGTGAAATTTGGAAACTGAATATTAAAGGTTGTAAACTTCCCTACTAGTGATGATAGATGACGAAATCGTCAAAGATGACGTCACAAGGCCATTGTGACCAATAATTTTAAATGAAACCTCTTTTAAAAGGTATTGAAAAAGCCTATTCAATGATACTAATTTTGTTTGTGTTTATGGCAGTTTTAATGGCTCATTAGTAAACATTAAAATTCCATTCAGTATGATGTTAATTACAGATTTAAGAATCAGTATCTACTTAAAGAAATTACTCGAAGTGACCTCCATTTACTTCCTGACAGTGAAACATTCTATTTTTAAACTCCTCTCGTACTTTTGCAAATGTGTCTGCGGAAACAGCCTCACATTCTGCAACAATACGTTGTTTTAAAACGACAATATTGTCAGGTTCAGGGGCGTGAACCTTCGATTTGAGGTACCCACACAGAAAAAAATCCAAAGGTGTGAGGTCCGGTGATCGAGCTGGCCATTCTGTTGAACCTCGTCGTCCAATCCATCTACCACGATACTCCTCATCCAAATACCGTCTTACTGCACCATAATAGTGTGGAGGAGCACCATCCTGTTGGAATGTTATTTCCAAATTGCCGAATTCATCTGGATTATCTTCCAAAATTGCAAGGATTAACGGTTCTATTGCGTTTTGCAACAGCTCCAGATAAACCTCACCAGTTAAATTAGTATTTAAAAAATTCACCTTCTGGGGAAATTGGGTATGTGTTTCACAAAACAGGTGAGGATTTGCGTCACTCCAATACCTCACATTCTGTGTATTTACATTTCCATTTAGATAGAAAGTACTTTCGTCACTAAAACAAATTGTTTTGACATAGTCTGGTTGGTTAATTTTAGTTTCCATATTTTCACAGAATTCTAGTCTTCGGTCTGGGTCGTCGTCTGAGAGTTGATGAACCATTTTTAATTTGTATGGATGAAATTTGTTTTTTTTCGACACCCTGTGTACTGTACTTCGACTGTAGGTAGATGCAACGTGAGTTATTGAAGAAGTAGGATTAACTATTACTTCTGCCAGTATATCAGTTTTTTTCTCATCTGCCAGATCGTTTCGCATCATTAATACTACCCGTTGTTTCAAACTTACGAAGAAGCTCCTTTAAATAAGTCCTCGAAACGGGGCGATCGGGAAACCTCTCATTAAAAATGCGTTCTGCTGCATGAATATTTTGTCCAGTTTCACCAAGGATCGCTGCTACTTTATCACCTGAAGCACGTACCATTTCGCTTCTTGAAGCAATTAAGCGTTCGGCTCACAACAGTTTAACAAATTATTAAAATGTACAAAAATATTAAAAGTACCAAAAGATGCTAAAACAGTCAAACGTTTGATCAACAATACACAAATTATCAAATGTACAAAAACTTTGACAATTACAAAAACGTCGAATTAGGGAGACTAACAAAAACGTCAGCTTATTTGACAACTATCCAGAGGCAGAGCTTGAATTTGGAATTTTAGTATTAACTGATTTAATTCATCACAGCTTTGTGTTTTTTAAAAGCGAGTTGCCAAAACTGCCATTAACACAAACAAAATTAGTATCATTGAATAGGTTTTTTCGATACCTTTTAAAAGAGGTGTCGCTTGCCGTAGGGTTCTATTTAAAATTATTGGTCACAATGGCCTTGTGACGTCATCTTCTGACGATTTCGTCATCTATCATCACTAGTAGGGAAGTTTACAACCTTTAATATTCAGTTTCCAAATTTCACTTGTTTATTAATAATCGTTCCAAAAATAAGAGGGGTGGAGAGGACTTTTGAGAAGCACTGTATATCAGATATGTGTGTTAAAGTATGTTATGTAAATTGGCAATGACCTTTAATGCCTGTACTGTCTTCTATTTTCCATTTTCTGTTTTTTTACAATTTTACTGGCTTGTCTTCTATCAATACCATGTGATCAAAAAAGACGAATGAAGTTTATTATGATTATACTTTTGGTGAAGCAACAAATTAGTCTTAAATAACAATATAAAAATGGATGTTGGTAATATGTATGAGATTGATAAACTCGTCCGAGTTTATCAACCGTTTGACCTATCAGCATTATAGTTGGCACATCAGAGTGTTTTTTCATGGAGAAAGTTTTTATGCTATCTATTTTACTTTAACTGGCCACTAGATGGCGCTGCAGCGCATCAACTTCTAAACCGATCGCCATGAAAATTGGTATAAACAGATATTTGAACACAGAGAATATTTTCGCGCTATCCATTTTGCTATTACTCACATAATGGGAAACGGTTAACGGGATAACAGAAATCGGGCAAAGTCACAGGCATAACCTAGATGGAACAACATAAAGAGAAACATGGAAAAAAATAACTAATAAAAAACCTTTTTAAAGGCAAGCTTTCATGTAAGCCGTGTACTAAAACATATAAAATAAGTTTAAGTCATCGTAGACAATGATTTAATGATTTTTTTTTTGAATTATTTGGTTTCAAAAAGCTTGTTGTGCGAAGTGAAAGTAGGTATAGTTTTCCCAATATCAATTGCAGAAGCATAAAAAAGTCTTGCGGCGAAATCCTGTGAGCAGCAGTGGCGGAGATAACTAATTTTATTTAGATATTTTAAGATTTCAAAAATACTTCATAAATAATGAAAAATGAAAAAAAATTAAAGACAAGCTTTTATTTATACAAATACATTAAGAAAGAAAAATAATTTCTTTCATTGTTTGATGTAGGTAACTAGAATATCCTAAAACGTATTTCGATTGGCACACACCAAGACCACAGACGCTACTGGTTTTTAATCTTTCAGAGCTATCAAAACACAATTATAACTCGTGATTTATGACCTTCCATCGTATAGACACGCCTATGCAAGCATCGATGTCCGACGATTAGCCCAGACGAATCGGTTGTAGAAAAGCGACAGCTGTCACTCACGTCCACGTTGACTATCGGCTCTTTTGATCAACCATCTGCCGACGGAAAATGTTTACGAGTAGTACAGATTATTTTTCGTTCAGTTTCTTCGCATATACGCTCGTGTTAGCGAAGTGAGTTTTTATTTGCTCCCTATAGAAACAGCTTCTGCAATTGATATTGGATGGACTATACCAATTAATTTGATTGGGCAGTAATTGGTTGGTAAGTAACAACTTGTCAAAGTATTGATTTTATTACAATTCGCGCGATAAGCTTTTTGAAACCAGGGATGACTTAAACTTAATTTATCTGTTTTAGTACAAGGCTTAAATAAAAGCTTGTCTTTAAAAAGTATTTTTATTCGTATTTTTATTTTTTACTTTTTACTTATTTCACCTTGATCTGTTCATTTCTAATAGAGCATTGTTATTACAAGGTCTCTTTCCTGTAAGTTTTGAGCTGAAAGAAATCATGATCTCCGACCCCAAAAGCTCCCACACACCAATTTTGAATAGAATCTGACCATAATCATCCTGAATTCGCCATATTAAATTTATAGATTTTGACAAAAAATTCGTAATCTCTGACCCCAAAAACCCCCCCATATCAATTTTGAATCAGATCGGACAATTATAAATCTCGTCCGCATCTTAGAGCCGCCATTCTGTTTCTCCATAATGCATTGTCACCGGAATTATGAACACCTGCCAAATTTCAAGGTAATCGGACGACTAGAAGTCGGTCAAAATTCACTTGCAAGATATGACCCAAACTAACTAACGAACGAACTAACAAATTAAACTGAATAAAAGCTTGTAAAAAAATAATTATTAAAAAAACTTTTCAAAGACAAGCTTTTATTCAAATGCACTAAAAATTTGAAAAATATAATTATTGTTTTGGATGTGTGGCATAGGTTATTCTGTGAGTTATAGATTCAAAAGCTTGTCACGCAAAGTTTTCAGTTCGAATACAAAAAGCGACAAGCAAGTACGTATGTTCAGTTTCATAAGATTGAAACCAGTTTTACCTTTCCGAATTCTGTAATGTAAAGTTTGTTTGAGACGATACAGAAATCGATAGAATCAAATGCTTTGGATAGTTTCCTATGAAAATACCACATTCCATACCACTATTGTACTATTGTAAATATGGTCAGTTAATTTGAACAAAACAATTCTGTTGCCTCCTTAAAAACCAAGCCAACTTTTACTGAAAAGGTGTTGGCATTTTGAAAAATTGTCAATTTGCCTATAGACCGCTAGTTCAAAGTATTTAGAAAAAGTGCAAAGTACACTGAGATCTGCAATTTTTAAATTACTCTGGATCTCTTTTTTCATAATTTGATATTGGATGGAAATGCCTTTAATAATGAAGTTTAAATAGAAATATAGCTAGATAGTTCATCATATATTTTTCATATGGCACACTTTTATTGTCGATCATCTGATTTTTTTTTCTTATAATGCTATTATAGGAAAAATACTCGAAAGTGAATACTAAATGGAATTGTGTCAGGTTCCACATTTATTCAAGGGATATTTTTTCTATGCTATTCATGAAATTTATATACTCACGAAGGGGTACAGTCATTAGAAGACACTTCCAGAACTCCCAGTCGCAGTACAGGTCATGTCAATATAGTGTTTCCATATTTTTAATCGAATTCAAAACCAATTATTAATGTTTTTTGTTTTTAACCGCTTTCTTAGTTGTTTGACCAACCCTCAGAAGTCAATGAAAACTTGTACGAGCTAAGATCACGGGGGCCTTACCTTTTATAGTGGAATCCGGAACCACTATTGGGGCCTTGCAACATTTTTCGCCGGCTGAGAGAATCAAACTCGCGCCGTGTGAAAACAGTTGCTACAATACTAATGATCATACCACTGAGCCACTAGCCCATTCATTACTTGCTTGAACTCCCTAAAGAGTGGTCATAATAAACAGAGGCTTAGAAATGGTTATAAAATGCCAAAAATTTACATTCAAATGGAGGAATATTTTTTGTCTCGCATTAAATCAGATTTATTTCAAGGTAGGAATGAGAACATTTCAACCACTGATCATGGCAGGGCAGAAATTAAATAGTATTCACAAATACTTACCGATTGATATTTGCATTCTCCCCTTATTAAATATCTCAACGTTTTTCGTTTGGAATCAGTTTAATCAATGATTCTTTATCATTTAACAAAAATCAGTTATGTTAATACTTGGTCATATAAATAAAGATAACATGGAGTATGAGGGTTTGCAAACACTATAAAGATAAAACAAACTAGCTAAAACATCAGATGGAATTTTCTCCTTTACATTCTTTTTTCCATTTTTTAGAATCAACTGTTACTGGCTCTAGTATGTTTTTATAAGCATTATATTCACAGTCATAGTGGCATTCCTGAAGTGTTATCTGTTTTAAAGTTGCTGTGCTATTTTTTCGGTATAAAATATTCATATAGTGGTTACCAGTTTGATTCCTTCGAAGTTCCCAGATCACCATAGAACAAAATTCTGGAGGATGATAATCATATGCTCCCAAACTATTTAAAACGCCAGCTATTGTTCCATCGTGTCCGGAAAGCATCAGAAGCTTATATGAAGAAGTCTTGTTGATAACTCCATCAAAATAATTGTTGAGGTAGTTGATAAACGGACCGACTTTCAAGCGCTGCAGATCTTCGGTATATGTTTGTGTCGAAAAGGATAATCCTGCCAGATAACTGAGTTCATTTTGATCGAGTTGAGAATCCCATTCCGGCAGAAAAGAAGGATTCAGCGTTCTGTAAATATATAAAACTGTATATAGTTTCTGAAGTGATAAAATTTCTGTAATGTTCCATCCAGTGTTTTGATATATGATACTGATAATACTTTCATGTTCCTTCAATACATTCTTGAAATATTTGGAAGCAAGAAGTTCATCAAGCATTTTTTCAAATTTGTCACAATGTTTCGACATAGATATTATTTCATCCTTCTTCTCAGGCACTGTATGGATGGGTACAGGATTCCAAGGGAGACCATCCTGCCATATTTCCTCCGAGGTGAAAGGATAAAATAATCCTGCTAGATTTGCGGAGGCAGACATTAAGGTTCTATCTACATCAGAAGAACGTACATAAATATCCTTGTAATTATACTTCTGAGGAATGAAGTTGCTGTAACGTTTCCTCAGCCATTTTCCAAGATGGAACTGCCGCAATTTTCCTTGCTGAAATAAAATATTTTTGTATTATTTGCTGTACATTTATACAAATTCGGAAATAAAATCGCGGATAGGATTCATTATGTGTTAGAAGGAGAGGTACTCGAGCCAGTGGGCCGGCGCAAAATATGACAGATAAACGCGATGGATAGTCAAGTATTCTATTAAACCACTGCAGAATGTTTCCCCTTTCCTCGGGCAATAGCGCGTGCAGCCTTCTCTCCTCAATCGTTACGTTATGGGCTTACCTTACATTCACAACTTTCAATATTGTGATTGCGACTGAAACTGAAAGCTGCAACGTAAATTGCTGGTCAACAGTAGGAAAGGAGAACATTCTAAAGTGGTCTAGTTAAATACTTGAATATCCATCGCGCATATCTGTTTATTTTGTGCTAGTACACTGGCTCGAGTACCTCCCGTCGATTTTATTTTCTAATCTGTACATTTGATCAAAGTATTGTTATTTGTTGCTTCATTACAGCAAATTGCCCAGTTTTCGGGAAACAAACTGTAATCACAGTTCTAGGGCTTTTTAACTTTAGAAAAAAATTTGTTGATAGAAAATGTTATTCTGAGATTGGGTGAAAATATCGAGGCTTTTGATGCATTTTTTGACTGAAGTAAGGAAAAACACTTCACTGTGAGATGGGGTTGAAGTAACAGTTTGATACTTAAAACCAATTTATTGAAAATCACAGTAAAATGTTTTTGATTACTTTACTAATGAATATATGTAGGAACTACAGCGTGTATGGGGGGGGGGGGTTCGATTCGAAACCTGCCTGGTACAGACCGGGTTTTTAATTAGTAATAACTAGATATACGAGAACTACAATAAAAAATCTCCTCAAGCATAAGCCGAAGACTGCATGACTAGTGGGTGGACTAGTTACGATTATGCGAACTTCAGAGTATCTGGCGCCCCCTTTTTTTGGTTGAGATTGAAAACATATATTTTTGTACGCTTCTTATTGTCTATCGCGTTACGAGTATGCTGGACTCGGGTAACCTTTTTCTAAGCAACCCGCCTACCAGCCAAAACACCCCCCTTTCTTCGCCTTGTTCCATCTTGCTGTTGGTGTGGAGGACTTTGGAAGTTTGGTACTATCCGGGGATATAATCCAAGCTTCCAGGAACGTTTCTATCACCTTTTACCCTGGGCGTTCGCCATTCTGGTATTCTCTTTCCTCCCTTTCCTTATTTGTCATGATAGTTGTAGTCATTTCCGAGATTGCATTCCATGCCTTTTTGCTATTGAGCATTGTCCCAACGATGTTGTTATTTATTATATCATACTCTGTTGTGTCTTGCCACACTCCATCTATCGCACTCCAGGATGGTGTGTGTATCCCTCTCCCCACACTAGAGGCGCCCCCTGAATTCATTTGCTTTCCTGGTGACTATCTTTCCCCATCATGGTTGAAATCACGAAAAACAGGGCGAGGAAAACTCCCCAAAAACCATGGGAGGATGCGGAACTGAGGGTCGTTGAAGAGGCAGCAGTCCCTCACAACGATATCTTGGTAAAAATTCTACCCAGATGAGCCAAAAGCTCAAGGCTCTTCGAATAAACCTCCAACATTCAAAAGCAGCCACAAGTGTGCTCTGCAGGAGGTTTATTGAAGAAAACCTCAGTTTAGGGTTACTTCAAGAGCCCTGGATTAATAGAGGACAAATACAAGGAATCGCAATGAAATCATGTATGTTACTTTTTTGCAACACTCATGAAAAACCTCGAGCAGCCATATTGCTCGGACCCAACATGAAATTCACTCCTGTGCCAGAGAGTTCATCACTGGAGATTTGGCAACGGCCAATATGGAAGTGCCAATTGAAACAGGCAAGGCAGATCGTTACTGCCTCTGCCTACTTCCCAGGGGACCCGCCGATACACCCAACACCAGAGGAAGTCCAAAGCCTCATCAGATGTTGTTCAATAGGAAACAGTCACTTCACTCTGTGCTGCGACGCGAACGCGCACCATCTCACATGGGGAAACACGGACACAAACGCACGAGGCGAGTACCTTTCAGAATACTTTGTCTGCGACTATTATAAATATTATCAATAAAGGTAACACACCCACCTTTATAAATGCGATCATACTTTGTCTGCGACTATTATGAATATTATCAATAAAGGTAACACACCCATCTTTATAAATGCGATCAGAAAAGAGGTTCTTGACCTGATCCTTGCTGATCCATTTATAACAAACCCAACAAGGAACTCAGAAAATCCTGAAAAAGAACATGGAGGCAAATGTGTGAGGGGATTATGGAAGGAATTAGCCCCAGCTCAACGCCTCCAGAAAGTTCTATCTGAAGAACTAACTAATCACAAAGCCACCAGTGGGTATGCAGAAGACCAGAAGGAAAGCATAAGTGTTCTCATCCAGATACACTTTGCAGGATACAAGGTTCTTGAAGACGAACTGCAAAGTGTTCAGCTGGAAGGGGTTGTCACTAACCCCAACAGATCTTGCAGGAGCCTAGCGGAAAAAATCTTAAACACAAACAAGATTAAATGGGCCATTGAGAGCTTCAAACCTTTTAAATCGGCCGGTCATATACCGAAAGCCTGAAGAGAGGCTACCCTGGTGTTCATACCATAATTTCCCCATCAGTTTCACCTCCTTTCTCCTGAGAACAATGTAAAAAGTTACAGTATAGACTATTATATAAGAAGTGAAATCCTCTTGGACAGACCGCTTCACAAAAAAACAAGTGGCCTATAATCAACGATTGATGCTCTACAATGTTGTAGAAGGTGCTTTCGAAAACACCTCACCTGACTCTATCATCAGATCACTAGAGGAAATGAATGTAAACACCTCACTGATCAGATAGATACATGTAATGCTGAAAAGCAGAATCATTGTAGCTACTCTCAGAGAGAAATCAGCCAGAATGACAGCGTAAAAAGGTTGTCCCCAAGGCGGGTTTCTATCGCCTTTACTGGGGTCACTGAATGTGGATAATATGATAGTGAAGCTACATGAATCTGGAATAACGACTCAAGGTTACGCCGATGACCTGGTCGTCACTATTAGTGGCAAACATGACGGTATAATATCCAATTGCATGCAGATAACCCTTAATTTAATCAGAAGCTAGTTCCATGCACAAAGAGGCGAAAATACGAACTGAAAGTCTCATCCCTGAATGGAACTGGAGTTTTTTTCAACAAGGAAGTTAAATACCCGGGCATTATAATCGACCAGAAACTAACATGGGAAGAGTCATATCAATAACATTCTTTCCAAGGCTACAGCGGCAACCTGGAAATGCCGCAGAGTTTTTGGCAAGGGGTTTGAAGCCGAAAATTATATATATATATATATATATATATATATATATATATATATATATATATATATATATATATATATATATATTGTATCAAATGATTATCAAACCCATGGTAACCTATGCTTCATTAGTAATGCGTACGGGATATGAAGAATAGACTTCCGGTATCAATCCTAAGCCAAGGTGTGAGGTGCCGAGGGCTGAGTGACTGCTGTCTCACCAGTCTCAAACGATCCCCTGGGGCACCAGCTAGCATCCCCTTGTATCCCTCGCCTTACCGCGGCGGACCAACATTTCCCAGCTGCTCGTGGGAATCAAATGGAATTCAAAAAAAAAAAGAACAACTGAAAGGACAGAGGCGAACACGCCCAGTCACAAACAAAAGGCTAAACTGCCCGGTGCTAAGGCTATCAAACCCATGGTAACCTATGCTTCATTAGTAATGCGTACGGGATATGAAGAATAGACCTCCGGTATCAATCCTAAGCCAAGGTGTGAGGTGCCGAGGGCTGAGTGACTGCAGTCTCACCAGTCTCAAACGATCCCCTGGGGCACCAGCTAGCACCCCCTTGTATCCCTCGCCTTACCGCGGCGGACCAACATTTCCCAGCTGCTCGTGGGAATCAAATGGAATTCAAAAGAAAAAGAACAACTAAAAGGACAGAGGCGAACACGCCCAGTCACAAACAAAAGGCAAAACTGCCCGGTGCTAAGGCTTCACAGCAAGCACCAAAAACAAGGTTCCCTACAGAAAATAGAACTCACGGATGAGGAAGCGAAAGCTGCCCATCTAGGAGGGGCTTCAAGATTGAAGCTCAAAACAAAACTTGGGAGTGGACTTGACTACATAGTCGCGAAGAGGCTACTCATAGAAGAAAACTTCCAAAAAAGCCAACAACCGAAACAGGTTCCAAAGCAGGTTGCGATGAAGGGGACTAGAAAAGAGGCTAGAAAAAAACACGAAAGAGGCTGTAGACATGTCTCCCTATTATATCCTAGGTAGAATCAAATTCAGGGTTAAGGGAAGACAAAACCCGAAACCGGCTACAATCACAGAGGAGGGCACAGATTCCACTCCGGAGATCCTAGAGATCCAGGAGGAGGAATCCAAAGACCCCCAAGGAGTGAGCCCTCTCAAAAGGCACGCAGCACATGCAAAGCGGTACGCCCATGGAAATGGGAGAAGCCTCGGAGAAGGCAGAGGAACAGCTCTGTTTGCGGCAGGTGAACCTCCACCATGCAATGGCGGCCAGCGCTGTCATGTGTAGGAGGTTTGACAAGGAGGGTCTAGACCTGGCCCTCCTGCTAGGGTACATGGAGGCAGGGTTGCAGGCCTAAAAACCAACCAAGGTAAGGTAAGGTTAGTACCTACTTTACAAAAAAAGCACAAAAAAACCTCGTGGTTGTATCGTATATTCTAACAGGGTAAAATGTGTACTTATCCCGGCGCTCTGCAGCGCCGATATTGTTTGGGCTATCCTGACCACGCCAACAGAGGAAGGAGCCAAAAGCTGGATAGTGAGCTCCGCAAATTTCCCCGGCGAGGAGGTCTGCCCACCACCGCTAATAGGCGAAGTAATCGCATATGATTCCAAGAAAAACCTCCAAATGCACACCATAGTCTATGGGGAAGCAGAGATATCAATGCTAGAGGTGAGTCACTTTTAGATTTCATGCTGATAAATAGACTACTAATAGCTAACGTGGATAATAAACGAACTTTCGTCAATGCAACGAGAAAAGAGGTATAAGATATCATACTCTCGTCGGAAAGAGCATGTGATAACATAGCCAACTGGCACGTGTCCGAGGAGCCTTCATGCTCCGACCATAGACAGATCAGATTCGACCTTGTCACCCCTCCTCGAATTCCAATCACCTACCGAAACCCCAAGGAGACAAACTGGGATAGATACCTGTTATCACTCAGTCAGTGAACCAAGTAAGCAAGGCAATACTCGCAGCTTATGAGGAAAGCTGCCCCGAAAAAACAAGGCTAATGATAAAACGGTCTGGTGGAATAAACACTTGAAAGCCCCAAAGGAACCAAAACCCGGGCAGAATATAAAGCCACACTCACGCAATAAAATAAAGAGATCAGAAAAGCAAAAAGGCAATCGTGGAAGAAGTTCTGTGAAGAGGTAATGTATACCCCCACGTGCTCTTAAACCCATAAGGTGCTGGCAAAGGAGGGTACTGTAAATCAGGTAGGTTTCCTAAAAAAGAAAGAAAGAAAGACAACTTTTGAGGAAAATATATCAATGCTCATCAAGGCACACTTTCCGGCCGCAACAATTCTAAATGACCCAGTAGCGAAGAACAGTCCGCAAAGCAACCCAAAAAGGCCGCCTTAGAAGTCTTGCTGAACCTACACTACTTCATGTTTACATACAAGGCGAAGCCAGGTCAGTCGCCAGTAGACTGACCAGAGGTCAAGCGCTCATAAGTAGACTGCACGGCAAAGTGTATAACGATCTAGGCAAAGAGTTGGAAATCGACTCCATAATGGGAATGCCATCGGACGAGATACTTCCCATGTATAGCTTCGACTTTTTTTAAAATAAAACAGTCATAGCAGACAGAGAGGCATGGAAGGGAGGACCTCCAATTAATGCACAAATCGTCTGCTACACAGACGGCTCAAAAACCAAAGAATGTGTAGGAGCAGGAATATATTTGGCCAAGCCAAAGACAGGAGTCTCACTGAGCTTAGGCAAACATGTGACGATATTCTAGGCAGAAGTTGCAGTAATCCACCACTGCGCAGAGGAGTTACTAAGGCAAGAGTTTAAGGAAAAGACCATTGCCATATAGGTACTCTGACAGCCGAGCGGCTATTAAAGCAATCAGTTCCAGGCAAGTTGACTCCAAACTTGTCTGAGACTTCTTGGAAACTCTACAAAAGGTAAGCATTCCAACAGACTATCTCTGATTGGGTGCCAGGCCACACAGGCTACAAGGGCAACGAAGAGGCAGATTCATTAGCCCGAGAAGGAGCACGACGTGTCCCAATTGGCTCAGAACTTTTTTGTGGCACAGCGAAAGCGTTGCGAACAACAAAAACCAATAATTGGTTGAAAGAGCAATCTCAAGAATGGTGGAACAAGGCGGCGGACATGAGACAGGCCAAAGATTTCATCAAGAAACCAGAATAGGAGATCAACTAGGATCGTAGTTGGGCTCCTGACAGGGCACTGTCGACTTGAAAAACACATGAATAACATCGGTCTGGCAGACACAACCACATGTAGGTTCTGCCTGGAGGAGGAGGAAACCTCAGCGCACATACTGTACCCTGTGAAGCCCTACAAGGCTGAGGTTTTCAACGATAGGGGGGAAAAACCACAACCCCCAAGGAAGGTCTGGCCTATGGAGTCTAGTAACAAGGACGGGTTAGAAAGGGAACTATAACAAAGGTCGCAGTGAAGTGGCTCCTAGCATAAGCTCCGTACAAATCTAATCTAATCTAATGCGTCATTAGTATGGTGGCCAAAAACCCAACAGTACTCAGCACAAATCAAGCTGCAGAAAGTGCAGCGGTTTGCCAAATTATATTGTAATTGTAAGAATTTTAATGGCGAAAATGGTCATTTTCTTTTAATGATATATTGATTATTGTTTTATAATTTCTATTGTAATATAGTGTAGATTAAAAATGGACTCTATTTGTGATGACAAATAATTTTTGATTTTGTAATGGACTTCTGCATAGTGAAGATAAATTGATTTGTTTTTATTTTTGCCAGCATGGACTATTTTTTTAAGGACTTGATTTTAATATTAGTGCGCGATTCGGGTTAAAACTTTCGAAAAAACTATGGTGGCATTGGTGGAAAGCGATGCTAGCAGTTGAAGTAGTTGATGGTTAGTATGGATGCCGACAAAATGATAGAATACCCGTATCCTAGTATGAGCTAGAGTTATGGAGCTCAGAGGACAGAAGCAGTAAAGTCAAGCCAAGGAGATACGTTGAAATAGCTGAATTTAATAGGCTATATGTGTCAGTAAGCTTAAAATGCTGACAATGTAACAGTAGGCCTAGTATGAGCCGGGCTCAAGCAGTAAATGCGACCTAGCCGAGTGGATGAGGTTCACTGAGTTATGGAGTGAACCATAGTAATTTGTTCCAGTTGTTGATTTCACCCTATAGTTAGTCTAGCAAGTTGAATTTTTCCGATGTACCAGCAGCCAGTATTCTGGCCTTTTGAGAGAAAGTTACCTTGCAGCATCACTTACAGCTACGTTAGTGATAGTGCCACCGAATAATTAGGAGTGTGTGAAAGAAAAAGGGCAATTTTTTTACCGAAATAAACGGGTTCGCACTTTAAAAAATGTGTTTAGATTGTTAGTTGTACTTAGAATTAAGATTGATAACAAATATGACTTCCGAGAAATTGAACAGAACCGTATTAAGGATGGGGCCCAAATTGTTGGCCAATAGTAGAAATTTTTCAAATTTTGGAATTTTGGAAATTTAATTTCAAAATGTACCGGTCCTAGTCAATAATTTTTAGTCATTTGGAAAACAGTAATGGCAGGTGTAGCCAATACTTTTTTTATTGGAGGGAGTATTGTGTTGTGTTAATATTGTTTTATTTTTCTGGCCTTAGTGAAAGTATATATTTTTCTGGTAAATTATTAAATTTTATTATTGCAAGAAATAATGAAAGTGCTCATATCTTGGTTATTCAGAAATTTTTATTTTTTTCATTGAAATAATATTCATAAAAGTTGTTGGATTTTCTTTGGTCATTTTCACTAATATACAATTTACCACTTGAGCACATTCACTCGCTAGGAAAATAGTCATAAATTATATCAAGTAACTTCAAAATTAGCGGCTTTTTGCTCAGCTATCGTGAAACACTACTTATATGCAAGAGTCACGATCCCGAATGCGGCGTCTAGATTGTTGTCCAAAATTGTTCATTACCTTGTCAATGAATTCAATATGTCATTTCCAACCCTTTTTCTACGAACACTGAGCATGCCAATTGTATATATATATATATATATATATATATATATATATATATGTATATATATGTATTTATATATATATATATATATATATATATATATATATATGTATATATATATATATATATATATATATATATATAAATGATTTATTATTTTTGAATGTTATTTTTTCTTCAATAACCAGTCATCATAATGAATATTTGCCATTTGTTATTATAAGTTTGATTAATTGATTTATTTTTATTTGAAATTTTTTTAAAGAAATATCTCTTATAACATTAATAAAATATCCGGCTATGTTGCTTTCTCTTTTACCTGTATTCTTTCACCTTATCCCAGCTCAGTCGGTACGCCTATGGAAACATGTTATTACTCCCTTTCAAAGCAGGATTCGTGGTGCCATCTAGTTGCTTTCCTTGAAGTCAATGTTCAATGTACTGTTTTATGTAATATTGGTTGATCAACAGATAAATAATGAATCCAGAAAATAGTCAAATAGTTATTCTTTTATTGAATTGAATAATAATAATATTTATTTTCATTAAAGTTACAGGCATGGACATGAATGATGAAAAAAAAAATGAAAATAAATCGGAGATATCCCACGAAGAAAACTTGTTGTGGGCATTCCTAACCTTTATATTAATATCTTGCCAATAAATCGAATCAAATGAATGAATGCATGCTGAATGAATGAAGTGAGTATAAAATATACAAATATATGAATTAAAAACATGTAAAATAAGTAAATCCAAACATGTAAAATGAGTAAATGTAAAGATGTTAAATGTTAAAGATGTGAAAATATAAAAATATGAATTAGAAAATGTACAAATGCAAAAATGTAAAGATGTAAAAATATAAAATGCTTAAATATACCTACCCTGCAAAATCTGTCTTATCTGTGATACTCTGATGAAACATCAGTGAAATGTGAAAAGTGAAATACCTTGCTCATGTGCAATCAAGTGACTTTCAAATATAATAATTGTAGGTTATATATTAAATTATGAAAGCAAAACAGGAAATACAGTTAAAAAATACAGTGAAAAAGTGTCATAAAATGAACTTGAATAAGTGTCTGACCCGAATACGTTCACTTTGTTTAGATTCTTTTTTTAAAAGTACCTGTGATTCGTTTAGCTTGAGACTTCTCTCGAATCCTGGAAGTATTCTTTGGCTATTAGAGTTTGCAGCTTCACTGTGGCCTTGTTGTCGGCCGCGTCTCGGATAGGAATTTGGCTGTGTCCTGGAGGTAAGAAGTTTTTCCTAGGTAGTTTTCAACGGTTATCGTTTCTGGATATGTTATATAGTTGTCAATTGGCTGAATTGCTCCTATTCTCGTAGTATTTTCCTATTTAAGTTTAATCAATTTTGTCACTGTGTTCATCCAAACATATTTTTTTTATCCCCCTAAATCCTCGATATTTTACTTCCTGGCAACCATCACTTTTTGTTTTTTCTCACAAATTTTAGGTTTTTACTCACTTTCTATGTCACTTTTCCTTATTCTTAACTATGCTATGGATTTTATATACAATTAATATTTCTATACCTTAGATAATATACAGAGTTAGTTAAAATTCATATCTGACAATTTTCTGTACTAAAAATTTTATATTTTATCATTATTCATCGAAATGTTTTGACATATCGCTGTCATGTTTCCTTCTGATTTGATTTTAGCATACAGGATGTTCCAAATTGAATATTATTTTTGTCTACTTGAGATCTAAAGTTTTATTCATGAATTTTGATTTCTATATTTTTTTATAGGTTGTGCAAATTAAATGAATTGTTGGCAACAAACTTATGACAATAGAAATGCTCCACTGCTAAACTCTTGAGACATCTGCGTCGACTAGAAATGGTATAAGATTTCAGGAAAGCAAAATGTACAGAAAAATTGCAAAACAAACATAGCAGGTATTTATGTGATATATAAGTATCATTATATCACTTTTCATTCTTTTTACATTGAACAAATATTTCTCATCATAACAATATATAACAATATATATATATATATATATACATATATATATATATATATATATATATATATATATATATATATATATATATATATAAATATATTGTTATGGTTTGATATATTTTGAAAAATCTATAAATTGTTAACTTAAAATGAAGATAGCTAATTATTTTTGGTATTCTTTGAGAGCCAAATTTATATGATATAAATAGATATTTCTGACCCTGTAATAATAATTATCAGCGAACGTCACTGTTCTCTCGTCACGCTACCAACAATTATTATTTTCTTCGCCACAGCTAACAACAGTCGGTACGCCCTTATCTCATATAGTCGGTTCAAAAGGAATTTGGCCACTGGTGGCTAACTTCAGTTTACTGAATGATCTTAGTTATGTTAGTTGATCATTGTGAGAAAATAAACAAACCAAATATCAAAAACAATTATCTCCTTTTTGGAATTAAAAACCGGCCTAACTTATGCTAGAGTGAATCAAACAATTATTCACGGAACTCATAAAATGCATATCATGGATAGATAAACAGAACCTCACTTTCTCTGTGAGAGTAATTTTCTGTTATTGTTCATAAGAAGGTGACATAGAGTTCATCGATTGTGAAAAATGTTATTTGTGAAATAGTTCAGGACCGGGAAAGCACTATTAAAGGTTTTATACCTGGTTGGAACTGTTGGTGTTCACAACTATACCATAAAAACAGGAAGTCTCCTCTCTCCAGCCTTCGTTAGGACTGCAAAAACCATGTGTCAGGAACGTATCGATGCGGGACTCAGCTTTTGGAATCGTGGATATATGATATCATTAAGGTAATCTTGTTTTGTTAAGCAAATGATGGAATTATTCAATTTTTCTTTTAGTGAAATTTTGTGCGTGCTTCCGCTTTGGAAAATATTTTCGATCTCCTCGAAGCTTTGTTTTTCCGTCGCTTCACAACATCTTGCCCTTGTTGTTGTTCCATTTGAAATTTCGAATTCGCGCACCAAATTGTCACTTTGCACTGTTTATATTAATGTTGCACAATTTATACACACAATTAAATTCCCATTCTTATCATTAATTACAAGTTTGAATAATAATTGCTTATGATACCTTCTCTTTGCCATTCTCTCACAATTTCCAACTTTTCCTTTGATCATCTCTTCTCTGATTGGCTATCTTTCATAAAGACGTTTGCTGTTCTCTCATTGGCTAACTTTTAGTTTGCTACAATTTCATGTACAGAGTGTTTCAAGTTTATAAATGTGTTGATTACTTTTTATTCATGATAATTTTGTAAATCTTGACTTTTAATTGTCTTTTGAGCAATTATGAGTTATGATAATTTTGATAGTGTATATAATTGACTGTTTTATAGTACTTTGACATTTTTATCTATCCATATCAGACCTAGGCTCATAAAATACATTGAATTTTGAAAGCTATTTACAACAAACTCTTGAAATTGATAATTATTTATTATTTATTCTTTTTGTGGCTTTTTTGTTTTTAAAATATTTACTGGTTTTTCATAAATAAAATAAATATATATATATATATATATATATATATATATATATATATATATAATTAGCATGCTCAGTGTTCATACAAATCGGGTAAAAGAATGACACATTGAATTCATTGACAAGGTTATGAACAAGTACCTACCTATAAATAGAAGAAGCACTGTTATACATTATATCATAATAGTATGCACCTTCGCCACCTCCCTGAAAAAAAATTCCCGATAATTATTAAAAAGGAAATGCGAATAAAGTTAATATTGCCATTTAAAAGTCACTCACACCAAAAATATATTTGATATATGACAATATAATTCATTTGTGACGCTCACCAATCAAATAATATAGACACAAAGGGAAACAAAGCATCTCTGCCAAGGAACTTTCACGTAAGTAACTTCTAAACGAGAATGAACAATGTCTCACTCAACGAGTTATTTACGATCACAACTTCTGAATTGTCTTATGTACACCCCACATCACATGATGTGTATTTTAAACCACAAAATCAATAAACACAAATCATTTTTTTTGTGTTCAAAAAATAAAACCAAACCTCAAACGATTTTTTTGTTGTATTTTGGTCATAACGGGCCGACCAAGCAAATTTTGGAATTTTTACATGGGCCTAATATTTTTATTTCTTTAACGACGTAAGTATAATGATCAAAATCGAACAGATAAGCTCAATATAACTTAAATGTGACTCCACAACAATGGATGAAAATATGAATAGATGTCATCAGATGTTTGTGTGTTACTCATCTAATGTTTGTTACTTGATCGGAGGTGACACCCTTTGAACATGTTTCAATATCTTACATTCACAAGTTGTCCCAAACCATCAGGCCAATAGCTTATGTTGTAGTATGGGTCATTTGGATAAGATGTCTTTGGAGCTCTATCACCATGTCTGTATAGCTGGAAAAAAGAACCATCAATATTTATTATTGGAAAGTTTAACAGTCGTAGCAATTTTTTCTCCAATTTTAAAATCATTGGGATCCAAAGACTATGAAATATATTTCCATTTCAGTTTTGCTCTGGCGAAATAGAGGATCAACTACAGAAAACTTCATTACGATTGGAGAAGAAAACCGTTAATCACACATGGCAAATGCGGTTCTGAGGTTTTCACTCTTCAATGTCATTATCACTTCTGAAAAAATTCTTCGTTTAGCGAGACCATGATTAATCATGAATATAAAAAATCTATAAATATCATAATTGAATGTCTATTTATTATAGTTATATCAATTATTTTTACAATTAATATAAAAGGCAATTGAAAAGAAATAATCCGGTCAAAATAGACATTCAAGGTTACTATAATTCGCAAAAAGTTGAAAATTGATACGATTGTTGAGAACACTATCATAAACAAAATGTGAAAAATTCCCATCGATCCCGCGTATGCAAAAAAATATATTCATGGTCAAAGTTCGCAAATATGGATATTTTGCATTTTTCACCCAAACGGTCAGTTTTATCATAAAAATAGTTCAGACAAAAATTGTAGATCATGCAAATATCTATAAAAATTGTTTCCACACTTATTTTCCTAAGAATTGCCATTTCTGAGATATAGCGATTCTAAAAGTTGAAAAAGTCGTTTTCTCCATTATATTCACGAGAACGCCGCCTATATACATTACGGGACCCGTAATATAAGTGAAAATATTGATCCTTAAACATATAAATTGTACCTATGATTCTAAGAATATTAACTCAAAAGAAACCCGATCCCCCATTTTACATGCCGGTTTAATTTAATTTAATGGACATAGCCCTCAAAGAAAAGTGTTTACCGTAGAAACGTGTTTCGGGCTCAACATTTCTTCCTTTTTGTTTTTAACAGTCCCCTCGATATTCCTCCCTTTCATCTTTATAACCCTGGACTCGGATGTCACGAAGGTAGCTATAGCTGCCTCCGTGGTTGTTGCCCTGGAATGCAGGGTCTGCTAACCGAAACCACAAATGTTAGGCTGGCTTCCTATGTTGATTAAATTTATTCCTTTTTTGTTTTTCACACTCCCCCCGATATTCCCCCCTTTCATCTTTATAAACCTGGACTCGTATGTCACGCAGGTAGCTATAGCTGCCTCACGGAGATGAAAATGTACATTCCCAATCTTCAATTATATAGCGAAATAGATGATATTTGGATGATTAGCCCTGCTTTCCAATTACCTAATGTTCCTATGTGGGTGTTACAACCAGGCACGTGCTGGCCCACCTGAATACCGAAAGTATTCCGGTAGGCCTTT
This sequence comes from Gonioctena quinquepunctata, assembly GCA_018342105.1. Taxonomy (NCBI): domain Eukaryota; kingdom Metazoa; phylum Arthropoda; class Insecta; order Coleoptera; family Chrysomelidae; genus Gonioctena; species Gonioctena quinquepunctata. The sequence continues at coordinate 156,407 of JAFIRS010000877.1, forward strand.
ACTAAGTTGTCTCGAAGGCCCATCCGTCATGGTTTGATTTACAATATACCTCGCCGCTGTTCAACTCCATTGCACCTGACGAACAGCGAGTAGCGAGCAAGCTAGCGACTATTGAATAAGCGACTATTTTGAGCGAGTACTCGGAATATTCCGGCATCACAGATTACTCCTGGCATTATTAGCGTATAATTTGATTACGTTATTCTTTGTTTACGATCTATAATCCCCCGCTTATTCGATTTATTTTCGTTGACAGGGTTGAAAGCGGTTTTCAAAAACAATACTTTTGGTTTGTACTATCACATAATTTTATGTTTTGAATTATACTTATTTTAACTTTTAAAATAGGAATATGAAATTTTGGTATTTTTGTTAAATATTGTTCAAATGTTTATAGTCCATTCAAGTTGAAGAAAAGCGACACGACAACAATGATTGGGACGTAATCATTGGGTGCAGCGCACGTGATTGAAGAAACTCGCGACGCTATGGTCCTCTGTTGGTCAGGCAGATTAGTTCAGGAGGCACGCCTTCGGCAGAGTTTCGAACAGGTACAGACTTGCGATAATGCTGATGCTTATATATTCTGAATTTTCACTTGATTTATGAGTAATAGCTACATCCACACCACATGATATCTAGAAAAATGTTTCCTCACAGTTTATTCATTCATATTACCGGAATACACCAATGAATGCCTGGAAGAACTGGAAAAACAAAAAAGAGAAGAGTACTTAGAACAGATCTTTGTGGATTGGCTATCATTATCTGGGTGTTCAATAAAACATGGATATTGAGTTGGGCTGCACCAACCTGCATATAATTCTGTTTGACCAAGTTGCAGCAATAGCTGAAAATCAACGATTTAGTTTATCCAGCCTCACCCAAAAAGTGGGCCAATAGTGTCCGTGGAAAGACCAAGGATATGATTCTTATATGAATTTTATACAGATGGCTCTGGCATTCTCGATAATTCGTGAATAACTCGATGAATTGCTCTGGAGATTTCGAGACTAATCATTAATATTACCGGATGCACTAATGAACGCCTGAAAAAACTGGAAAAACAAAAAAGAGAAAAATACTCAGAACAGATCCTCGCGAATTGGCTATCATTATTGGGTGTTCAATGGTAATATCTTATGATAAATACCGACTGTATCTTCTCATGCATCGCTTGGCAACAATATAATAAAACAATGTAACTTCAGAAATAGATGCAACCTTCTTTTATCAAAGTTGTACGTTAACTATCCAGAAAAACCTGCTATGAATACTTCTTAAATCTACTACATGGATTAAATTTCCGAGTGTTTTGAGCATACATTTTCAAAACATAGAACGGAAAGTTCAAGACAAAGCAATGATGAGAGTATGATAAGATTCAAAGGCCTCAAACATTATCTACTCATGAAACCTATACGGAGAGGGATCAAGATATGGGCCAGATGTGAAGCACAAACTGTCTATACATATGATATGAATGTATATTGTGAAGGAAAAATTTATATGATGGGACGCTAGGCAAGAGGGTATTGATACATTTTTCAATTCTGTAAAACTTTTGAATAACATGGGGTATCCTGCGCTTGGAACCGTACAACTATGCCAATCAATAGAGATTTTCTGCTCTATTGATTCTGTGACAAAAATACTACCAGGAAACCAACTGTGTCATCATACGAAAGATGGTCCGTAGTTATATCATGTTATGTTTCCCACTCCCAACTGTAATTGCTAAATTTGTTATAAACATTTAAAAGCATTTTTTTATCGTTTTTGTCTTGTTACTTGAAAACTAATCAAGCAACTCGATCGGATTATTAGTAACGGAGAAAAAAAAACATTACTCCGCCACTTTTCAAGTTGTAGTGCAAACTTTCCACGACATAGTAGTGATCAATATGTACTTTATGTGTGAAAAACTCATGCTCTCGGCTCATTAGTTTTGGCATAATTGCAATCTGAATTTTTTTAATGCACTTTATGGCTGCAGACCTGGATGCGCCATAGATAGTCCGATTCCAATTTTCCAAAAACATTTCGAAAGTAGAAGTACCGTACTACAAAACGTATATTTATATTTAGAGTTAAAATGCTGCAAAACAGCTGAAAAATATTTGCAAACATGATCGAAAATGGGCGAGTGCGTGAAAGCGGCTGAGTAGTGGGGTTAGAGCAGCAGTCGCGGGGAAGCGAATGTATAGCAATACAAGCGCGCTGCGCTCGTTATGAATCTGCTGCTCTACCCCCCCACCTGAGCCGCTTTCATGCACTCGCCGGTTTTCGGTCATGTTTGCAAGTATTTCTCACATATTTCGCAGCATTTATACGCAAAATGAGTAGTCATTTTGTAGTACTATACTTCAACTCTCAAAAACTTTCAGAAAAATTGAAATTGGACCACCTATGACGCATCCAGGTTTGCTGAAATGAAGTTCATTAAAAAAATAAAATTGCAATTATGCCAAAACTAATAATCCAACACTGCCTGAGTATTTCACACATAAAGTACATATCAATCACCACTGTCGTGGAGAGCCTGCTTTGAAACTTGAAAAATGGTGGTGTTATGATTATTTTTAAACACATATTTTTTCCAGATTTTTTCCGTTACTCATAATCCAATCGAGTTGTGCTACGGCTAATTTTCATTGCATTTTTATTCTCTACAATTCGTCCATCGAGAGTATCGAGATTGCTTTATTAGTTTTCAAGTTACAACTCTAAAACGATAAAAAAATTAAAAAAATGCTTTTAAATGTTTTTAACAAATTTAGAAATGACAGTTTGGAGTAGGAAACATAACAGGATATAAATACGGACTTTCGTATGATGGCTTAGTCGGTTTTCTGGTAGTATTTTTGTCACGATAAAATCCCTATTGATTGGTTTAAACGGGAACAAAATGTTCCAGGTACCTCCCATGAGATAAGTAAAGGTAAATCTATTTTTTTCTGTAGGTTATTTTTGTCAAAAGGCAAAATTCAGAAGGAGTTCTATACTTCTTAGTAATTGCCATACAAATGTCATTACAACGTTTCGAAGAAATAGAAAAAATGGCAATAAACAAGGTGCATCTTGCTCAGAAGCTCTCAATTTTTCCAAATAATTCATGGGGGGTTGGATTTACAAGACCAAATGTTTTAGTTCTATGATTTCGGGATAAAATCAGGAAAGTGGTGAATTAAAATGGTTTTTTTCGAAAATCGATCCGAAATATTGACATTTTGAAAGAAAAAGTCAATATTTTCTTGAACTTAGTCGTTGCCAGGAAACGGAAAATTACTGTTGGGAAATATTTATGTTTGCACTGTTACCCTGTCAGAATATCATTTAATGTGAATTGCTACACAATTGTTATTCTAACGATTAAGTAATCTGACAGATGTCATATTTACAAGACTAAAATTTCTTCAATCTACCCTCGTCTTAAATAATCTTGTTCCATCCCTTGTCACATAATACTACAGTTACAGATATTTTTAAACGAAAAAAATTATTATATAATAAAATACATTTCAAAATTAATTGTTTGTTATATTTACATTCATTTGACAATTAGTACAAGTATTGTGTACATGTAGTTAGATTATTTTACTGAAGATTTTCCACACTAATAATTTCATTTATTCAGTTAAAATATTTTAGCCTAAGTATAACCTTCTGCCTGCCGTTTCAATAATGTTTTGGATATTTAGATACAACCACATCATGACTAATTGCAAGGGTGGCCTTCAACACTGAATAGTTCGCCCACAAAGTTGGAGATTTCATCTTGGAACCAAGCTCCAAGAAGTATGACATTACAACATCTTCTGAGAAAGAACTTAAATTGTTATTCTTACGATAGTCCATGAAACCATTGTATGCATAGTTATAAATATTTTTCTCTGAATTTTGTTGGCAACAAATGCAATGAGGCAGTATTTACTGCCTCCGTGAGTTCTGTGGGGGGTTCCAGAAACGGAACAGTCATTATCACTCTACACTTTACTTCCGCTTTTCAGAACGTTCGAAAACGCAGAAACACTATGGAAAAAACGCCAAAAATAAACACGAAATCGATCGTTGATGACCCCTATTAACGTTCAATTTGTCTATTAATGTATGATCGTGATATATGCAGCTAAACATACACCGAAATCGTCCATTGATAACCTATTAATGGTCGATTTCTCTATTAATGCATCATCGTGGTATAGGCAACTAAACATACACGAATTCAAATATTATTCAAATTGCAATTCATATTTCCTTCGCGATGTCAAATTCATGTATTTTGAAATCCAAATATTGTAAGTTTTCTCCTAGTTGAAGGAAATGAATATCGAAAATTTCACGTTGACCCCAGGAACGAGGTCGACAGGAAAATTTTGTAATCAACTCGTATATTAAAATCCCTAATAATGATCTCGAACATTAACGCGCTCGCTTCGCTCTCGCGTTAAAATATCTCGATAATTAATTGCCACCATTAATACACTAGTTGATTAAATAACTATTTCATGCGTCAAGTTTGACAATTACTTTGTTTCCATATTTACAAAACACATATTTCATGACATGCTTTATTTGTGAATAAAATTGATAATTTGAACAAGTTGATTGTAATAATATATGTCTTTTGAATAATTTTCGATTTTCGTAAAAATAGTAGGTATGTATACCCCGTAGGGAAAGCCACATTCCCGGAATCCGTATTGCCAGTCTTGGCTTGCGCCTCGACAGGCAATCTTCTCAGTCGTCCGGGAATGTTTAGCTAACATACTATTTTTCAAATAAGCATTATTAATTTTATACACAAATAAAAGATGTCATGAAATATTTGTTTTGTAACTATGGAAACAAGGTAAGGTTGCATTTTCAAACTTAAGCTTATTTTTGGCGTTTTTTGCGTTTTCGATCGCTCTAACAAACAAAAGTAAAGTGTGAAATGATGTACTATTTCTACCAATAACGATCAGCTATCAACTCCTGGATAATATATAACGAAGACCGCTGAAAACATAGGAGAACACCCTTTATTCCCTTCTTGGTTACTTTGGCAGAGGAGTTTATAAGTTATGGAAAACAGACTTCCAAGGTATATGTTAAAAGAAAGTCTTATAGAAGACCAAAAAATTTGATAACGATGTCAAATGTTGGAGATCATCTTTCAATCGAAGGTGACTCTAGACATAGATGTACACTAGATGTTGCAGATATAATATCGAAAAACGTGCTTCTACATTGTGTATAATGTGTAGAATCTTTGTAAGGAATGCTTAACTTTTTAGCACACCCAAAATTTCGTACTTTTCTCGTGCCGATGAATAAAGAAAAGTGGGATAAATATATCCCAGCCAACCTGACCACTGGGACATATGTCTCCGGCCATTCAAACCTAAAATTAATATTTTTTTATTCATGTTTCTGTAGCTCTAAGATATGTAGATAATTACAAAAATCCATATGTGTCTATCAAAAAGTAGTATTGAAAGGGTTAAGGGTTAAGGGTTTATTTCATACTGGGCTACTAATGAAAGGTGCCATTTCATCTTATTTAACCCTTTCAATACCACTTGTTCATTGACACATATGCATTTTTGTAATTATCAATAAGAAACTTATCAATATGAATTTCCAGAAATGTCATTATTTTATCATCGATTATACCATGACGAAGCTGAGACCAAAATTATCAATCACGCGACTATCAAGCATTACGATCAGATATTCCGATACTGATATTGTTGTGATCATGTCAAGTACATCATTTGAAAATGATAATTCACATATTTGGATAGTTAATGTAGATGCTATCCATCGCACTTCAGCAATTCGTCAATACCTATGAAGCTTCAGATGTAAACGAAGCATTCAGCACCAAAAATTAATCAATGCAAGTAAACTACCACCCTGCAAAGATGAATTATTCCAACAATTACTCAGAACAAATTATGATGCGCCTGTCTGGAATAATGCACACATAAATAATATACTGGACGAGAACCAGTATAATTTCAAAAGGTTCGATGGCAATCAACTACCAAATATTGTAAGTGATTCACTACAAAGTCCATCTGTTACTTTATTAACCGACGAAACCAAAAAGGAGGAGGTTCTCTATTGGACGCGTATTTTTTTTTATGTATGATCACGCACAACTTTTCACAGAGCGGTTCGATTCCGATGATTCTTTTTTCATTGGATAGGGTGTACTTCGATGGTGGTCGCATTCCAATTTGAACATCAAAATTCATCCCTAAGGGTAGCAAAATGAAGGATATCGATCGTTCACCCTCTGAATTTTGGTCCGTTAACCGATTCTATCAGGCATAACTTTGTAGTGAGTTTTCCGATTTGGATAAAAAAAAATATTAGAAAGGGTATACCTCGTAGTTGATCATACTCCAATTTGGAATGAAATGATCCACCCCTATGGGTAGAAAAATAGGGGATGATTGATTTTTCACTTGTGAACTTTGGCCCACATATGTAGTTGACATCGACAGACCCTCCTACATCCGTCAAAGTGATGATAACATTCTATGAAAGGATGGAATTATATACAAAGTGATGGAATCAACCAACCAGAACTTTCAAAATTAATTTATATTATATAACAATAAATAGTTGAAATAGAAAATCATATTATTTGATAGTTAATAGTTGAAGTTAGCTAGCTAAGTAAGTATTTTGGAAGTAATAAAAAATTAAGTAGGTAGTAATTAGTAGATTTCAGCAACAAAAAATTGAAAAATAAAAACCTCTTAACAAAAAATTAAACCGACGAAAAAATCAACTGAAAAGCAAAAAATAAAATAAACCTTTTTAGTCTAAATGATAATTGAGCTCCTAAACTAATGTGAATAACTGATTTTGAGTCGGCACCAAACAAACTAGCAACTGAATTAGGTAAAGCGTAAAATGATGGCAGCGAGATACACGGCTGCGTTTTGATTACTTCTTTCAAAGTAATATAATGATCTTCGATAATTATTTGTTTGGTGCCGACTCAAAATCAGTTACTCATATCAGTTTCGGAGCTCAATTATCATTTAGACTAAAAAGGTTTATTTTATTGTTGGATTTTCAGTTGATTTTTTCGTCTGTTTAATTTTTTGTTAAAAAGTTTTTATTTTAATCTCAAATTATTATACATGAATTTCTAGTTTTTCGTGACCAAATAAACTTGTTCATTTATTTGTTCGAACATGTCAACAGTATGTTTATAAAGTCAGAATGTGGAATCATATGCGACTGAAAGATACATGTATACTTCCCAAGAGATAGTGACTGAAGTTTATCTTTCAGTTGCAGATGATTTCACATCTGATTTTATGAACTATTCATATTTTCAAACAAATCAATCTATCATACCTAAGATGTCTAAAACCCATGGTGTACTCACTTATACCAGCAAAAGATTGGGACAAACCGGTGGTACACCAGTCCACTTGATAAAGAGAGTTATGTAGAGTTTCAGATGGCGCCGACGTCGTTCCTTGTTATAATTCAGTGAACTGCAATCACAGATCACACAGGGTGTATTTCTGTCTGTTTCTGATCCATTCTGTGATTTCGCTAAGTGCTGTTTGTTAAATTACCTGCTCTTCTTCCGAATCTATGTTTGAGTGATTGGTATATTTTAAAATTAAAAAGAAATACGATCGTCAATATCAAATATAAAAAAATGGCATATGTTATGATTCATAATCAATTGCAATTTGCCGAATGAATATGGAACGTCCATGCGGAGGTCTTTTTCGATTTACGCAAAGAAGTGCATTTATTCTGATGAGTGTGTCCGAGCTTTCACTGTGATTAGCTGCACCTACTACTTTTGGTACTAAATGTATATGTATATTCCGATCTGTAGCTTCAGAATGTCCACACAATATGCAAACGGAACCCATTTCACGAAAAGTAACAGAAACAAATTCAAACTACTTACGAACTGCAATACACGATCAATATGTGAAATTTTCAAATCATAATTTATGCACAGAAATATGCAATTTCGACAGAAAAGAAAATAATTTTATACGTTTGAAGTTTGACATTTAGCATGGACACATTTTAGGCGTGCCATCTACTGTACCAAGCGGCATTTAACTACATTCATTTGTTGTCCCCCAAAAATTCTAAACAAATTCGAATCAGTAGTTTTCAAGCATATTAATCATAGCCATGACTTCTTATAAGTAATTGCCAATAAATACACAGACTTCAAAGTAAAGTAATTGAACGTTCCTAACATTTTTCCATTATTGAAAAGTGAAATTGCTTCCAGACAATGTGTTTCCTAATTCGTACAGTCTTCCTGGTGATCGTAGAAACATGAAAAATATTTTCGTCTACAAAAATATATTGTTTTTAGTTTTATTTAGGTTGAGTATGAATTCTCATGAAAACTCACATTACTCCTCCCCCTTCCCCTTACCTAGCAATGGTGGAAGATATTGAGAAAGGATCATCAAATTTGCGTGATACTGATAGATTATCACATATTTCGAATAACAATTTTATTATCAATACAACCCAATAATGTCATCAATGCACAAAGTCTCATAGCTCACCACGATGATATTTTGGACTCATTTTCCCAAGGCACATATAACCTTATTAGTGGGGTGAGATACCTGAAAAAAACTTCACATCTGGCAACCAATGCGCTCCTCTGGATTCAGATAGTACATGGATAGACGAATCTTGAAAGCCCGGGACACAAATTTTCCTGGCCCTCTAGCGGTGTTGATGACATAATCAAGATGGCCGCCAAAGTTTTGTGACACGCTTCCACATTTCCCCATATAACTCGGGTTTGTATTTTGATATTAATTCCAAATGTTAGTGATTAATAATAAGGAGGAAACGATCTTTCCAACGGTATATTTGACATGATTGTTCCGGTTCATAATACCAGAAATATTTGTAACTTCATTAAAATTATTGTTTTCTATTGGGAAGCAATTGCAATGGAAATTTCCTGACAAGTATGACGAGGATCGCATCATACTCATGATGGGTGGCCTTCACATAGAAATGATGGTCATTAACTTACTTGGCAAGTGGCAGACTGGCAGTGGATGGACTGGATTAGTAACAACCCCTAATATTGCAAGTTCTGGTATTGCAGAATCCTTCTTCACATCATCGCATGTAAAAGGTCTCGGTATGCAACATGACTGACTTGCATTTTCTACAGGTAAAAGCATTCAGCAAATCATGTGAAACAAATTCCAGCAGCAGTAAGAAAGGCATCAAACCTTGGACTTTGTCGAAAACATTTGAATTTTCCCATCAGAGTTGTGCCAAAGCACTGTGCTTAGTGCTCGTGAAAGCACTCAAAGCACTTTTGCGCTCGTAAGCACTGTGCTCCCGAGCACTTTTGTGAAACAGTGCTAGGTGCTTCGAGCATTTTACGAAAAGGCTTAGCGCTTAGTACTGAGCCTTCTCTTATCCATGAATCTATAAATGTTGTCGCAACATAAAAACGCAGCTGGTGGCACCCCAAGAACTACTGATCGAGTCCACGACCTTATATTAGGCATATTTGAGAGAAAACTTGAGTGCCTAACAGTCTCACCTTTTTGAGAAGTGCTTAGTGTTTGTGCTCCCTGAGTCATATCACTTTTTGGAAGTGCTTAGTAATCGCGAGTATTTCTTGAATGAAAGTGCTCGAGACTCGGGAGCACTTTCAGAGATTGCTTGTTGCTTAGTACTTTTTGTTAGTACTTGGCACAGCTCTGGTTCCAAACTGGAGTCCTTTGTAGTACAACTTGAGTATTCGTGCCGGTTTTTTTTTTCACAATGTACGTCGATACTTTGGCTCATTTATGTCCGTGTATATTTGCATTGATCGCATTCTACTATTCTCGTTGGTTTCCAGTATTCGTACGCACTCTACAGGACGTTCCAGAAAAACATCCAGATATTCATGCTGAGTTTCTTCGTGGCAACTTTACGAGCAGCAAGACTGCTACACCGTTTTCTGCAATATCTGACGATCAGCTTCATGAACAGAATAACAAAGTTATAAAGAGTGAAGGTGGAGCTATTGGAATCCTTGAAAGTGAAAATGCTTTTGCTTAAGTGGATGGTAGCAGGCCCCAGGACCACTAACTCCAGGGTTTAATTTTAAAATGAATAGTGCGATAGTGTAATATATAGCGGAAATATCGATATATATATATATATATATATATATATATATATATATTATTATTTTATTTTTTATTACACCCACACCCCGCTTTTTTTTATAAAATAAATTTTTTTCTTATTATAAATTTTTTTAGTCTGGTTTTCTATAAAAGCGTGTTTTTTAGTTTTTTTGAACTATTATTTATTTAATATCTCTTAGTACTGGTCCATTGTCTAGACCCTTTAGCAAAAAAGCATTCTGCTTATTTGCCTTTTGGGTGTAGGTATGGAACTGTATTTCTTTGGATTGGATATGTCCTTTAATTTTTTCGAAATCTGCTGGATTTTTGGTATGAATTTGGGTGTTTTCTTGTGAATATTTTATATATACCTTTTCCTTACAGAGTTTTTCCATATCTACGTGGTCTTTGTTATCGATCATTGATTTCCCCTCAAGTATTATTGGGGGGAAGGGGGAGGTTTCTGTTGTTTCTTTCCATCGTGGCAATTTTTGTCATTGTCCTTTTCACTTGGGGTTTTTCCGGTTTTTCTCCGCTTGTGTTTATTTTTCGGGGAGCGGTCAGCCAAATTTTCATCCTCAGATGAGCTTGAGAATTGGCTCTCCCGATCTGTCTGTCCATCCAGCTCTATTATTTCTGGGTATAGACATGCTGGGATTTTATCTTTTTCGACTTTATCCTCCAATATTATTGGGGGAGACGTGCTTTTGGGTATTTCATCTTCTTGGGGTTTTTGCTGAGCTATTTGGGGCAGTTCAGACTTCTTGCTTATTTCAGGTTCTTCCTTTCCCTTCCTGGTTACGTTGTTGGATTCACTATATTTCCTAGTTCTGGCTCTCTGACGTCTTTTGAAATTTGTATGATTATTATTCTTTCTCTTGGATTGTCCTTCTGGAGTTTCTTCCTCCGCTGAGGACATGGCAAAGTCCTCGGGATCCCTGTTTTTATTTTTTTCGGCTTTATTCGAAGCTATTTTTATCACTTCATCCTTATCTAATTGTTTTTTTGAGTTTTCCAACTCTTCCAGAGTTTTCTCATAATCTGTCATTTTGATTGAGCATGATACATCTTCCGAAGCCTCCGAAAGATGCTGATAGTACTCGTCTTCGAATTTTTTCATGGAAGGTGTGTTTTCTGTTTCCATTTTTTCCTGGGTGCTTTCAGGGCTAATAGTAATGGGATGGGGTGGAGTTTGTGTTGTTTCCATCCTCTCTTTCTCCCCATTCCCTTGGCTTACTTGATTATCAAATTTAATATTGTTCATTTCTATGTCCATATTTACAGGTTTTCCTATCCTCGGGTCGCCCAGAGACGATTCAGAGCTACTTTCTAAATTGTTTATATACAAATATTCTGCCTCTATTAGTTTTTTCCCCTTTTCGGGTGATAGCAGTATTTTATTCTCTTTTATACGCTGATATATGGGTGATAGGTAGTTCTACCCAATCAGGTGTCTAAATTTAATTCCATCGATAATGTGGTTTACACTGTCCAACATTTCTTCGATCTCTTTTGTTTGAAACTCGGATTCCAATAGTTTCAGTACTGTTTCATTTATGTCTAGGGGTTGGTTTGGGGGGAGTAGCAGAATTTTCCTGGATATTTCTGACATCTCCCTCTCATATTCTTCCTTTTCTTTTAATTTTATTTCAATAATATTCTCCTCATATATGTGGTAATTTTCTGGGTCTCTTTCTTCTAGAAACTTTACTAGATCATGGTACTCATTGTCCCATACTTCTATGCTTTTTATTGATTCCACATGCTCGTTTTTGATTACGTCTGCAATCCAATTCAAAGCAATTCGGAATCTTTCGTACCTGTAGAAAAATTCTTTTTCATGAATATTCTGTACAAATTTTGACTCTTTTGGCCTGCAATTTCTTGCATGTTTGATAGCAACTTCTTTGAATTTCAATTATCTGTATTCTTCGCTTGAGTGCTTTGTTGCTTATTCTGTGCGTTCTGGAATCGGTTTGATACCGATTTGATATATATCTATCAACTCTCGCCTCCTATTGGCTTGTGGGGCAAAAGTGGGCGGGGCTGTGAATTTCGAACTATACGATTCCCAGGAAATTTTTGAACATAGTTTGGCTGTGATGTTCTTCGTACTCACTTGTACTGAACGTCACTAACCTGTTCAATTTTCCTGGTTTTCTGTGATTTTTGGCTATTCTGTCTGTTTGGGCCTTGAGTTTGGATGTTTCTACGTCCAGCTATATACAAATAATGTACAGTTTCTCCTTTTTGACGGTTATATATACTTCATCGGTAGCGATGAATAAGAAAAATGTATACTTGAGATATCAATTGTTGTTCTTTGTTATTTTTATAGTTTTTTGTCTTAATTTTAAAGAGTTTCAAGTTTATTTGGTAATTCGAAGTGGAATATGCCTTTTGCCTGCGAAGGCAAGAGCAAAATCTGTAGAAAATAAATTTTGCAATTTTTATTGTTCAGACCTAGATGACGGAATTTATGGGCAGAAATATAGAAAAAAGAATCGGGTAAGATACATATTCGAAAAAAATGAGTTGAGGGTGGCCCATGAAGAACGAAACATTGTATTGAAAATCAAAGTACAGCATATCGAAGCAAATTTAAAACAGGGAAAAAAGTTTTTGAACACATTTATTCCTAAAAATATTGGCGCCAGCGCAAAGAAAAGAAAACAGGCCTTTTCCCGTATATTTAAAAAACGGTTCGTGATATTTCCGATTTGGAAACATCGTTTCATTGTTCACTAAAATGGGCAACTTTTCTCTAATTTAACCAATTTCGTATCATTTACCGTTTTCGAGAAAAAGTCCGCACCAAATGCTAACAGTTTTTCTTCCTGTTTTCTTTATTTGTTTTACCAATCTTTTTCTGTTGTCCTTTCTTTCCCACGACCTTTGATTTTTCCTATTGAAATCTCCTGCCGTAGAAAAGGATGACTCATCAGTCCATAATATATTAGTTAAATAATTGGGATCTTCATTCAAATTTTGAATCATCTGTTGGCAAAATTCCAGCCTTCTCTCTGTTTAAACTTGTACGGGTAAAATTGTATATGGTTTGAAGTTGTTCTTTTTCAAATTACGTTGCATTTTGGAAAAAATTTCACCTAATTGATCGGCTACATTTTTTAACTACATTCAGAATTTTCTTAAAAATAATACAATGTTTAAAAAAAGTCTATTGGCGAATCAATATGGATAGGCTTACCTTCAAAATAAAGCAGTAAATCTAGCTGTTTTTCCTGGTTTTCTTGAACTACACGTTTTTTTCTACTGGAACTGATTTGATTTTGGTATGATTTTGGTAAATATTTTTGAATGTATTTTGTTGGACGATTTGGATACAACGCCCCATGCACTTTTTGCTGCACGTTTATTTTTGTTGTTTTGTATATGATAAGTATATATTAGAACTTTTTATTTCTCACTCATTTTGATTATTCCATTGAATAAATGTCACTGAACAAACATAATATACTTTCATTTTCATAGCTTACTTTAAAAATGTTAACTTTCATAGTATAGGTATTTACAGTAATTATTAATCTAACTGAGTTAGTCGAAGTTTAATAACTCAAAAACGGTATGAGATAGGGGTAACATATGGTATATTTTTTAAATCAGGAGAAAGATCATTCCTGAAGTTTAATAATATACAGGGTATTACATTAAAAAAATATCTCCTGTAATCTGCAAGCTTCTGTATTTTTGATAGCATTTTATCAAAATTCAGTCATAGCCATACCATTTTTAATTTTGTTTTTTCCATAGGCAATAATAACGATGATAAGGGGTGGGTAATTTATAGCGAATAACCCGGTACCACAATAATCACGTTTAACCACCGATGTCTCGACAATTTGGAGACACATCCTCATTTTTCCTTTCTACCAATAATATTCTGAATAGCTCTGGCTCTTGAGCTATTTGTAAGGAAAATATTTGGTTACTATGAGATAGTAGCTGAAAACCTGATTCGATTTCCAGGTATTCGATTAGTTATAAACATAACCGAATCAAAGAAACATGGTGAAACGCGTATTTTGGCACATGAATTGATATCCACTTACCACAGCCACCGACAGAAGTTCGTCATTTTCACCTCGATCTTGATCATTTGCAAAGACTATCACACTAGAAGATATTATGATTGATAACAAAATATGGACAAATGAATCAGTTCTCATATTCAGGTGGCTCAAGTGAAACATGACTGAATACTTTCGAAATGAACTGGTTTTTATCACTTTATATATTCATATTTCCACTTGAAAATTTAAGATCAAAGGTCAGCGCGTTGTTTTTGTGTATTTTGAGCTTCTGCTGCATGTATTCATGCGAATTGACAATACAATGTACTTTTTGATAGCGATAAAGTGTATTTCGATTCTGTTGTAATATTTGAAGTTGAATAATTTCCATTCCAGTTGAATAATTTCCAATTAATTTTATAGCTACCATTAGAAAATTCAATTTCTTTAATGACATGATTTTTTGTAGAATTATACTTCGGTCGAGTTCCAATCACCACGCATTTTCAACAATGTGACATCTTGCAATTTTCCAGTATATGCTCACATCTAGTAAACAAATCGAAACTGTTTTCAGTGTCAAATGCATGCAAGATAGCAAGAGGTTTTCTACAGAGAGATGGAATGAAAATTGGAATACCAGGATTGGCAAAATATTACGAAAAAATACAACAACAAATTAGTCTCCGGCCAAAACTAGTTTTTATAACCAAAACTAAAACCGAATGTCGGCAGAAAACGAATCTTTTTTTATGTAGGAGCGAGTGCACAGAGGGGCAACTGGGGCGGGAGCTCCAGGGCCCCCACACCTTGCGGAGCCTCCACAAATGTTATAACACTTTTTTTTTCAATTCATTAGAAAGTAATGATTAATAAAATATATCCAAATAAGGGCGCCAGATTTGATAATGGTTTACTCCACTTACCAGCGTAGCAATAGATGGAGACGGTATCCAGTGGTATAGGCCAATCAATAGAGATTTTCTGCTCTATTGATTCTGTGACAAAAATACTACCAGGAAAACGAATGTGCCATCATACGGAAGTCAGTTCGTAGTTATAACCTGGGGGCTTAAACCGAAAGCCATGCACTGGCATTACACAGCGGTAATAAGACCAAGAATAACTTATGGCTCACTCTTATGGTGGCCAAAAACAAATCAAAGACAGGCAAAAACCAACCTTGGGAAAATCCAGAGGCTTGTCTGTCTCTGTATCACGGGTACAATGAATAGCACTCCAACAGCTGCAATGGAAATCATCCTAAACCTCGAACCCCTTGACTTACATGTCATTGGAGAGGCCAGGATGAGTGCATACAGACTGAAACAAACAAAAAACTGGAGAATCCGAACAACTGGACATACCAGAATCACTCATGTAATCAACATCGGAGAACTCGAAATGATTTCAGATTACATGCAACCCCTATATTCATTCGAAAAACCATTCGAAACACGAATTGATGGATCTGGATGGGCCCCGAGTATAGAATCACAATCAACTGCGGATATAGTCTGGTATACAGACGGTTCAAAGACAGTTGAAGGAACGGGAGCAGGAATACATGGGGTAAGGCCAAGAAGGGATTACATAATACCACTTGGCAAATGCTCCACGATATTCCAAGCTGGAACACATGCTATCATGGTATGCATTCAGAAGAATCTAGAAAGTGGTTTTAGGAAAAAACACATCTACATTCTATCTGACTGTCAAAGTGCTATCAAAGCACTCAACTCTATACAGATAAAGTCCAAGCTGGTCTGGGACTGCCTCTAGAACCTCATCGAGCTGGCAAAACACAACAAGGTACCTTGATGTGAGGCAGAACATACAACATATTGGCATCCGGCAAAAAACCGATGCAGGACCCTGATCGACGAGTGGATAAAAAGAAGACACCAACAATATTGGGATCAAACTGTCGGGCAAATACACAGCAAAGTCATGGTAGGGCATCCAAACCGGACCCTGACGGCTGACCTTCTGAACCTGAACAGAACGAAGGCTCGTATAATAATAGGTCTGTTGACTGGACACTGCGGCCTAAGAAAACACCAAAACACCATGGGAGTACGCAGGGAAACCGTAGAGTGTAGGCTGTGTGATGAAGAGGAGGAAACAGCCTCTCATATTATTTTCGACTGTGACGCCCTGAGTAGTAGGCGACACAGAACCTTTGGAAAGATCAGCCCGGAAACAGGCATGAATCCGAAGAACCTCATCAACAGGCTTCTCAACCTAAATAAAGGCACAAACCTGTTTGAATGAGGAACCACTGACGACAGAGTGATACAATAGACCCCAGCTGGTCGCAGTGTCAAGGGAAGCTAAGTGCCAACCCTGTCTCTGGCTAGTCAGCTCTCAACCAACCAACCTATATCCTGTTATGTTTCCTACTGGGAACTGCCATTGCTTAATTTGTTATAAACATTTAAAAGCAGTGTTTGCTATTTTTTAAAGTTTTTGACTTGTTACTTGAAAACCAATGAAGCAATTTCGATACTCTTAATGGACGAACTGTGGAAAATCAAAATGCAAAAAAGTTTGCTCTAAGCTACTCCATCGGATTATTATTAACGGAGCAAAACCGGAAAAACCGTAAAAAATCAGCTTTAAAAAAAATGCCACTTTCCAAATTGTAGTTCAGGCTTTCCACGACTAGTAGTCATTAATATGAACTTTTAGTGAGAAAAACTCAGGCGCTGTCGCATCATTAGTTTTGGCATTATTGCAATTTGATTTTTTCAATGCACTTTATTGCAGCAGACCTAGATGCGTCATAAGTGGTACGATTCCAAATCTTCAAACAGATTTCGAGAGTAGAAGTATAGCTGCAAAATAGATGAAAAATACTTGCAAACATGACTGAAAATGGGCGAGTGCGTGAAAGCGGCTGAGTAGTGGGGGTTGAGCAGCAGACGCGGGAAAGCGTATGTATAGTAATACTAGCGAGGTGCGCCCGTTATGAATCTGCTGCTCTACCCACACACTCATGCACTCGCCGATTTTCGGTCACGTTTCCAAGTATTTTTCACCTATTCCTCAGCATTTTATCGCAAAATGAGAATAGTCATTTTGTAGAACTATACCTCAACTCTCAAAATCTTTAAGAACTATCCGACCACCTATGACGCATCCAGGTCTGCAATAAAGTGCATTAAAAAAATCAAATTGCAATTATTCCAAAATTAATGATCCAACAGTGCCTGTGTTTTTCACACATAGTAGATATCAATCACTACTATGTCGTGGAGAGGCTGCTTCAAAACTTGAAGAATGGCGGTATCATGATAAAAAAAAACAGATTGGTTTTTTCGGTTTTTCTTTGTTACTAATAAGCTGATCGAGTCGTGCCCAGGCTCATTTCCTTTGCATTTTGATTTTCTATAATTCGTAGGAGAAGTATTGGGATTGCTTCATTAGATTTCAAGTTACAGGTCAAAAACAATAAAAAAATGCTATACAATGTTTATAACATAGAGAAACTAAAAATAAAGAGAGTTGTCAAACCTGCTGTAAAAGTTGGCACCACGTTTAGACAGTGGCGACATATCTCGCAACTGGCCGAACTAAATACAGTTGGTAGAACCGAATGAGATAAGGCGGGTTTTTCAAATGTGTTACTTTTATATGATTGATATGGTATATATTTTATAAGTGATCGATTTGCCATTCTTCTATTCCATATGAATGGTTGTATCATATGAAATACAGGAATGGCAAATCGATCACTAATAAAATATATACAGTAATCGATTCGTAGAATCTGTTAGTTCGTTCGTGGTTAAAATAAAATTTCAAAGTAAATCTTTATTTCATGATATCAAGAACAAAATCAAAGATCTTATAAAACAAGAATAATAAGTTGAACACTATAAAAACATATTTCATTGTATCTAGGACAAGGTACAACTACAGACAAAACAATAAAACTCCGAAAAACAACAAAATTGAAAATATTCTTCAGTCTTATCATCAAATCAACCAAAATAAAAACAAATTACATTTACAACAAACCTTCAATAATTTTGTTCATTTATTAGCACAAAGGAGAACGAGTAGGTATACTTAACAAATACTCCAGTTTGATGATACTTTTCGTACTTCCTCAAATGGTGATAGAAAATGGAAACTGATGGACGGAAATAAGTATCAGTTTGTGAAAAAATTTCTGCAACTGATGGATGGAAATAAGTATCAGTTTATGAAAAGCAGCTTATATTTTACCTTGTGAAAGAATATTTCGAGGAATTTCAGCGTCAACTCGAATAACAAAACATTCCATTTTCGACGTTGGGTTCATAATTAAAGTCCATTAGTATAATTTATATAATTAATTTTTCGATGACAATTAACAGTAGAATTATTCTATTATTACGTGGTTTGTCATTTTCTGACAAATGTCGAAATTGGAAAATTATCAAGTCAGTCGTCTGTTGATTGCGGGCAGCGCCTCCATGCGCGACTGGCCGTACCAAAAACTTGGTGGTCAAGATCGCCAATGTTTCAAACAGTCTCTTTATTTTTAATTTGTCTATGGTTTATAACAAATTAGGCAATGACAGTTAGGAGTAAAGAGGACTGTATTCCGTATGATGGCACAGTCGGTTTCCTGGTAGTATGGAGAAAATCTCTATTGATTGGTCCAGTATGGTATTTTGGAATTGTTGGAATCTCTAAATGACTGTGAGCTTTAATTACAGCATTTGATACTGGACACCAGTTGCTATTATTTGTTGACACTAACAGACAGAGCTGTCTCCACACTACCAGACGGATCTTGTCTCGTATCTTTTCTGACTTTACATTTGTTATGCCTGAATTGGGAA
Source organism: Gonioctena quinquepunctata (assembly GCA_018342105.1). Classification (NCBI taxonomy): domain Eukaryota; kingdom Metazoa; phylum Arthropoda; class Insecta; order Coleoptera; family Chrysomelidae; genus Gonioctena; species Gonioctena quinquepunctata. The sequence goes on from JAFIRS010000877.1 coordinate 175,424, forward strand.
AGATACTCTCCACTGAAAATTCTGAGGGCAAAACACAATTTCAAAGTTTTTTTTTCTGATTTCACCGTTTTCAATGTCTCACAGTCATTGGATATTATCCCTGAAAACACAAAATAGCGGTCTGGCAATCTCAATTAAACTTATCCATCTGAAATATATACACGACAGGCAGATCTAGGTTACCACAGTAACACCCCCACAAAATGAAAGTTAATCGAACAACTGATTAGATACTAAAATGCAAATGTGCACAAACCTAGTCCACTGAGATAAAATATAATTATACGGTTCTCTTTTGTTGGATCACGATATCTTTCGCATTATCAAACGGAGATTCACCTTGATACTATAACAAGGGGAGTTCAGAAAGTATTTTCTCCTCGATGTGAATTTAATCAACTCCTTGCGGATTACAACCCTAGTAGGAGATTTGAGTCGGTTCGGGATCTCCCCCTCGATCTTGACCCTACACCACGACCTTGACCTTGGGAAGGGGGGGTTGGCTATGTGCATGAGTGTATTGTTCCCCTTGGAGGGACCTCGAGATGGGGCAGTGTAGAGGACATTGCATATCATTCAAGGTGACCGCTGCCTCATAGGGAGTCTGACATTCCAGTGAAGGTATCACAAGATCGAGTGGATGGATAACATGGGAGGGGCTAGTTGTGTGTGACCATGTGTGTCCTCCACCTTGAGATGACCTTAAGCATTGGGGGAAGGACATACCGTTCAGAGCCCTCTCCACCTTGAGATGACTCTGAGCATTGAAGGGGGCACATCGTTCAAGACACTCTTCACTTTGAGCATTGAGGGAGATGGCATATCGTTCAGAGCACTCTCCACCTTGAGCATTGGGGAAGAGGACATATCGTTCAGAGCACTCTTCACCTTGAGCATTGGGTGAGAGAGCATATAGTTCAAGACACTCTTCACCGTGAGATGACCTTGATCATCAGGGGGAAGAGGAATATCGTTCATCCCGTGTGGAACACATCAGAGCTTGTATGACCTTGACATTGAAGTGACATTGAGATCTGTGAACGAGCAAACATTTCCAAAGTGACCTTTACAGGAATCCACTCTGATGCTGTTTCAGTATGGAGTGAATCACAGCATGCACCCCAAGATCGAGTAGGTGGAACCAAACGAAGTGTGACCTACATGAAAGAGATGTGAGTGCATGTCCTGTATTAGTTTCTCTTCGACTATCGAGAGCAAGTTTGAAAGATGTATTCTTGTAATTGTGGTAAATCGTTTACTCGATGCCATTTTTCAATGAGATCAAGCACAGAGTCATTGGACTATTGGAAAAAATCATTGGATTGCACAGCTCAATAAAGGTGAAAATGGAAGTGTTTGGCAGTTATGTCATCCAAACCCAGGAATTGACAGACATTGAATCATTCAACTCTCCGAACCGAGTTGTCGATCGGTCCAGCAATTTGTATGGATTATTCAATACCTTACGCGATATCATCATCGCTCAAACTACGGAATTTGAGGAGCGTGATACAGGTTAGTTTTAACATACAAAATTGTGTGGAAAGAAGTCCTTTATAATATTTATTTGTTCTAGGATGGAGTTGTGGAAAAAATGTTTTTCTTCGAAGTGAATATAAATAAATATAGACCTCTTGATGGATCTTCATACATAAAGCTGTCGGAATTCATCGATAATAGAAAAGGTGTGATCAATGTGAAGAACGAAGATCAGCACTGCTTCGCCTGGGCTGTGACATTCGCATTATTTCCGGATGATCGTTGCGAGATATCCTCATACCCACACTATGATAGCGTCCTGAATCTGACAGGTATGACTTATCCAGTTAAATTGCGGGATATTATAACGTTTGAGTGTTTAAATGATATTTCAGTGGATGTGTATGGTTTGGAGTCTCAAATAGAAAACAGAAAAGTTCAATATGAGATTGTGGGTCCATTGCGTTACTCTCAAAGGAAACTCCGAAGGCATGTCAATTTGTTGCTTATCACTGATGAGAAAGGAAATAGTCATTATTGTTGGATAAAAGATCCTTCAAGGTTGGTGTCTAGTCAGATTTTAGCAAATGAACCATTTTTTTCCGTGATGTGTGTTTATTGTATTTTTCTAATGAGCGGTTACTTTTGCATCGCCGAATGCAAGATTTCAATCATGTGTCTACAACAATACCGCCAACTGATTTTAGGATCAATGAACTCAGAAAGATGGTGGCCGGTAATACTTTGATGTTTGGAAATTTTGAAAGACAAATGAAGGTGCCATTTGTTGTGTATGCAGATTTCGAGAGAACCGAATCCCAAATTCTCATCCACGAATAGAACCTTTCAACATGAAGTATACTCATTTGCTTATCTGATTACATATTCTTTTGACGATAAATTATCAAAATTTGTGTCGTATGTTCGTGATGCTTCAAAGGTTTTCAGTATTATACCGCACCGGGATTATCTTGGGATGCGATGTTGAAATTCACAGAGGTCGAACTTGAACTTTTAATCGACATGATAATTTTTTTTAAAGGGCGTACGCGGGGCGATTAGCCAATGCAGTGAGAGAAAGCATAGCAAATAATAAGTTTTTACCTGATTTCGATCCTGATGAACCGTCATCATTCATTTCACAATTGGATGGAACAAATGTATATGGCCATAGGATGTCGCAACCTTTGCCAACCGGGGAATTTTCATGGTTAACTCGTCAAGAAATCACCAATTTGGACATAATGGATGTGACAGACAATAATTCATATGGATATGTTATATGAAATTGACATACATTATCCCCAAGAATTGCATGATAAACATTCAGATATTTTTTTTCTGGTGGAAAGCATCATTCCTCTCAATTCCAAGATCAAAACTTTGTTGCAATTCAAATGGATAAAGTGAAAATGCATTACGATAAACCAATGTAAGTGGCGCTTTCATTTGATGATGATGAGCGATTAATCATTCCTAGCACAACACAGACACTGCCTTGAGGCCATACATATACCGAGTTCTATCAATGTGACCCGAATGAAAATATTCGAATGTCCAAGAACATTATTGATTCACTTGCCCAAGAATACGATACGAATCCCGAGAGTACATTGGACCTTCTTATCACATTACTGAATGCAGAAATGAACTAATAATTCACAACACTCAAACGCTATATATATCATAGGCAAATTAGAAAATTCATATTTGTTCGTAATGGAAGTCATCAATTATAATTCGATTGATCAGTATAGGTTTGTCATTATATGTGAAAGGATGAGCAATATCATAGACAAATTCGGTCGGAAACAAAAATGCATTAATGCACCAGTCTCACGTAGGTCTGCAGGAATTAACTCCAAGCTCACATCGAGCAGTATGATATGCAAGGAAAACGTTTGAAGAACACTAGGGAATCAATGGATGACCATGACTGTGTAACTCGTTCTTTTCTCAAAGAAATGTATTCTTGAAGTTTACTGTCATTTGGATTATGCTAATGAGCTCCAAAGAAGACGTTCTACTAACTTGGTCAAGCATGAGACAATAAGGTTCCTCTTTCCACTACGGAGACAGAATTTGTAGCTGCCCATATACTTTATAAAAATAGTATGGCTGAAGAACTTGTTGAGTGATATCGGTGTAAATGTAGTGAAACGTTCTGTTCAGAGCATCGTTAATCAAAGTGCAATAAAATTGACCAAAAACCCAGAGTTCCATAATCGAATTGAACCCGTTGTGAAACGTCAAATATAACTCTGTTAGTCGAAATTATGAGTTTGGTGATTCTACCAAAATACAGCAACAATATGCTGACATACTTGAGGAGCCTACAGAACTTAGCGGACCCGATATCGGGTGACCGACGTCGGGACTGATTTGATCGATTACACACGCTTCGATTTCATTCTTCCCGATTAAGTCATTTACTAGTTATACGTGAACCGGCAAGAATGGCTCCTGCTTTACCGAAAAAGAAAAGAATTGGGATTGCTCTAACAGCGATTTGGTCCCAAAAGCACTGATGTTGTTTCCAATATTCAATTAATGCAATAATTGCACTATTATCACTCATTGAGGTTGAACACGTTTCTTGAATGTCATTAATTTACATGACATCAGTTCAATAACACAGTTGCATGAAAAACGAGAAGAAATAAGTTAAGTGAAATGAAGCGGGAAAGAAAATTGTGTCCTGACAGGTCTATCGTTCTACACACGTGACAACCAAAAGGGTGAAAAGGTGGGGGATCGGGCAATCTACTTGGTCTGGAGGTCCGGGCCACCCGACAACCCGATATCGGGAAAGCAATTGTTTAGTAGGCCAAAGAGCCTACACACATCACGGTTTCGAGTGCCGACGTCGGCCCCCCGATATCAGGCCCTATAAATTGGTAGGTCTGTAGGCCCCTTCACCTAGCCTTCACCTAAAACTTCATTCGAAAGATTGAAACCGGAATTAGTTAGAGAAAAAGACTGAAGTTGAAAGGAAATATATCAAGATTTTGTTGTGTTGGCACCTTTTTGCTTGTTATTTTTCGAATTTTGAGTAAGTTGGTTACAATAATTTTTTATTTGAAATAGTTTGATCTCTGACATATATGATAGAGCTCTCTCTAGTTTCGGGAATTCCATGACGTTTGAGTTCTATGTAGAACTGCACAGGAGTTGCAGTAAGTTACCCATGTTTTTAGGCAGATGTTTACAAGTTTTCTACAAAATAGTTTTGAAAGCTGATACAAAATGAAAGTAGTTTAATAATAATTGACCATCATTGCGAACTGAAATCTTCATATTCCAGAGTAAGAAAAATGCAATTTCAATGACACTGTTCGTAATGAGGCGTGAGGATATGTTGAATGGTGATTTGATTAGGTATAATCCAATGAAGAGAATAAAAATTTTACCAAAATCCAACAAAAATCAACAAACCAGCTGAAAACCTGGATTCAGGTAGATAAATGTATGAAGTAAGGCGGGCGCATTAGTATATAAATAAGAATTGCTAGGCTATCCAAATGCTAGTAAGTAAAAATTTTGATAACAAATTCAAAAAAGATAACAGGTATATTTTTTGAACCGAAACTAGAATTTTATTGGGAAACTTGAAAAGTTGTTTTTTAAACACCGTGCTTAAAGTCCTAAATTTACGCGTAGTGTATAAAGTTTAACTTTACGCACCAGTGCATAAATTACAATTTCCGGTCCCACAATATCTTTCATGTCTTCTCGTCCACAAAAATATTCCCTAATTATCAAATATTTTAATTTAATATTTCAGGTCCAAAACAAACAACGTAACGAATAAGTTACATATAGTTTTGGAAAATAATGAGAATAACGATCCAAATTTACAAAATATATCAATTGAAAAGCCATACCAGAGAGATATTATCAACAGATACAAATTCTGTTGAAGTTACAAAAACCCAAATGGATGCTAAAAACATCGACAGTATTTCGAACCCTGTTGGTGAAACCAATGAAAATGAAAATATAAATTCCAAAGACACTATTGAAAAAGAAATTATTTTGGTTGGAAAAAGAATTATAGATGTCGACCATTTCTTAAATGCATTGAAAATCATGATCCCGGTACGGAATGCGCTCTGCAAAATATTATTGTTATTGATCAACGTCGTTCTGGATTCGCATCGACTATAAAATTTGAATGTAATATGTACAAAAGATATTACAGCATAAAAACTAATTATGATTCTGAAGGAGTGAACGAACAAGCGGTTTTAGGAATCATGTCAATAGGATTGGGATACAAACATCTTGAAAAGATCACAGGATCATTAGAAATTCCTAATGGATCCCATCGAACATATGATAACTTTCACAATCAAGTTTGTGATAAGATCAGAAGAAATGATATATGAAGCAATAGAATGAGAAAAAAATTGCTATCGATTCTGGAAATATTTATAAATGGAATTCCATTTATTACCGTAAAATGCAATGGATTTTGGGCCAGAAGGTCTTATAAAAGGAACTATCTGGATGTCGTGTGGTGAAGTTATTAGCATGGGTGTTAGAAATAAATATTGAGTTGTTTGTAAAAAATATGAAAATAAAGGAAGTCAGCCAAAGCCTAATCGCTGTTTCAAAAATTGGATGTTGTCTTCAAGTGATATGGAATCAGATATAATTGCAACGGCATTCCAACAAAGTTAAGAAAAGCATGGAGTAATGTTTAAAACGATGATTGCGGATGGCGACAGCTCCTGATATCAAAAATTATTGCAAAGTGACCCTTATGCAGAATTTGGAACAAATTGAATGTAGAAACCATCTCCCAAGGAATTATATCAATAAGTTGGCAGACATTTGTAAGAACAAACATGCTGGTCCGGCAGATTTAAGAAAGAAAGTCAAGGGGAACTAACGATTATTTTATCAGTATAATAAAAAAATATCTATATGAAATATACTCCAGAAATTTCAAACATTCATGTTATTCTTGGGTAACGATAATTTATTAAAATAATTTCAGGAGAATCTTCTGCGGTTTAGGTCCTCAGTAACAAAGGCTATCGAATAAAGGTTAAAAGAAAATGCATTCTCACATGAAAAAATTGAAAATTTAAGAAAAGACATAATGAATGGGCCCAGTCAAATTTTAGAACACAAAAATTCTTTACTATACTTCTGCAAAGAAAAGTCGAATGAGCACTCAATAATAACTGATATGAAGTCCGTTTATATCTATATAATCAAGATTAGTGAAACAATTAATTAGAAGATTTATATTAAATAAAAGTGATGAAAAGAAGTGAGACAAACTTTTACACAAATGCAATGAAAAAGAGAAAATTAAAACATATTTCTTGCCGCACAAAAATAGCTATGTATTCGCGGCAAGCTTTTGAATCTGTTACTCACATACTAACTAAGGTCGAACATTTACAAAATTATATTGTTTCAGAGCAATTATAAAAAAACTTTAAAAACATTTTTTTCTCTTAATTTTTTCCTTCTTCAGTGCATTTGTATAAAAGCATATCTTTAATTTTCATTTTTTTTTATTCTCATTAATAAAATGGATTATCTAATGAGTTTGGACAAAAATTGGTAATATCCGATCCCAAGAACCTCCTTATACCAATTTTGAAGAGAATCAGGTCATAATCACAAAACTAGTCGCTATCTTGGAGTCGCCATTTTGAATTTATGAATTTTGAATATGAAATCATGGTCTCCGACCCCAAAAAACCCATATACCAATTTTCAATAGAATCGGATCATAATCACAAGTCTCGTCCACCATATTGGAGCCGCCATTTTGTTTTTTATAACAAAAATTTCATAATGCAGTGTCACCGGAGAACACCTATCAAATTTTAAGTCAATCAGACGACTAGAAGTGGGTCAAATTTCATTTGCAAGATTTCACGTCATACATCAGATAAACAGATAAACAGAAAAACCATCAAACAAGGCAATTTAAAAAAAATTTGTATATAAATTGTATGCTAACTCATTGTTTTCTTTTAGCTTTGTACGAAATAATGATGACTACAGTCCAAAAGTTTATTATACAGTGTCCGGCAGAAAGTACGCATCATATGAGAAATTCTTTTAATAATTAATTTTGACAAATATCGATACGTGCAATCACTTCTGCATCAAAAGAAACCTCAGAAGATGTTGTACAGTGCCATTCGTCTTTTCGTGTTTGGCGGAAAATTTAAAAAAATTAAAAATTATGTCTCAAAACACACTTATTCGAAAAAATATCGAAAAATGTTATTCGGAAAAGTTGTTCAAAAGGACATTTTATAGCTGAGTACATGTGAAGAAAATGAAAATAATTTTTTTGCCATAAAAAAAACTAATTGGAAAAATTCGTTTCTGAGAAAGAAACTCATTAGTAAAGCAAACAGTGATATTTTAAATAATATTTTGTAATGATTCGCAAGCTATTTCTATTCTATTCAGAGAAAATTTGAAATTTGTTAATTTGTCATGTGTTCAGCTGCTTCATAAGAGGCCACTGAAATATCTCCAGGACATTATAATCCCGATACTATTTATTATTAATTAAGGACCATTTTAATTTGAATTCTTTATTAGAACAAAAAATTATTCAATTTTTGACATAACAAGAACTTACAAATTTTTATCTTTTTATTTTCAAACAATTGAAAATAAAATTAGAAACTGAAATAATTAAACCAAACAATTTCATACATACTCGAAACTTTGTAATGGTCCATTACTCGACATGTCTACCCTGACGTACAATACATGTAGTTGTTCGGGATTTCATTTCTCTGGACACATTTCGCAGCATTTGTGGTGTAATGTTATTATTACATTGTCGTATTACTTCTTCTAAATGGTCGACATTATGAACTGGCCAATGTTCATGAACGTCACTTTCAAGGTACCCTCATAAGAAGACATCCAAGGGCGTCAAATCTGGGGATCTTGCAGGCCACGGGTTTTCTGGATATCGTCCTATCCACTTATGAGGAATGTGTTCGTTAAGCCACGCTCTGAATTCAAGGGTACTATGTATTGACGCTCCGTCTTGTTGGAAAAAAATATCATCTCTTCTTTCCAGCCGTAATCCATGCAAGAAATAAAAAATACTCGTTATTTAAAAACTATAAATAATCTCGTTAATTGAAGTTGCCCCTAAAACAGTAAGGCCCAACGATCTGCGTAACTAATATGCCGCACCAAACATTACTTTTGGAGGAAAATGGACTTTTTGCCTCTATCGCCCAATTTGGGTTCTCATCAGCCCACCATCTACAGTTCTGGGAACTGACAGTACCGTTTGATGTAACAGACGCCTCAGCAGTAAATAAAACTTTCGTAGGGAAATTTTGGCATTCTTCAATCATGCCTTGAAACCAAAATAAGGAATCTAAGCGGGCATCGAAATCTCCATCGAGAAGGTTTGGATGAATTTTGGCTTGCATGTATTTATAATTCTTCAAAATTTTTCTAATGGATTTTTCAGACATACCAGTTTGTTCCTGCCTCTCCGATAGTGCCATCTGTGGATTTTCTATTACCGAAAACAAAACATTAAGGGCACCTTCTTCATTAGTGACGAGCTTACTATGTGGAATTTTGTAACGATTTTCCACACTGCCTGTAGCTTTAAATTTGTTTAAAATACGCAACACAGTAGATCCATGGATATTCTTATTTGGATATCTAGCATTGACTATATATGTTGCTTCTCTGGAACTATGGAAACTCTCGCCACATTTTAATACGAGCTCAATTTTTTCTTGCAAACTTAGCTTTTCTGTAATTTTTGTTAACGCATAACAAAATGTAAAATCACTTCTACAATGAAAAAATCTATACAAGAAAGACGATAAAAATACCTGCATAAATAATAACACTACTAAATCGCTTGACAACTCTTGGCATTATTAGTCGATTGTTTCATGGCCTCTTCATGATGATGATGATGAAATCTGAATGATAATATTGTAGGTATGTATGATTCCAACAATTTGCCAAAAATCAATTTATTTTTTGTTCGATTTTTTTTTATTAAAATTGTGTGGATACAAGAGCATTCATCAATAATAAGCAGTATTAGGATTTTAATGTCCTGGAGATATTTCAGTGAACTCTTATGAAGCAGCTGAACACATGGCAAATTCACAGATTTCAAACTTTCTCCGAATAAAATAGAAATATCTTGCAAATCTTTACAAAATATCATTTAAAATATCACTGTTTTCTTACTAATGAGTTTCTTTGTCAGAAATGAATTTTTCCAAATTGATTTTTCTTTATGGCAAAAAAATCATTTTAATTTTTTTAACTAAGATTTTCTTCAAAAAATTTACATAGCTATCGAATATCATTCTGAATAACTTTTTCGATTAACATTTTTCGATATTTTTTCGAATAAGTGTGTTATGTAAATTTTTTTTCATTTGTCGCCAATTACGAAAAGACGAACGGCACTGTACAACGTCGTCTGGGGTTTCTTTTGATGCAGAAGCTATTGCACGTATCGATATTTGTCAAAATTTATTAATGAAAGAATTATAGGTGTCACTATCTATAATTTGATGCTTTTCACATTTTTGTACTTGCCAGTAGGTATTACCACTATGAGATATTTGATACGAATTTGAAAGAGACCACAAGCCGTTCTGATGATTGAGAAACCATGGAACAGCTGTTTGCATTACTCAGAACGCACTAGGAGTACGACTATTGGTGTCGTGAATTGGCCTATGCTGTCATCTGTTGGTGACCTATTAATGTGCACGAAATTTCATGTCATTGAAATTCCACGATAACAGGTCTGAGCTCAAGCACAAAGATTATAGGTGTCACTATCTATAATTTGATGCTTTACTCATTTTTGTACTTGCCGGTAGGTATTAGCACTATGAGATATTTGATACGAATTTGAAAGAGACCACAAGCCGTCCTGATGATTGGGAAACCATGAAACAGCTGTTGACGGATGGTGGGCTCTCTTGGATTCGTAACAAATTTCTATTATTCTTGTTATTTGTTTTGCGTTACTCAGAACGCACTAGGAGTACGACTATTGGTGTCGTGGATTGGCCTATGCTGACATCTCTTGGTGACCTATTGGTGTGCACGAATTTTCATGTCATTAAAATTCCATGATAACAGGTCTAAGCTTCAACATACAGATTATAGGTGTCACTATCTATAATTTGATGCTTTTCACATTTTTGTACTCGCCAGTAGGTATTAGCACTATGAGATATTTAATACGAATTTGAAAGAGACCACAAGCCGTCCTGATGATTGGGAAACCATGAAACAGCTGTTGGCGCATGGTGGGCTATTTTAGATTCGTAACAAATTTCTCTTATTCTCGTTATTTGTATTGCGTTACTCAGAACGCACTAGGAGTATGACTATTGGTGTCGTGGATTGGCCTATGCTGACATCTGTTGGTGACCTATTGGTGTGCACGGATTTTCATGTCATTGAAATTCCATGATAACAGGTCTAAGCTTCAACACACAGATTATAGGTGTCACTATCTATAATTTGATGCTTTTCACATTTCTGTACTTGCCGGTAGGTATTCTATGAGATATCTGATACGAATTTGAAAGAGACCACAAGCCGTCCTGATGATTGGGAAACCATGAAACAGCTGTTGGCGCATGGTGGGCTTTCTTGGATTCGTAACAAATTTCTCTTATTCGCGTTATTTGTTTTGCGTTACTCAGAACGCACCAGGAGTACGACTATTTGTGTCGTGGATTGGCCTATGCTGACATCTGTTGGTGACCTATCAATATGCACGAAATTTCGTGTCATTAAAATTCCACGATAACAGGTCTGAGCATCAACACACAGATTATAGGTGTCACTATCTACAATTTGATGCTTTCCACATTTTTGTACTTGCCGGTAGGTATTAGCACTATGAGATATTTGATACGAATTTGAAAGAGACCACAAGCCGTCCTGATGATTGAGAAACCATGAAACAGCTGTTGGCGCATGGTGGGCTATCTTGGATTCGTAACAAATTTCTCTTATCCTCGTTATTCGTTTTGCGTTACTCAGAACGCACTGGGAGTACGACTATTTGTGTCGTGGATTGGCCTATGCTGACATCTGTTGGTGACCTATCAATGTGCACGAAATTTCGTGTCATTAAAATTCCACGATAACAGGTCTAAGCTTCAACACACAGATTATAGGTGTCACTATCTAAAATTTGATGCTTTTCACATTTTTGTACTTGCCGGTAGATATTAGCACTATGAGATATTTGATACGAATCTGAAAGAGACCACAAGCCGTCCTGGTTGATGTTGATTGTTGATGTTGATGTTGATGTTGATGTTGGTGTTGGTGTTGGTGTTGGTGTTGGTGCTGGTGTTGGTGCTGGGTTGTCTGGTGTTGGCTGGTGTGGGCTGGTGTGGTGTTGGTGCTGGTGTTGGTGTTGGTGTTGGTGCTGGTGCTGGTGCTGTGCTGGTGTTGGTGCTGGTGTGGTGCTGGTGCTGGTGTGGTTGGTGTTGGTGTGGTGCTGGTGTTGGTTGTTGTGCGTTGGTGTGGTGTTGGTGTGGTGCTGGTGCTGGTGTTGGTGCTGGGTGGGTTGGTGCTGGTGTTGGTGTGGTGTGGTGCTGGTGCTGGTGCTGGTGTTGGTGCTGGTGCTGGTGTGGTGTGGTGCTGGTGCTTGGTGTTGGTGCTGGTGCTGGTGTTGGTGCTGGTGTTGGTGCTGGTGTGGTGTTGGTGTTGGTGCGTGTGTGCTGGTGTTGGTGTGGTGTGGTGCTTGGTGCTGGTGTTGGTGCTGGTGTTGGGTGGTGCTTGGTGTTCTGGTGTTGGTGCTGGTGCGTGGTGCTGGTGTGTGTTGGTGTGGTGTGGGTGGTGTGGTGTTGCGTGGGCTGGTGTTGGTGTGCGTGGTGCTTGGTGCTTGGTGTTGGTGCTGGTGGTGGGTGCTGGTGTTGGTGTTGGTTGGTGCTGGTGCTTGGTGTGGTTGGTGCTGGTGTTGGTGTTGGTGTTGGTGTTGGTGTTGGTGTTGGTGTTGGTGTTGGTGTTGGTGTTGGTGTTGGTGTTGGTGTTGGTGTTGGTGTTGGTGTTGGTGTTGGTGTTGGTGTTGGTGTTGGTGTTGGTGTTGGTGTTGGTGTTGGTGTTGGTGTTGGTGTTGGTGTTGGTGTTGGTGTTGGTGTTGGTGCGGGGTTGGTGTTGGTGCTGGTGCTGGTGTTGGTGTTGGTGTTGGTGCTGGTGTTGGGTGTCTGGTGTTGGTGTTGGTGTTGGTGTTGGTGTTGGTGTTGGTGCTGGTGTTGGGGTTGGTGTTGGTGTGGGTGTTGGTGTTGGTGTTGGTGTTGGTGTTGGTGTGGGTGTTGGTGTTGGTGTTGGTGTTGGTGTTGGTGTTGGTGTTGGTGCTGGTGTTGGTGTTGGTGCTGGTGTTGGTGTTGGTGTTGGTGCTTGGTGTTGGTGCGTTGGTGTTGGTGTTGGTGTTGTGTTGTTGGGTTGGTGTGTGTGTGGTGTGGTGTGGTGTGGTTGGTGTTGGTGGTGTTGGTGTTGTGTTGGTGTTGGTGTTGGTTGGTTGGTGTTGGTGTTGGTGTTGCGTTGGTGTGGTGTCTGGTGTTGGTGTTGGTGTGTGTTGTTGGTGTTGGTGTTGGTGTTGGTGTTGGTGTTGGTGTTGGTGGCTGGTTGGTGTTGGTGTTGGTGTTGTGTTGTGTTGGTGTTGGTGTTCTGGTGTTGGTGTTGGTGTTGCGGTGTTGGTGTTGATGTTGATGTTCGTGTTCATGTTCATGTTGATGTTTGGTTGCATGTTCATGTTATGTTGGTGCTGATGTGTGTTGGTGTTGATGTTGATGTTGCATGTTCATGTTCATGGTTCATGTTCATGTTGCATGTTCATGTTCATGTTGATGTTGATGTGTGTCATGTTGTTAGTGTTCATGTTCATGTTCATGTTATGTTCATGTTCATGTTGCATGTTGATGTTTGTTTATGTTGATGTTGATGTTGATGTTCGATGTTCATGTTCATGTTCATGATGTTCATGTTCATGTTGCATGTTCATGTTGCATGTTCATGTTCATGTTCATGTTCATGTTCATGTTCATGTTCATGTTCATGTTCATGTTCATGTTCATGTTCATGTTCATGTTCATGTTCATGTTCATGTTCATGTTCATGTTCATGTTCATGTTCATGTTCATGTTCATGTTCATGTTCATGTTCATGTTCATGTTCATGTTCATGTTCATGTTCATGTTCATGTTCATGTTCATGTTCATGTTCATGTTCATGTTCATGTTCATGTTCATGTTCATGTTCATGTTCATGTTCATGTTCATGTTCATGTTCATGTTCATGTTCATGTTCATGTTCATGTTCATGTTCATGTTCATGTTCATGTTCATGTTCATGTTCATGTTCATGGTTCATGTTCATGTTCATGTTCATGTTCATGTTCATGTTCATGTTCATGTTCATGTTCATGTTCATGTTCATGTTCATGTTCATGTTCATGTTCATGTTCATGTTCATGTTCATGTTCATGTTCATGTTCATGTTCATGTTCATGTTCATGTTCATGTTCATGTTATGTTCATGTTCATGTTCATGTTATGTTAATGTTATGTTCATGTTAATGTTCATGTTAATGTTAATGTTAATGTTAATGTTAATGTTAATGTTAATGTTAATGTTAATGTTAATGTTAATGTTAATGTTAATGTTAATGTTAATGTTAACGTTAATTCCTAGATAGCCAACTCAAGTATAATATTTCGATGGACTTCGGCGGAATGTTTCAATATTTCCATGAACATGCGAAAACTCAAACAAAAATCGACCAAGAACAATAACTCGCCCATAATAATCAGAATGACAGCATATAAATAATTTAATTGTCATAGAGATGAAGAACAGTTGTGAAGTTGAGTGCCAACAAGAGTTGAGACTAGGTAAGTCAGAAACTACAATGTTTGAGTATAACAGTTGGACTTTCGCCTTGAATTTCCACCGATAACAACGCAAGCGAAGCATAATTCTTAAAAAATTGGTAGAACAAATAATTCACCCCAAGTACCTATCTACTCCAGCAATAATGCATGGAAAGCAATACGAAGAAAGGGCGCTTGAGGCAATGGAATCAGAAGTAAAGCAGATTATAGTAAAATGTGGTCTTTGCATTGATAAAGATCAACAATTTTTTGGCGCTTCACCAGATGGAATCTTGCAAGATGGTATTGTCATTATCGAGATGAAATGTCCATATTCGGCAAAATCGATGACTCCTCAGAAAGGAACCGAAAATGATAAGATTGCCTTTTGGAGAAAAAAACACAGGAGCTGTCAATACGACTCTCAAATAGTATTATCAAATACAAGGCCAGCTGCATGTAACTGGATATAAAAAGTGTATCTTTGGAGTTTGGACTTTCAAGGGAATCAAAATCACAGAAATTGAAGGAGACGAACATTTTTGGAAAAATAAAATGCAGGGGCCCTAACAGGAAAAATAAGAAATATGCCACTCAAAGATTAGAAGTTTTACTCCTTTCTTTAATAATGCATTAATTGATTGTTATTGAAACTGCGAATAAATGAAAAATATTTTGCATTTTTATATATTCACGCGGGTACCTGGCATGCGTTGCAATGCCGCGCAAAGAAAGAAAGTATCTACTTGTCTGTCTATGTTGTTTCTGTCACGGTCCCGGTATGATTCAATTTGAAATATTCAGTAATATATTCAGTTGTATCACAAGAGAGTGAGAATAAAGTGAAAATAATTCGAAAGATTTTCGAAAACTTGTTACCAGGCACTAGGTACAAGAGCCCAACGAGCTCTAGTGGCTATTGCCATATGGCAACAAATTTGAGAAAGAAATCTGGAGAATTATTTTCTACTTCATCGAACTCTCGTGTGGTATTCTATAGATTATTTTTTGGTGTTAGGATCATAAAAACATTTTCTCGAATAATGTTACAATGTGCTAAACCTGATTTGATTCATTTCTCACTTTTCATGCGAAATTATGACAGATGTCAAATTAAAAATATACGTTGTCAATTAATAAAAACAAAATACCTCAACCCAGGTAACACATGGACATCCAATGGATATCCATTGGACATCCTTCATGAATTTTATGGATATACTATGGACATCCAATTATATCCAAAAGATATCTTATGGACATCCGATGGATGTCCAAAGTGGAACAACCTGTACATCCATAGAATATCCTTCAAGGATATTCATAAGATATCCTCCAGAGATTTCCATAAATATCTTTCAGAGATATCCATAAGATATCTTTCAGGAATATCCATGAGATATCCTTCAGGGATATTCAAAAGCTATCTGAAAGATTCCTTGAGAGATATTCTAAAGATATCCTTCGGGGATATCCATCGGAGATAAAATATAGTAATAGCAATCTGGAGGGAAATGAAATAATGGTATTGAACGAAAAAAAATGTATTAATAAACTCTGGTATCAAAAAAATTCTCATAAACTTCGGAGTTATCAACAAATAAAATGTATATGTAAACTCTAAGATGAAAACAGAATATTAAATGCAGAATAATCAAAAAAATAAAGTTAAAGGAAAAATAGAATGCTATTTTCTTCGTCCATCCAGGTGTTTCCTTTATTCTAGAAGATGACAGATTCCATTATTTCGCCCTTCTCAGCCAAGCCTAGATGGCTTCTTCAGTAGCTTTTTTATTTTCCGTCGAATCACTGAGGTCAGCCGCTTCTGAAATGATATATTCACGGGTATAATTAATGTTGCAATTTACAAAAAAATACTGAGAAATATTATGCTTTCTTTTGAATTCGAATACTGATGATGATAATATATATACCACTGCCATAGTTTTTCTCTCTCTTTATTGGTATACTATATACTATATATATATACATATATATATTGTTATATAATGATAAATTTTTTAAATATAATATTGTAATATTTTTGCCCCACATTTTGGGTGCCATTTTGTTATGTTTTGATGAATTGGAAATATTATATATGTATTGTTTTTGTATAATGAAATTGCTAATTATTTTTGGTATTCTTTGTGAGCCAAATTGATATGATATAAATAGATATTTCTGCCCCTGTATTGTATGCTGTAATAATAATTGCCAGCGAACGTCACTGTTCTCTCGTCACGCTACCAACAATTATTATTTTCCTCACCACGGCTAAGCAACAGTTGGTACGCCCTTATCTCAAGGTGGCCGGTTCAAGGCAATAGAGATACTGCCACTGCTGGCTAACTTCAGTTTATTGAATGGTCTTTGGTATGTTATTGATCATTGTGAGAAAACAAACAACAAAATATCAAAAAGCAATTATCTCCTTTATTCAGGAAGACTTATTAATACCTGGCCTACGAGAAATAACTTATACTAGGGTGAATCAAACAAATATTCACGGATAATGATAATAAATCAGATCATGGATAGATAAACAGAACCTCACTTTTCCCGTGAGAGTGACGTTTTCTGTTATTGTTCAAAATAGGGTGACATAAAGTTCTTCGAATGTGAAATATGTTATTTGTGAAATAGTTCAGGACCGGAAGAGCACTATTGAAGTTTTATACCTGGTTGGAACTGTTGGTGTTCTACTTATACCATGAATCAGGATGTCTCCTCTCTCCAATCGCTGTCAGGACTGCAATACCATGAATCAGGAACTATATAGATGCGAAAATCAGCATTTGGATCCGTGGATATGTTATCATTAAGGTAATATTGGTTTTGTTTACCAAATGATGGGATTATTCCAATTTTCTTTTAGTGAAATTTTTGCGTGGCATCCGCTTGGAAATTTATTTTAGATCTTTTTTGAAGCTTTGTTTTCTATCGCCTAGCTACATCTTTTTCTCCTTGTTTTTTTCATTTGAATTTTTGAATTGGTGCACTAAATTGTCACTTTTCACTGTTTATATTTATATTGCATAATTTATATATACAATTATTTTTCCACTCTTATCATTATTTACAAATTTCAATAATAATTGCTTCTGATACCATCTCATTGCTACTCTCCCACAATTTCCAATTTTACACCTGACCATCTATTCCCTGATTGGCTATTTTTATAAAGACATTTGCTGTTCTATCATTGGCTACTTTTTGTTAGCTACAATTTCATATACTGTATGTTTCAAATTTATAAATGTGTTGATTACTTTTTATTCCTGAAAATTTTGTAAATTTAGACTTTTTAGTGTCTTTTGAGCAATTATGAGTTATAATAATTTTGACAGTGTATGAAATTGATTGTTTTATAGTATTTTGACATTTTTATCTATCCATATTCTACCTAGGCTCACAATATACATAGAATTTCGAAAGTTATTCACAAACAAATTCTTGAAACAATTAACCATCTAGTAATTATTCTTTTTGTGGGTTTTTAGTCTTTTAAAATTTACAACTGGCATAACATAACATAACAACATTCCTAAATTTATATTCAATAATTTTCTACTAGTTAGTAAATTTTGAATATCAATTTCTTTATTTATATTTTTAATTTTACTTTAACTAATACTATATTTTTCTAATTTCAGAAAACTTCTTGTGCTGGACTTCAAGAAAAACAAGTTCTACAACGATAACTATTATTTACAACTACTAGTACTACGTTTTGTTGTTCCAGAAAAACTTGACTATGGACTTCTTTTCAGATCAAGAGAGAAAACTTTTCAAGATATCATCATATATGACATTTTATATTTTATGATTATCTTACTTTCATTTTATATTTTATACTGATATTATTTTCAATTATCGATTTTACAATTACTGGTACTCTTTTCAATTATACTGTTTTATAATTTTTCCTATCTTTCCTTTCAGTTGTTCTTTATATTCATATTGAATTGGATATTTTATTTATCTGAATCTCTCATATTATTTACTTTTATTTTGTGTACATACTCTTTCGCTTTTTCATTATTCATACATAATTAACATATTATATTCATTTATAATTCATTAATATCCTTCATTTTAATTATTAATATACCTTCAATTATTTATCATATACCTTTATCATCATCATCATCATATTTATTATAATATACTTCTTTAGTATTATTATTATTATCATACCCACTTTCATTTCTCACATACATTCATTTTATACACAAAATATTTTTATCATTATTTCTTTTCATTTTTCTTCAAAATTCACATTATTTATTATCCATTTCAATATTTTTCCTTCTTTATAATCTATATTGTTTTTCACTTTACTTCATCTAACTAACCTGTACCAATAATTTTTTATCAACTTTTCTGTTTTTCAGTATTTTTATTGTTATTCAATATTATTGTTTTCTTTCATGAAATATTCACTCATGTGTTGTTTTTGTTTCTTTCAATATTTTCTCTCATTGATATTTTTTTTCTTTACATTTGTTTTTCATCTCATTTCATTTTATTCAAATTCTTTCCTACTTTTATAGTAGACATTTTACTATCCATTATTATTATAATTTTATTATTTGTATTGCTTTGCTTTATTTCGAAACTTTTATTCGCCCTGTAGATGTCATTGATTTGCATTACTATTATTTTTTTATTTGTGTTTCCTTTTTCCAACTCAAAATTTTTGTATGCCACGCTTATGTCATTCATTTTCATTATTATTATTTTATCATTTTCATTCCCTTTTTGCAATTCAAAATTCATCTTCACCATGTTTCTGTCATATATTTTAATTTTTGTTACTTTATTATTTATTTTCGCCTTTTGCATTTCAAAATTTTCATTAATCATGTTCTTATTATTCATAAGTTCATTATTTTGGAGATCGAAATTCATTTTTATATTTTGTATTTGTTTGTCATCTTTTTCTAATAAATTGTTACTAACATCTATTTTTTGTATAAGTACTCCCTGAATTTTATTTTTCTCACTACTTGTTTCAATTCTTGTTAATTCCAATAATTTTATCTTTTCTACCTTTTTTGTTATTTCACTCTCTACATTTACTATTTTTAAATTAGTATCTTTATGTTGTTTTTCTACATGATTATTTATAGTAGTTACTTCTTGTGTTATTGCCACATAAAATTCCTCATTGTTTTGTCCTATTTTAGCTTCTAACTGTTTGTGCATTTCTAATAATTCTTCTTTATTTTGTACTGATTCAGTTTGTATTTTATTTTCCATCCTTTCCATATTTTCTTTTATATCTTTTATATTTTCTTTCACATTTTCTCTCAATCTTTTTTCCATACTCGCTGTGTTTTCTTTCAACTCTTTTATTTCATTTGACAAACGTTCTTTCATTTCTTTCTTTATATTTCCTATTTTTTCTTCCATACTTTCCTCCATTCTTCCCATACTTTCTCTCATTCCATCATTCATTCTTTCTATTTGCTCTTTCATTTCATTTTTCATACTTCCCATTTTTTCATTAATTTTTTCTGACTTTTCTTTCATTTCATTCATGTCATTTTTCATTCTACTTTCCATTCCTGCCATATTTTTTTCTGACTTTTCATTCATTCTTTCTTCTATACTTGCTATGAAAGCCATCATTTTATCCAATTTACTGTCCATTTGTATATTCTCACTTTTTATTTCACTCACATCACTACTCTCTCCTTGTTCCTGATCACCCCTATCTCTACCTTCTGCACCTTCTTCCAAACCAACTTTCTTACCTCTCTCAGATCCATTTTTATTCACAAATATTTAGTCTTACTCGTTGAAATGCCAATTGCTAATGTTCACCCAGTGTTATTAAGAAATAATATATTTCCCTTACTCGCCTTTTCCTCAATAAATATTATGAAATGATATATTGCCCTTACTTTGCCACTACGTTGCGATAAATATTAAGAAATAATATATTTCCATCACTCGCCTTTTCCTCAATAAATATTATGAAATGATATATTGCCCTTACTTGCCACTACGTTGCGGCGACATTTGTTATATAATGATGAATTTTTTAAATATAATATTGTAATATTTTTGCCCCACATTTTGGGTGCCATTTTGTTATGTTTTGATGAATTGGAAATATAATATATATATATATTGTTTTCGTATATTGAAATTGCTAATTAATTATTTTTGGTATTCTTTGTGAGCCAAATTGATATGATATAAATAGATATTTCTGCCCCTGTATTATATGCTGTAATAATAATTGCCAGCGAACGTCACTGTTCTCTCGTCACGCTACCAACAATTATTATTTTCCTCACCACGGCTAAGCAACAGTTGGTACGCCCTTATCTCAAGGTGGCCGGTTCGAGGCAATAGAGACACTGCCACTGCTTGGCTAACTTCAGTTTATTGAATGGTCTTTGGTATGTTATTGATCATTGTGAGAAAACAAACAACAAAATATCAAAAAGCAATTATCTCCTTTATTCAGGAAGACTTATTGATACCTGGCCTACGAGAAATAACTTATACTAGGGTGAATCAAACAAATATTCACGGATAATAATAATAAATCAGATCATGGTTAGATAAACAGAACCTCACTTTTTCCGTGACAGTGACGTTTTCTGTTATTGTTCAAAATAGGGTGACATAAAGTTCTTCGAATGTGAAATATGTTATTTGTGGAATAGTTCAGGACCGGAAGAGCACTATTAAAGTTTTATACCTGGTTGGAACTGTTGGTGTTCTACTTATACCATGAATCAGGATGTCCCCTCTCTCCAATCGCTGTCAGGACTGCAATACCATGAATCAGGAACTATATAGATGCGGAAATCAACATTTGGATCCGTGGATATGTTATCAGTAAGGTAATATTGGTTTTGTTTACCAAATGATGGGATTATTCCTATTTTCTTTTAGTGAAATTTTTGCGTGGCATCCGCTTGGAAATTTATTTTCGATCTTTTTTGAAGCTTTGTTTTCTATCGCCTAGCTACATCTTTTTCTCCTTGTTTTTTCATTTGAATTTTTGAATTGGTGCACTAAATTGTCACTTTCCACTGTTTATATTTATATTGCATAATTTATATATACAATTATTTTTCCACTCTTATCATTATTTACAAATTTCAATAATAATTGCTTCTGATACCATCTCATTGCTATCTCCCACAATTTCTAATTTTACACCTGACCATCTATTCCCTGATTGGCTATTTTTATAAAGACATTTGCTGTTCTATCATTGGCTACTTTCTGTTAGCTACAATTTCATATACTGTATGTTTCAAATTTATAAATCTGTTGATTACTTTTTATTCCTGAAAATTTTGTAAATTTAGACTTTTTATTGTCTTTTGAGCAATTATGAGTTATAATAATTTTGACAGTGTATGAAATTGATTGTTTTATAGTATTTTGACATTTTTATCTATCCATATTCTATCTAGGCTCACAATATACATAGAATTTCAAAAGTTATTCACAAACAAATTCTTGAAACCATTAACCATCTAGTAATTATTCTTTTTGTGGGTTTTTAGTCTTTTAAAATTTACAACTGGCATAACATAACATAACAATATATATATAGGCATTTTTCACATACACTTTTCTTGGAAATTTTGCATTCTCACTGAACTATCAGTCTCTTATGAGACAATACAAATTATCAAATAAATTGAACAACCGAATAGGCTTTTCACCTAGTGATAATTCAGCCAGTTTTAGTTGTCCACTTTATTTTTTTTGCTCCATACCAGCTATATTTGGAGGCAAACATATTAGTGAGCACGGAAGAAAGGCATCGTTCCACAAAATCATATTTTTCAGATTTCATTTAGGTACCTAAAAAAAGAGTTCTAGAATAGAAAAACATACAACTTACCTACATAAACTTTGAACTTCGATCCAGTTCCCAAATATTCTTCCGAAAGATTCATTTTTTCAGTGCAATCAATAGGAAAATGTTCGAATCTACTGATGAATCATCTTCATCACATGTCCACTGTTGTAGGCATTCACACCATTTTCAATCTGGGCACTGTTACATTTGAAAAACTCCTGAATTGTGGCAAATGTAACGAGGTGCTTTTCAGCATTTCTGAAAATATCGAAACTCAAACAGCAAACACATAAATGCATTAGAAATAATGGATTTTTATAGGTTATGTCCTTCTCGATTGATATTTACCTGTATTCGGCCAATATATAATTCCCTTTGGAAACAATCAATTGCTACAGATGAAAACTATTATGTCCAGACCAACAGGGTATCAAAAACGAAGGAAAATAGAAAAAAAACACGACTTTTGTTTGGATTCAGTGCTATGACTGTGACCTTCGACCTTCGCCTCAACAAAATGACAGACGTCGCCAGTAATTATGCGTAGAGTATGGCCAGGCTGTCGCAGACACATGTATATCTGTTCTGTGGTCGCAGAGGGTCCCCGCGACAACATATTTTTGAAGAGGTACAATTTGTGTATCTACGAGAATATTTACATTCATTTATGATTGCTTTGGATATCTCATGGCTATCCCTAGGATATCTTCTGAAGGATATCCATTTCAAATCAAGTAGAAAAACGAGACATGAGATATTTCCAAAAAAATTAATCTATATGTACGAGCATGAAAGAAGCTCAGAAATTGACACAATAAAGATCAATCTTGCAATTTAAACTCATCCATATTTGCTCCGGATATCTTATGGCCATCCATATGATATCTTCTGAAGGATATCCATTTCAAATCCGTCGACGGATATCTTATGGATGTCCATTTCAAATCCAGGGATATCCCGACCAGAATTGGACATGAAATGGATATACATAGGATATCCTGTGTTATCTGGGTAGGGGTTTAATTTCAAAAAACACCGATACACGTATTCCTTTATTTGTAACTGAGACCTCAAATAGCAATTTCATGACCCCAATTCAAAAACTAAC
The DNA here is from genome assembly GCA_018342105.1 of Gonioctena quinquepunctata. NCBI lineage: Eukaryota > Metazoa > Arthropoda > Insecta > Coleoptera > Chrysomelidae > Gonioctena > Gonioctena quinquepunctata. The sequence goes on from JAFIRS010000877.1 coordinate 198,747, forward strand.
GGTACTTCTATTCAAACTTTCAACTCCCATTTTAAAAAACCCTGGAATACGTACTACTCTAATTGAGAAAAAAAGCCCAAACACCGAATTCCATGACTTTAACTTCGAAACTCACGCTACTTTCACTTTCACTCTCCTTTTCACCTCCTGTTTTCATCCCTTCAGGATGAGAATATCAATATCAACCATAGTTGTCATGTATGTCATCATAGGAATATGTCAAAATTTCAGCTTTTTGGTCCAGTGGTTTGGACAGGGCGTGATTGTCAGTCAGTCAGGACATCGTGATAACTCGATAGACGGCACGGGGACGGAGCATCTCAACTTACAAAATTCAAATAGCATGGGAGATTGTTGAAAAGGTAATTCAATTCTTCTTTCAACCATTTTATTTTTTTAAATTTCGTTGACAAGTTTTTCCACAATATGCATTCGAAATGTCAAGTTATAAGTGCGGATATGTTCATGATATTCTATCACTGTTAATGAAACCAAGCGTAACCCTAAGGCTCTTGCTCTTTGGACTCCGAATAAGTGGGGCACAGCCATTCACGAATTTATAATTTTGATTGGTCTAGCCCTTGCCATGAACAATGAACCGAGAGCGAGTTTTGATCTGAAAATCTGGGAAAATAGTGATTTGTATTGGGGATGCAGCTCCACTACCCTGTATGGATCAGCAGGTAACCCATCGCTCCAAAGAATGCCTGGGACGTTCAAAGCACGGGGGTCGTCTATGTTATAATCAGTGGCTTCCCTCGCAAGCGGGATCTCGTGAGCTATTGCACAGTCAAATGCTTTCGATTTTGGTCTCCAAAGATCTTCAGGACTCTCATTCGCGCCCGTTCCAGGACGCCAATGATAAACCTGCAGATTTGGACCCATGCGGCTGAAGCATACAAAATGACAGGCCTGAACATCATTTTGTATATCATTACTTTATTTTTGAGGGAGAGTTTACTCTTCCTGTTGATCAGGAGATATAATGCGCAAATCTTTCTGACAATTTTGTCTCTTTCAATATTGACATGTGGTTTCCAAGTGAGCCGGCGATCCATAGTAACTCCTAGGTACTTGACCATTCTATCTCCCTTCTAGAGATAGCCTCTCCCTCTCTGGGTTGTTTCTCTTGCGACCCATCGAAATCGCCTGTATTTTATCAGGATTCAGCTTTATTTTCCACTCCACATTCCACTGCTGGAAGTTGTTCAATGCGTTGTGCAAATGAACGACACCCATCAAGTGGTCGTCGAACAGAAAGACCTTCACATGTTCGCTTCTTGGAATATCTGACGTGTAAAGGGCGTATAATACAGGAGACGTACTGCCCCCTGAGCTTGAGCTTTGGACTCAGGGTCATAGCATAATTCGGCCTCACCATGAATGGGGCAGAGATCGGTCTTTTCTATTCACAATTTTGATAATTTTCCAACGTTGATCACAGTTTTCTAAATTTTGAAGGGTTATGCCGAATCTTCCGTTCCGAAATTCCGATATGTTTTCTCTTACCTCTCTATTCAGTTCGTTAGCTTGGATTCTGTCCCCAGGGAATAGACTTTTTTTTTTCATGTTCTGGTTTCCACGAAAAGGGATATCCTGTAATGTCCTTTGATACGCTCTTCTGGAGCAATTTCTCTCGCGAATGAGATTTTTAATTCTTAGTGGGAAGTCATCATGAAATTTTTGAGCCGGTTCCCTGTGGAAGGAATCTTCCAAAGCATTTCTAACGGTGAGTACAATATCCCCCAATTCACCTTAGTACAAATACGATCCATCTGGGCCCCCTGGGTTGTGATCAGAGCTCAACTCGGTGAGAATGTGTATATCCGAGTTACAGGTAATATTCCTGGCCAATGCAATGTCAAGCATATCGGGCCTATATGGACCAAAATGCGTCGGCTCATCTGGAGCCGACACCTGGTATCCATACCTGTCTCTGTGTTGCCTCAACCGTCTACCATTCACGTTGATGACACGACTCTATTATACGTGCTTGGCGTTCAGATCACACATGACCAAAACAGGTTTCCATCAGAAGCACATCGAGTGCCTCAAGAAGGATTTCATTCCGCGGAGGGTTGTAAGCACTGATTAAACGCATAGGACCACTCCTCGTGTTGAAAATTATACCTACAGCTTCAATACCATGGGTATCATCATTGGAAATGCCAAACTGAACATGCGAATGACATCGTTCAACCAAAATGGCAACACCGCCACCCGTACGTTCGATTTGACCATTTATAAGCACTTTGTAGTTAGGAAATCTAAAAGGATCCCCATTTAGATGAGTCTCTTGCAGAAAAGCAACATCTATGTTGTTCTCTACTAGAAGCTCCTGAAACCCAAGTCTATTCTGGAGAAGTTCATTACAATTCCAACTCACCGCTTTGATGAAGTTTGGAAACTGCCGTTCACCCATTAACTGGGATTAAAACCTGTTGAAAACTTTGCCGCAGCTTCATAAAACTGCGCGAACAACATCCTCATTTGGTCCAAAGTACTGAGAATGTCTTTAGGCGTGCTGATTTGAGCTGACTGGGGAGGGGGGCGTCTCGGGCCGTCACCGCATCTGACACTCCCGCTCGTGTCCTGTTTTCGGGAAAGTATCGTCGACTCTACGATTATGAAGCAGGGTCCACCCTGCGCCTTATACGTGGACATTTGGGACATCTACAATAATTCGCAGTGTGTTCCCCACTGCAGTTCGCACACCTAGCTTTTTCTTCACTAGGCTTTGGGAATTCTCGAGTGATATGGGCAACCCCGCACTTGACACAAGCGGGGGTGGCACAGAAGTTCAGCTGGCAGTGGCCAAATCGCCAAAATTTGGGCATCTTATAAATCAGTGATTTTGAAGTTTTGTTTTTGTTCTTTATTCAGAAGAACTGAAACTGGTGGTAGTGGAGTTTTTATATCTAATTTATGCATGCGCGCCACTGAATCCGGGGCGAACCCCCTCTCAGTCAACTCTGTTTTGATGTCTTAGCGAGAAATTAATTCAGAGACGCATTTGAGGACGACACGAAGTTTTTTCTCCTCAGGGAGACTGTAGGTATAAAAAAGTACTACTTTTTTTTCTGAAGTCGTCAGGAGAATCAGAGAATATTTTAATGTCATCATAGACATGATCAGCGGGTTGAGTTGATTTTATATTGTTTGATTTAATCAGTGAATTCACTGTGGTCCACTTATTCTTATCCCTAACTGTGATAGGGGAAATATTTTTGCGTTTTATTAAGCGTGGAGTCTGTTCTGTAGGTAATTCAGAAGTCTCGATTGTCTGTTTCATGTTGACGCCGTCTTTCGGGTATTATAATTATCATTGTTTTCGATTTTTTCGGAATTTGTTGAACTCGTTTGGGCTGATTCGGCCCCTGATATTTTTGAAGAGTCGGAGAGCATGACGGTGTCTGTCATGTCTGACAGATTTATGAATCGATTAGAAAGCTTGATGGAAAAAGCATTTCTATTGTTTGAGCTATCTTGGACAACTATTCACTGATTCTACGAAAGGTGTGATAGGTAGAAGGAATATTTAAGTTACCTTCAGGCATAGGTAGGGCAGGACACGAGTTTTCCTTCCGACGTTTCAGGGCAGGTGAGCTATCGCCTGTTCCAATATCATGGGGTTTGGTAGTTAATGAGGAACTTATATTGCAGTGATTTTGACCAAATCACCGTTAGAGGCAAGCAAAGCCTCTAGTACTTCCAGGAGATCAGCCCTCGAGAGAGCTGATCCCTGCAAGTACAGATTCTTTAGCTGCCAGGTTAACTTACCAGAGGGTCGTTCTGATTCTACTGAGTAGGAATCAGTGGCTGCCTCCAATGTGGTGGATGGTTGAGGGTGGGTTCTTTCTCCTTCCAGGGTACAAGACCTCTTCGAGATATTGAACACATTTTATTCACGATTTATTCGGGAGCGAAAAAACACAGTGTTGTACGAAAGTGCACAGGTCCGTGATGAGTAGTGCGGATCTGAATGGTACCCTTACCTCGATTACTTTTGAATGGTATGATGTGAAACAATGGGACGGAAAATATTTTCAATGTTAATACCATAATATAGGTATGGATTTACCCATCCTACTTTTTGAGAGAAGATACATTACAATTATTCGAGAGAGGGCGCTGGGGCACATCAACTTGAAAATTTCGAAAGGCATAGAGGTCGAGTTGCACATCGTTGTGAAGGTAATTCAATTTCACTTTCGACCATGGTTGTTATGCGGAATCACAATTGCGATGAGTAACACGAAATACGGTCAATAGAGAAAGATCCATGACTAACATTATTTTCCATGCTATTTGGAATTTGTATGTGCTCCCACGAGCAATCACGATAATTTTAATTTCAAAAAGTAGTATCGGTGATATCATGCGAAACGGTTTTTGTCCTATTGTTCTACGTAGACTTTTCTTCAACACCAAGTAGGTTATAAGATACAAAAGACAGAAAGTTTCTGCTTTAATAACATTGTTTGGAGATATTTCAAACTTCTTGTGTGTCTCTGTACGCTCTGTAACGCTAGTAGGCCTTTGGAAGTCATACAAAGCATAACAATTTGTCAATTATTTTTTTTCGGCGTAATGTCAAAATTTGTGAGTAAATTTATTATCTTCCTTTCAATGTAACAAAAAAAAACAAAAATGACTCCACGTATGAAGAAACCATTCAGGAGGACACTCAAAACTGAGAGAAAGAAAGCCAAAGCAAAACTGGAACGATTTAGAAAAAACGGACACCCTCATGAAGAACATAAAGTCAAACCGGACGATGATCTCATTCTATACTACCTCAGCAAACTAAGGAAACTTTTCGCGAGTCCTGATTATCTAACGGATGGTATGAGGGTGAACAGTGGAGAAAAAATGCGAAGACAATCCACGGGAGTCAAAATGAGAAGACCCTTCAACTATTCCATGAATAATGATATCAAAGAAGAGGCATGCAATGTTGTGAATGATGCTATTGAATATGGTTTCAAAAACAATGTAATTGAACGAAGAGGAAACTGCTTCATATTGAAAAACAGACAGAACCCAAAATTGGCTAATAGACAGCAGACCCCTGGACCTACCGCCTTCGATGATTCGTTATATACCAGATGCCAGTGCAGCCAATGTAAAATTGTTAAGGCAGCGGATACTTTTACAAATTCTGAAATGGCAAGGACGATTTCCAAAAATAATTTCAATTGTCTACAGAGTAACAATGTTGAACCTCTAAATACTTATCCCAGCCATTTGCGAGAATCTAGAACCATTGCCACCTTGACAACGAATTCACCAAATCCCAATCCACTTAATAAATCCCCAAGAAGCAGGTCCCGTACAAATATTGGACCCAGTCCACTGGAAGGCCAAGTGAAGAAGAAATGTAACTGTAAGAAGTGTAATGCTTTGGAGCAGAAAAGAAAACCATATGTTAAGTAATGTTTTGGTGATGTGCCATTTTGTCTCCATAATAAAATCTGTCTGTGAAATAGGCGTTGTTTATTTCAATTGATTCCAGGTGTATCAAATCAAAATTATACCGGGTTATTCACGTTATTCGACACGAAGTATTATGGCTAAAGCATTTGATTTTGAAAAAGGATAGGGAGCTATTAGCGCTAAATTTAAAAAACATTTTCATGTTCTACAGGGTGTGCCAAAAACACGAAACGTATCAAAGTTGTTATTTTTTGAATGGAATACCCTGTATATTATTTCATTTTTGGATTTTACGATCAAAATAAAGCAAAGTTTTTTCGAGATTCAATTCACCTAAACCTTATTAGACCAGTGCTGAATGAAGCCTTTGAAAATGGTAAAAAGTGAAAAAAAATGATAGTAGGATGAAACCCATTGGAAAAGGAAGAGAATATAACAAATATGAAAGGAAAAATAATTTACGGGTGATCTGAGGTCGGAGTGGAAGGGGGTGAGTTTTTAAGGGTAAAAAACGGTTTATCTCGATTTCCGGAAAAACTACAAGTCCTATGGAAAAATACTCAAATAACAAAGTTGAAGGTAATAAATCTACAACTTTTGTATCCACACTTTTTCACATAACCTCAAAATTTATGTGAAAAATTCAAATAACCAAGTTTTTAGTTTTTTATTTTTATCTTCTACAATTTTTTTTCCACGAAATTTGGTGAAAATTTCCTTTTTTATGTTCCAAACACACTGTAATTTTTTTGATTTGAAATATTAATTTTTTCACCTTATTTTGACTTAATATCGAAAAAGCACCACAATTTTCAATCGAAAATTCTCCCGTCAAAATATCAGCTTTTTAAAAAAAGTCCGTGGGCTTTTTGTCCGTTGACATCTCTACTTTCTGATGATATAAAAAAGTACATTACTATGACAGAAAATGCAAAGAAAGGAAAAAAACTCGAATCCGAATTTAATTAAGACATTTACAATATTTTGAGAAAGTTGTAGAATCTTCTTTAAATTATATGCGTAGATGCCTATTTATTGCTATTTCAAGATAACTTATATACCTGAGTGACCTACGGAAAATTTTAGCCCATCAAAAGGTATTTCATAGAGAAGTGGGGAAGGGTCTAGGAGGGTCTGGGCCTTACTACCTGTTATTTCTTTGCATTTTCTGAGAACATTTACCATAGTAATGTATATTTTTTTTACACTATCAGAAAGTGGAGATTTTAACGAACAAAAAGACCACCGACTTTTTAAAAAACCTGATATTTTGACGGGAGAATTTCTGATTGAAAATTAGGGTGCTTTTTCGATATTAAGTCAAAATAAGGTGGAAAAATAAATATTTCGAATAAAAAAAATTACAGTGTGTTTGGGACACGAAAAAGTAAGTTTTCACCAAATTTCGTGAAAAAATTTTTTTTTGTAAAAGGTAAAAATAAAAAACCAAAAACTTGGTTATTTGAATTTTTTACTAAAATTTTGGGATTATGTGAAAAAAGTGTGGATACCAAAGTTATAGATCTTTTCATTACCTACAACTTTGCCATCCAACTTTTTTCCATAGGAGTAGTTTTGCCGGAAATCGAGATAAACCGTTTTTTACCCTTAAAAACTCACCCCCTTCCACTTCCCGACCTCAGATCGCCCGTAAATTATTTTTCCTTTCATTTTCGTAATATTCTCTTCCTTTTCCAATGAGTTTCATTCTACTATAATTTTTTTTGGTTTCAAAAATTATCGACCCTGGTCTATATGGTTTTTGAAATATCTCTTATTTTGTGAAAATGTTTTAATGCATCTTTAATCGGCAAAAACTTGTTTGATTTAAATGGATCGCCCTGTCAACAGCAGATGTCAAATTTAAGTGCCTATCGAACACTGGTATACATTCCTATAGCTAACTCTTTACGTTTTCAAGTAAAATGCACATTTTCATTAGGCAAACTGATTTAAAAATTTTTTTTTATCAAGTCGCCTTTGTTGTTTTGACAAGTTGTATTATTATTTACTTATGGTTGTCAGTTATCTATAAATATTCGAATCCAAATCGTCCTATTAGTGATAGCAATAGTTTGTGATCTTGGTATCATTATTTTGTAATGAAAAATGCTAGTTTATCCGAAAGAAGAAAGAATCGACATGATTTTTATACTCGGAGAATGTCTTCAAAACTGTTTTCTGGCATCACGAATTTACGCTGAAAGATTTCCCAACGGAAATCATCCAAATAAAGCAGCATTCAAAAGTTTGTTGACACTATTTGCATAAACTAGAGGTTTGAAAATCCTATTGAAAAGAAACTTGTGACAGAAATCGAAGAAATTGAATTTGCGGTGATTGCCTCTGTAATTGAGAATCCCCATACAAGTCAAAACCTGAATCCTGAAAATATCGGCATAAGTCAAGCAAGCGTATCAAGAGATATATAAATAAAGTTACCATCCTTATGAAATCCAGCTTCACCAAGAACTTTCCGAAAACGATTATGGTAAACGAGTTGAATTCTGTATGTGGGTATTAGATAAAGTTGCAGATGATGAAAACTTTTTCAATTTAGTTCTGTTTAGTGATGAGTACACCTTTCATAACAATGGGACTGTTAATAGATACATCTTCCACTATTATTCTGATTCCAATCCATATCAATTTGGAATTATACATAATTAGCACAGATGGTCAGTTAATGTATGGGGCGGAATAATGGATCAATATTTTCAATTGGTCCTTATTTCTTCGAAGGACATTTAAATAAAATGTTGTTTTTAGAATTTTCAACAAATCATTTTCCAGTCCTATTACAAGACTTTCCCTTAGACATAAGAAGAACGATGTGGCTTCAAATGGATGGAGGCTCCCGCACATTTCCATCGTGAGGTCCGTGAATATTTAAATGTTCATTTCCGAAATCGATGGATTGGAAGCAATTAATTCCAAAATTGGACCCCAAGATCACCCGACTTGACGTCACCTGATTTCTTCCTATGGAGTTACATTGAAGGAATCGTTTATAATCACCTCCAACAACACCAGACAATATGAAACAGCGCATCAGAAAAGCTTTTCTAAATGTAAGCCCGCGTATGTTGGCAAATGTTGCTGAAGGTTTTAGAAAGAGGATAAACATTTGTGTCAAGAGTCTGATGGCCTCCATTTTGAACACTTAATATAAAATATTGCTTGTTTTATATCCACCATTTTATTTATTTTTTCCTCATAATTTAAACTAATGCATAACATTTGAAATATTAAAAAATAAACGCATTTATTATTAGTTCTCGGTGTTTATTTCAATCGATTCATCAAACCGCCATAGGCGACTTGATAAATAATAAATTTCTCAAAATCAGTTTGCAAAATAAAAATGTGCATTTTACTTGAAAACGTGAAGAGTTAGCTATAGACACTTAAATTTGTCATCTGCTGTTGACATAAAATACAGGGCCCTCCATTTGAATTAAACAAGTTATTGCCGTTCAAAGATTGTAATTATTATGCCTGAATTTTTACACACCTTGTATAAGTTAGTAAATATTTCAAAAGTGCGATATAAAAGTTGTTCAGTTAGTAGCCTCTAGCATAGATTTGGTTAAAAAAAAGAAAACACCAGTTGAGCATTGAAGCATTAAAACATTTCCACAAAATAAGAGATATATCAAATACCATGAGGTTTAGGTGAATCAAACCCTGATGGGACTGGGCTTTATTTCAACCGTGAAATCCTGAAATGAAATCATATACAGGGTATTCCATTTAAAAAATAACAACCGTGATAGTTTCGTGTTTTTGGCACACCCTGTACAACATGGAAATATTTCCAAAATGTAGCGCTAAAAAGAAAACCATTTGTTAAGTAATGCTTTGGTGATGTGCCATTTTGTTACCATAATAAAATATCCCTATGAAATAGGCATTCTTTATTTGAATTGATTCCAGGTGTGAATCAATTGAAAATTATACCGGGTTATTCAAGTTATTCGACACGAAGCATTATGGCTGAAGAATTAGATTTAAAAAAAATCCCTTAGGATAGATAGGGACCTATTGGCGCTACATTTTAAAAATATTCTCATGTTGTACAGGGTGTGCTTAAAACACGAATCGCATCAATGTTGTTATTTTTAAATAGAATACCCTGTATATTATTTCTTTTTTGGATTTTACGATCAAAATACAGCAAAGTTTCATTAAGGTTTAAGGCAAAAATGCAGTTTAGGGATAATTGGCGTATCAACAAAATTTTTGGTTTATGTGATAGTTCATTTCTCAGGAAGCTTGGCGGTCACGTATTTTGAAGAAGTTATTCAATTCTAAAATGTTCCTTCTTGATGGAATGTAGGGAAGGGGGGAGGGGGCATACCGGGGACGTTAAGGGAAATAAACAATAAAAAAATAAACATAAAATATTTTTCAATGAACACTAATGACAACTCTTTGGTCACTTATTAGTTTATCATTTGGCACCGAATTTGGTGAAGTAAGAAATCAAATAATATTTTAAATTTCAATTTCACAAAACCTTCCTGAAAACTCCATCGTGCCCCGGGGTAGAGGCAGTATGGGGTACCCAGTGCGGGGCAGTACGGGGTACACTATTTTATTTGTCACAGAATTAGCAGATGTGGATTTCTTCGAAATCTGCGTCATCAACTCCTGCACAGGCTGTATGGGCCCACTGTCCACATAGCTGGCAGGCCACCCAACGCTCCGAAGACTTCAAATACCTAAGTGTGGTTCGAGTCAACACAATAGATGCATAAGACAGCCTCCTCAACATTTTCTCCATCAGAGCGAGCTTTTTGAGTCTTCTGTTTTTTTGAAATTTTTTTCTATTCGGATTTGAACACTTCTTTGTCCGTTTAAGTTGTTCGCGTTTTCCCACACAACGGGGTACCCCATTGTGCCCCATAGCCATGTCCCCGTTATGCCCCCATGTCTAACAGAATTTTAAATAACGAACAAAAAAATGAATTCCAGGTCAGAGTGATTTTGCTCAAAACATATCAATAGTTGATGTTAGTAGTAATACACATTAAAAAAAAACTATAGTAGTAATCTGAACACTTACCTTTTCAGACGCGTTTTGGTAACCACTCAAAATAAGATGAAATGTCGCCGAAAAAAAGAATTGGTCGTCAAAAATAAACGCGTGCACTCTGATCGCCGGTGACTGCCGCACTGAAGGCCGATGCGAAATGCCCTCTTATTGGCGAAAACAAAACACGGCTAGTGTGCGTACTTACTCGTATGTGTGGGTGGCCCCGTCGTGCCTCGCGTCCCTGTTGTGACCCCTATGTGTTTCTGGGAGAAGAAACAGCTAATCATGTGATTTCAATTGGTTGGCGTAGGTGTTTATTTGTGTTAAAAAGTTAAAGTACAAGATATGGTGGATTTGTGCAGTTTTTTATTAATTTAGTAGCGATAGCGATATTCAATTGATAAGAACATATCACTTTTTGATCTGTGACAGTTGGCCGGAGAGAGGATTTTTATATTCCACGTTTTGACTTCGGATTCGTGTTTAGGAAGCAAAAATACGACAGTTTCACCAAACGGCATGTCCTAAATCGTTAGAGTTGGAATTACTGGCTATTTACTGTGGATTAAAAAAAAAAAAAAATTCACAAGTGTCATATGGAAGTTTTCCAGTTAGTAGCAACTAGTAATAATTTGGTTGAAAAAAAGAAAACTCCAGTTGAGAAGTCAACTGATACTACATTTTCACAAAATAAGAGATATTTCAAAAACCATAAGGTTCATGTGAATTAAACCTCGATGAAACTCAGCTTTATTTCGATCGTAAAATCCGAAAATGAAATAATATACAGGGTATTCCGTTTAAAAGGTACCAAATTTGATACGTTTCGTGTTTTTGGCAGACCCTGAACAACATGAACATATTTTTTAAATGTAGCGCTGATAAGTCCCTATCCATCCTAAGGGGAAAACTTTTTAAAAATAAAATGCTTCAGCCGTAATGCTTCGTGTCGAATAACGTGAATAACCCCGTATATTCAATGGGATAATTTCACCGACGATTTAGTTAGGGTTTCCTGAATCCTATATAGCAATTATAGAAACCATCTGTTCCATTTTTCACGCAAAAATGGCGATAAAATCTGTTTTCTGGAGCCAGAATCCGGTCAAATCGATTGAATAGTGAGGTAAGAAACGCGATTGTAAACTATAGAAATGAAAAATTTGGAGAAACTTTAGAAAACATTGAGTATTTGAAAAAACGTTGGGCAATCGCTTAGAATATCAAAGTGAAGCGTCATTCATGGAGAATTCGGAGTGGTTTACGATGCCGATTCTGAAGCATGTGCCTTTTCGGATACAATGGAACCCCCAGTTTAGACTGAATGTAGACCCAAATGACGATGTGGAACGAGACATTTTGTTGGAAAATCGGATTCGTCGTACTCTTGGAATGCCTGAACGGGATGACATTCGGTCGGCTACGATGGACGAGCTTACAGCGTACATAAATGGATTAGATCCCAAAAATAATTAATAAAAAACCTTTTTATAGACAAGCTTTTATTCAAATGCACTGAAAAGTGAAAAAAAATTGCTTTAGATATGTGACGTAGGTTATGCCGTGAGTTACAGATTCAAAATCTTGTCGCTTTTATATTCGAACTGAAAACTTTGCGCGACAAGCTTTTGAATCTATAACTTACGGAGTGACCTAAGTCACACATCCAAAGCAATTATTTTTTACTTTTTAGCGCATTTGAATAAGATCTTGTCTTTTAAAAGGTTTTTTATTAATTATTTTATTTTGTGCCTTTTAGTACTTAAGTACGCCTTAATCCAGGGGCGCGCCAACTATGTGGTGAATGTATGCAAAAGCCACGGGCGGCAAAATTTAAAGGAGGCAATTCGGCTAAATAAACCATACTAACCTCTTCTTTCTAATGCCGCGCGTCGGCTCCAATTCATGTTTAATGCGTGATTCTCTTTCCGTACTCTTTTGCTATTAGTGATAGCGGCTACCGGCTAGCTTAAAAAGACCGAGTACCACAGGTGGCTTAGCGGTAACGGTAAGTATCAACAACAAAGACAATAAATATAGAGAAATGTTTTTATTGTTTTTATTGCTTTTTTTATTCGAGAAAGCCTTAAAAGTGGTCTGTCGCAAGCCGCAAAAAATGAAAATCAATTTAAATATGTCTGGATTTTGTAAAATGGTTCATTCTAGTTTGTTCTGCAAATCAGATTAGTTGATAGATAGTTAGTGAAGTGAATATTTCAGTGTAAAAAATGGTTTAGTTTTCCCAATATCAATTGCAGAAGCATAAAAAAGTCTTGCGGCGAAATCCTGTGAGCAGCAGTGGCATAGATAACTAATTTCATTTAGATATTTTAAGATTTTAAAAATACTTCATAAATAATGAAAAATGAAAAAAAATTAAAGACAAGCTTTTATTTATACAAATACATTAAGAAAAATAAAACTAGAATATCCTACAAAACTAGAATATCCTAAAACGTATTTCGATCAGCACACACCAAGACCACAGACGCTACTGGTTTTTGATCTTTCATGGCTATTAAAACACAAATATAACGCGTGATTTATGACCTCCCATCGTATAGCCACACCTGCAAGCATTGATGTCTGACTTGATTGGCCCAGACGAATCGGTTGTAGAACAGTCAGTGGTCACTCAAGTCCACGTTGACTGTCGGCTCTTTTGATCTACCGTTTGCCGACGGAGAATGTTTACGAGTAGTATAGATTATTTTTCGTTCCGTTTCTTCGCATATACGCTCGTGTTAGCGAAGTGAGTTTTTATTTGCTCCCTATAGAAACAGCTTCTGCCATTGATATTGGATGGACTATAAGTAGTGTAACTAAAACTAAATACGGTATATTTTTGCTATTCTACACTAAATTTCTATTAAAATTTCTGAAACATGTTCTTTATCAAAACTCAGCAGTTTTCGAGATATTTGACATTCAAATTTGTTTTCCCGTAAAAGGCAATTAACAATATGGCTAATAATTTTACCTTGCAACTACCAACTACTAATTGTAAAGTATTTTTAGGTAATTTTTTTCAAGGGCCTGTAATACATACTAATACAAATTTATTTTCAACAAATGTTGTACATGGTGTTCAAAAAATGTGATCCAATTTGTTGGTAAAGACAGATGTAAAACATTTTTTTCTCAAATAGATCACCATGTAACATATCCTATATCAAAACTCATCTGTTTTCGATATATTTAACGTTTAATATTTTTTTTCCAAAAACATAAATAAGATTGCTATTTAACAATATAACATTCCCTATTTTAAGGAAAAGTGCAAAAAAAGAAAACGATTGTCATCAGTTCCGCCAACAAAGACGGCAGAAAATGGAAGAGAAGGAAAAATTACCCGATTCTTTGAAGAAATATTTGAAACCGTTAGAAATAAGTGTTCTTCCTTGGAAATACCGACGATACTCGCCCCAGTTGTTCCTCAGCTCCAAGTTCCTCATTTGTTTCTGATTGTAATAATATAAATAGTACCCTTAGATAACTTATCAAATATGTTATCTAAGGGAGTTACTATGAATGAAAGTCAATTACATTCATTGCATGTAGAAAAAAAATACTGGTATCGTGTTATTGGAAGAATAATTTCAGCAATGCAGTTTTTATGTCGTCAATGTTTAGCTTTACGTGGTAGATCTAACAAATTATATGAGAATAATAACGGAAACTCTTTGACAGTTATAGAGACGTTCACCGAATGTGATTCTCTAATGGAGCAACATGTTCGACGCACACATAAAAATCAAAGCAGCGGCAGCGGTAGCAGTATGACAAACTATTTAGGCGATAAAATTCAAAATGAATTAATAAATTCAATTGGCTCAAAAGTAGGAACTACTATTTTAGATCTAGTAAGAAAACATGAATAATACTCTATAATCCTCGATTGTACACCGGATGTGAGTCATACGGAACAACTAAATGTATTGATTTGTTGAAAATATAAACAGGATGTTCATAAAATCAGATGTGGAATCATCTGCGACTGAAAGATAAACTTTTGTCACTATCTTCCATCGTCAAGATAACCTCTTGTGGGGTATTCATGTTGAAAAGGGAAACATTCTCAATTGAATATTGATAGAAAGATTTTTCTGTGAATTGAAAAATCCACGATTAAAATGAAATTATTTTTTGTGAATGTCTAACAGAAAACAACTACTTCCCCGGCTAAAGCCACGCTGGACATTGAACTACATCTGATAGATATTCTGAAAAGGCCCTAACTCAAAAGAAAAAATCTGAATTTGAAAATTTGCATTTTCATTCAGATAGTTATTTGATTTTCTATTCCAGTCTTAATTAAGAACTCATAAAGATGAATGAGGCAAAGAAGAATGTTTTCCAAAAGAGAGTACTCACCAGAAATCATTCGTAACATTGACGCAGGAGAGACATCGCATTCACTAGGTCTTCAATACATTTTTGTCGACGAAAATCTATTTCACGCTTCCACGATCATCAGGAAGACCGGAAGAAATGGGAAACACATTTTCAAGAAGCAATCTCACTTTGCAAAGATGGAAAAAGTTAGAATCATTTCTTTTGGAGAGACACTTTGAAAGTGACCTTATGGATTGTATTCCTTTAGACGAGTTGATTAATGATTTCGCCGAAAAAAAGGCAAGAAAAGAGTGTTTCCTGTTTTTTTTCTCTTCTGTAACATTTTCATTGTTTTGTCAGTTTTGTTATGTCTTATGTCTATGACTTGTCAAAATCTTCTAAATGATGAGTAGTCAGGTATCATGCTGATTAAAATCAGTACCTACACTTTTTTTATTTGAGCTTTCGGAAATACTCATTTTCTTTATTTGCAAACATCAAATGATAATGATGATTTGAAATTATAGATTATACATTATACGGTATATAAATTAACACATATTTCATTTCCAAATTAGATAAGTAATGGCGATTATTTCAATTTTGTGTGTACCCCCTTATCTGATGTATCATAATCAAAAGTAAATATAGGTATTAGCACGTATTTTAATTTTATTTATGTGTACCCATGTACAAATTTTAACTAAAAAAGGGGTAAGGGGTGTAAAATTATATTTTTCCCACAGGCGGCCGCATGGCTTGGCGCGCCCCTGCCTTAATCTATGCATTTTTGTTAAAGCATGAGGCCTTTTTTTCCTGTAAGTTCTGAGCTATCTAGTCCATCAATGAGGAGACCATCCAAAGATCAACTCATCCGCCATCTTGGAGTTATCACCTTCAATTTATGAATTTGAACTAAAAATAAAAAATCTTCGACTAAATTCATGATCTTCGACACCAAAAACCCCGACATACCAATTTTGAATCGAATCGGGCCATATGTACAAAACACGTCCGCCATCCTGAATTTGATAATTTTGATAGAATATTCATAATCTTCGACCCCGAAAACCCCGACACACCAATTTTGAATAGAATCGGACCATAAACACATAGATAATCGGCCATATTGGACCACCATTTTGATTTTATGAATTTTGAAGAAAAAATTAATAATCTTCGACCCTGAAAACCCCCACATACCAATTTTGAATCGAATAGGACCCTAAACCTAAATCTCGTCCGCCATCTTGGAGCACCATTTTTTTTGTCTGACAAAAATTCCAATTTCATTTTTTTTTATTCATAATCTTCGACCACAAAAAAACGCACATACAAATTTTGAATAGAATCGAACCATAATCACAAAACTCCTCTGCCATTTTGGAGCCGCCTTCTTGAATTTATGAATTTTGACAAAAAATTCATTATTTCCACCCTGAAAACTCCCACATACCAATTTTGAATCGAATCGTACCACAATCACAAAACTCGCCCGTCATCGTGGAGCCGCCATTTAAAAAATTTCATAATGCATTGTCACCGGGATTATGAACACCTGCCAAATTGCAGCTCGATCGATTGTCGGCAAATGCTTCAAAAATGGATTATAAATGTTGAACCGGAAAGGATGATAGAATGACATACGAATGAAGCAAGTTAAATAAAAGCTTGTAAAAAGCACCTGGTTATGATGGAATTTTCGATTATACAATAAAAAAAATTCTTCTAAAACCAGGTGCGGTCATTTTTAAATATTTTTAATATTATTACGCCATGGGTGGTTCCCTCTTAGGTGTAGGCATGCCATGGTGATTATGAATCCTAAGGTGGGCCAGAATCCGATTTACCCACAAAATCATCGACCCATCAGTCTGCTTTGCAGTTCGGCCAAACTTGCTGAAAAATTTGTATTGCAAAGATTCACGGAATAAGTGGAGGGTGGAAATGCCTTTCTAGATGAGTAATTTGGTTTTAGTAGAGAACACTCTACAGAATTACAAGCTTTGAGACTTGTCGAAGACTCGATTTTGGCGCATGCGCCCACATTTTATCACTCGATATATCCAAAGCTTTTGATAAAGTCTGGCTTTGTGATTTTTGAATCCCCTTTGGCTTAATAAAATGGATGAAATCATTTTTGTCTGGTACGACTTTTCAAGTAAAAGTCGAAAATTCCCTCTCTGACAGCTAATTGAGGCTGGGGTTCTTAAAGGAGCAATATTGTCACCTATGCTTCAAGCCTATATACCACTGACATCTCGAAGGCAGATCACGTGAAGATCTTCCTCTACGCCGATGACACTGCTTTGCTTTCCTCGACACTTAACCACCGTGCGGGTCTTGTTTTATTGCAAGATGCAATAGACAGTCTTCAGCGTGGTATCTGAAGAGGAACGTGAAGGTGAATCCCGACAAGACTCAGGCGATTCCACTGGGGAAGTGTATTAGACCGCCTCACAGCTGCGTTAGGGTTGCAGGCAGAGAGATCAGATTAACTGGTCAAGTACTTGCGTTTTATTTTGGATCGCCTGCTCACCCGGACTCCTCAAAATGAGAACGTTATGAAAACTTTTTAACAGAAAATTAAACCGACGAAATACGAAACTGAAAAGTGGAAAAAAAACTTGAGAGGTGTCAAGGGACACCCGCATGGAACGAAGTTCCTTTCGATTAATTAGTGAAGGAATTGTAATAATTTTTTTTTAAGTTATAATAATATTTTTTTTATTATTAACAAATATAATGTAATATGAACTTAATCAGTAGGCTCAATTTTAGTAATAATTGGCTTGTGGTAACTGAAGTAGGAAACATAAGTTTGGGATTCTATTTTATTTAAATGTCTTGAAAAAACTGCATCGATGGTAGTATTATATTTTGTTGTTGATTCTGCTGGATTATTGTTTATTCTCAAATCAAATTCTTCCTCTAGAAACTGTAGCGATGGTTTTGATTTTTCATTACTGAAGTTGATGTTGAAATCACCGGCCAAAATGAGTGGAAGTTTATCTAAATTTTTGTTGTATCTGCTAAGCGTTCGAGATACATCTTTAGAATACTCTAGCAGTGCTCGATGAATGAACTCCTGAATATCTATTAATTTGTTATTTGGTGAGACATATATGACTGCACATAAATCTGCAACACTTGTACGTCTTACGTGCAAGTCCTGAATATTGTTCATAATGACAGACATATTTGGTGTTACGAAATTGGTCGTATCTTTTGTGTTGTGATATATCGCAACTCCATCGCGACACCACACTGTTCAATGCGAAATAGAAAGACGAAACGAAAATAACTGGCTTGCTTTCTATGAGAGAGAGAGACACAGACAGAGAAACACGCGCGCGCCGCACGGCTCACGACTATAGCAGGAAGTGTCGTTTGGTCTTAATTTATTCCGTCTATCCCCCTTTCGCAACGCGCGATGAGGAACTTCGTTCCAATAAAAAAATCATTTTATTCAGAATATAAAAATACAAAAGCAAAGTTTTAAATATAAAATAATATCAAGATGAGAATCTTGATTGGAACCCGGGACTCGAAGTGATGGCGCCTTTGCTGTTTCAGTTGGAGGAAAACCCGGAAAAACCCACAACACCATCATAATTCAGATTATCAACTTTCTCATAGTAAAGAACACATGCTCCCTTAGAGCTGAGAGAATCAATCTTGGAAAATACACGGCAGTCATCGAAGAGGTGCCAACAATTAGAATAAGGGTGTTTGAAATATGCCGTATAGTGTCCATTGGAAATGCTGCCGCTATGATTAGATATGGCGTAGATATTATAAAGAGTATTCATTCCATCTTGAGCAGAATATTGGTCTAAATTCAAATTTTGTATGGAAAAATCAATCACATTGTCCAATTTACTACCATCAGTCGAAGAAACACGTTTTAAATGTATAACTAACATTTTTGGAAATGTTTGTATACGAATCATCTTTTTGAATTCCCGTTTCATTCCACAAGTTGAACAGTATGGGCTCGCATCGTCAGTCAAAGTCTCCTCTTCTGTCAACAATTCAATACATTGTGTTGAATTCACGACTTCGTTTGGTAGGTCTGGAATAGGAATTGAAAGTACCCAGAAAGGTTCAAAAGTAACGGAGCAGTAATTACAAAAAGGACTTTTCAATAGACTTCAGCTGACCGGCAAATATATCCACAATTTTAGAATTATCAGTAGACAGATATCTTGTCCAAGAAATGGAAGCTTTCTGATTATCATTCGTGTTAACAAAATCGTTTGATGATGGATGATCCTCTGCACTCGCCTTGTTTGAATCTTCATGTAAACCTACCAGAAGGTATCTCAGAAATTCTTCCGAATCTGCTGGGACGTTATGATCAAAGGAAGGAGCAACATTTCTGAATAGACGGACGAAACGTGAAGTATCCACCATTTTTCGAGAAGAATCAGGACTCCAGATATTTTCCATTAAAGATATAAAAGATTTCACTAAATTTCCTTCCATTCTTGATGTGGTAGTATTTAAATCCTTGATACGAAAACCATTCTTGAAAAATTCCAACAAAACCTCGGTGTTCGAAAGACACTGGATCATGCTATTCATGAAACAGGTATTTCCTACATTCTTCAATTCTCTTAGGCCAAATGTAGAAATGGAGTCTCTTGTTGGTATGGCACGCTCACTCATGTTTAACGAAGAATCCTTAGGTTCATTGTTCCTGTAATTCAAAGAAGGTGATAGAGAAACTGATTGATTGATTGATTGATTTTTTGGAAAGTACTGAGTGATTATCTTCGATAACTGATATGTATCTCGTAGGAAAATGAATTAGATAAGGCGACGAATGATGGCATCGAGTTGCGCGGTGACATTCTGATAATTTTTTTGAAGTAATTCAATTATCTTCGTTGAGTGTTCGTTTGCCGCCGACTCAAAATTAGTTACTTAGGTATATTAGTTCAGAAGCTTAGTTATTGAGACTAAGAAGGTTTATTTTACTTTTCAGTTCCGTATTTAATTTTTTGTCAAAAAGTTTTTTTATTTTTCAATTTTTTGTGGCTGAAATCTACTAATTACTACCTACTTGGTTTTCTAAAAGTTCCAAAATACTCACTTACCCACCTTACTACAACTATTACCAGTTAAATAATATGATTATCTACTTTTACTATTTGTTGTAATATAAATTATTTTTGTTGTTCTGGTTAGATTATTTCATTACTTTGTATATCATTCCATCCTCTCATTGAATATAATGATTGTGACGGATGTAGGAGAACAAAAATAATGACATAAGCGATCTGTCATTGTCAACTACATATGTGTGCAAATGTTCACAAGTGAAAAATCAATTATTCCCGTAAGGGTGGATAATCCCATCCGAAATCCAAATATGATCAACATGAGGTATACCCTATCTAATAAAAAAAGAATAATCCAAATCGAAGAACCCAGTACAAAGTTATGCCTGATAGAATGGGTTAACGGACCAGAATTCAGAGGGTGAGTGATCAATATCCTCCAAATGGGACCAACTTCGAAGTACACCCTATCCACTGAAAAAAGGATTATCGGAATCGGACGTCTCAGTAAAAAGTTAGGAGTGATCATACATAAAAAAAAATATACGCGTCTACTAGAGAACCTCCTCCTTTTGATTTCGTTGGTTAAAAACTGAAATATTGGCAAGAATTACAAAATTCTACCCTTTAATATTCAGAAGCAGTAAGTTGTCTTCAAAGAACAAACTAATGAACTACAAAATGGTGTTTAAACCTGTCATTGTGTACGCTTTAGCAGCTTGGGGTCACACAAGTCAGTCGGATATCTCGGTCATTGAAACACTACAGAACTAAATTATGCGAATGATTACAAAAGCTCCGTGGTATGTGCGCAACGTTTGTTTTAAAAAAAATCTGGGTCTTGTTTCCATCCAAAGTGGGATCAGAACGCACAAGAGTGTTTTCGAATGGGCGGAAACCCCACTTATAAGGGCCACAGTAGATTACGCTTCTGACGACCCGACTCGTTTCAAACGACTTAGACTTTCTTTGGAATGATGGGTCTACTTATAGTTTCACGTTGCACTGATAATACTCAGAGAACTTTGGTATGTCGGGGTTTTTGGGTTAGGAGATTATGAACTTATTGGAAGGTTATTGACTTCCAGTTAAAATTTATACATTGAAGATGGCAAGTCCAAGTTGGCGAATGAGTTAATCTTTAGATGGTCTCCTCATCGATAGACTAGATACCTCATAATTTACAGGAGAAAAAGGCCTCATAATAACGATGATTCAACAGAAATGTATAGATTAAGGTGTACTTAAGTACTAAAAAGCACATAATAAAATAATTAATAAAAAACCTTTTTAAAGACAAGCATTTCTTCAAATGTACTGAAAATTTATAAATAATTGCTTTGGATGTGTGACGTTGGTTATTCCTCGAGTTATAGATTCAAATGCTTTCGAATCTATAACTCAACGAACAACTTACGTCACGAATCCAAAGAAATAATTTTTCACTTTTCAGTGCATTTAAATAAAAGCTTGTCATTAAAAAGGTTTTTTATTAATTATTTTTGGGATCTAATCCATTTATGTATGCTTTAAGCTCGTCCATCGTAATATTGAATGTTTTCTAAAGTTTCTAAAAAATTTTCGTTTCTATATAAAAGTTAACAATCGCGTTTCGTATCTCCCTATTCAATCGATTCGACAGATTCTGTCTCCAGGAAATAGATTTTGTCACCATCCATGCGTGAAAAATCAACAGTCACGATGAAACAGATGGTTGTCGACCAGAAATTCTGAATAAAAACACCAGAATTTTTATACATCTCAAGCGTAACCAACATTCTATTTTTTCTTTGAATGCTATATAGGATTCAGGAAACTCTAACTAAATCGTCGGTGAAATTGTCTCATTGAATATACCTGGTTCTTCACGTTATTCGACACGAAGCATTAGGACTAAAGCATTTGATTTTTAAAAAGTTTTTCCCTTAGGATGGATAGGGACTTATCAGAGCTACATTTAAAAAATATGTTCATGGTATGTATTGGTATTTTTTTAATGGAATACCCTGTATATTATTCCATTTTCGGCTTTTACGACCATAATAAAGCTAAGTTTCATTGAGGTTCAATTCACCTAAACCTTATGGTTTTTGAAATATCTCTTATTTTGTGAAAATGTAGTATCAGTTTTAATGCTTGAATTCTCAACTGGTGTTTTCTTTTTCTCAACCAACTTATTACTAGAGGCTTCTAACCGGACAACCTTTATATCACACTCGTGAAATATTATTACATTATTTTTACGACAGTAAATAGACAGTAATTCTAACTCTAACGATTTAGGACATGCCGTTTGGTAAAACTGTCGTATTTTTGCTTCCTAAACACGAATCCGAAGTCAAAACGTGGATTATAAACATCCTCCTCCCGACCAACTGAACAGATCAAAAAGTGATATGTTCCTATCAACTTAATATAGTAGTAGCGATAGACTAAATTAATAAAAAACTCCACAAATCCACCATATATTGTACTTTCACTTCTTAACACAAATAAACAACACCTACGCCAACCAATTGAAATCACATGATTGGCTGTTTCTTATCCCACAAACATAAAAATAATAAATAAATAAATAAATAAGGAACATTTTAGATTGAAAAGGGAAACATTCTCAATTGAATATTGATAGAAAGAGGTTATCTTGACGATGGAAGATAGTGACTAAAGTTTATCTTTCAGTCGCAGATGATTCCACATCTGATTTTATGAACATCCTGTTTATATTTTCAACAAATCGAACATTTTAGAATTGAAAAACTTCTTCAGAATACTTGACCGCCAAGAATTTTTTAAATTTTCAAGCTTCCTGAGGAATGAACTATCACATTAACCAAAAATTATCACTAAAGTACATTTGTACCTTAAACCGGAATGAAACTTTGCTCTATTTTGATCGTAAAATCCAAAAATGAAATGATATATAGGGTATTCCATTGAAAAAAAACTACTTTGATACGATTCGTGTTTTAGGCACACCCTGTACAACATGAGAATATTTTTAAAAGGTAGCGCTTGTAGGTCTCTATCTATCCTAAGGGAAAAACCTTTTTTAAAATCAAATGCTTTAGCCATAATGCTTCGTGTCGAATAACGTGAATAACCCGGTATAATTTTTATTTGATTCACACCTGGAATCTATTCAAATAAACAACGCCTATTTCATAGAGATATTTTATTATGGAGACAAAATGGCACATCACCAAAACATTACTTAACAAATGGTTTTCTTTTTTGCTCCAGAGCATTACACCTCTTACAGTTACATTTGTTCTTCACTTGGCCTTTCAGTGGACTGGGTCCAGTATTTGTACGGGACCTGGTTCTTGGGGATTCATCAAGTGGAATGGGATTTGGTACATTCGTTGTCAAGGCGGCAATGGTTCTAGATTCTCGCAAATGGCTAGGATGAGTACACAGGGATTCATCATTGTTACTCTGTAGACAATTCCAATTATTTGTGGAAATCGACCTTGAAATTTCAGAACTTGTGAAATTATTCGCTGCATTAGCAATTTCACATCGGCTGCACTGGCATCTGGTATACAACGAATCATCGAAAGCGCTTGGTCCAGGGGTCTGCTGTCTATTAGCCAATTTTGGGTTGTGTCTGTTTTTCAATATGAAGCAGTTTCCTTTTCGTTCAATTACGTTGTTTTTGAAACCATATTCAATAGCAGCATTCACGACATTGTATACCTCTTCTTTGATATCATTATTCATGGAATAGTTGGAGGGTCTTCTCAATTTGACTCCCGTGGATTGTCTTCTCATTTTTTCTCCACTGTTTACCCTCATACCAACCGTTGGATGAACAGGACTTGCGAACATTTTCCCTAGTTTGCTGAGGTAGTATCGAATGAGGTTATCGTAGTCCGGTTTGACTTCATGTTCTTTATGACTGTTTTTTCGAAATCGTTCCACTTTTGCTTTGGCTTTCTTTCTCTCGGTATTGAGTGTCTTCCTGAAAGTTTTCTTCATACGTGGAGCCATTTTTGTTTTTTTTGTTACATTGAAAGGAAGAGAATAAATATACTCACAAATTTTGACATTACGCCGAAAAAAATAATTGACAAATTGTTATGCTTAGTATGACTTCCAAGGGCCTACTAGCGTTCCAGTTTTCATTATATACAGAGAGCCACAAGAAGTTTGAAATATCTCCAAACAATGTTATCATAGCAGAAAATTTTTGTCTTTCGTTTCTTATAACTTACTTGGTGTTGAAGGAAAATCTAATGACATAGAAAAATGGGACGAAAACATTTCTGCATGATATTATCGATACTACTTTTCAAAATGAAAGTCATCGTGATTACTCGATAGATGGCGTAGGGGCACATACAAATTTTAAATAGCAAGAAACATTATTTGAGCCATGAATCTTCCTCCATTGACCGTATTTCGTGTTACCCATCGCAATTGTGATTCCGCATAACAACCATGTTTGAAAGTAAAATTGTATTGCCTTTACAACAATGTGCAACTCGACCTTTATTCTTTTCGAAATTTCCAAGTCGATGGGCCCCCAGCACCCTCTGTCAAGTAATTGTAATCTTTCTAAAATATTTTCCGTCCCATTGATTCACATAATTCCATCAAAAGTTTTCGAAGTAAGGGTTCCATTCCGATCCGCACTACTTGTCACGGCCCTGTGCACTTTCGTACAACACTGTGTCTTGTACCCTGGAAGGAGAAAGAACCCACCCTCAACCATCCACTACATTGGAGGCAGCCACTGATTCCTACTCAGAGGAATCAGAACGACCCACTGATAAGTGTAACCTGGCAGCTGAAGAATCTGTACTTGCAGGGATCAGCTCTCTTTCGAGGACTGATCTCCTGGAAGTACTAGAGGCTTTGCTTGCCTCTATCGGTGATTTGATGAAAATCCCTGCAATAAGTTCCTTATTAACTACCAAAACCCATGAGATTGGAACAGGCGACAGCTCACTTGCCCTAAATCGTCGAAAGGTTACTTGAATATCCCTTCCACCTATCACACCTTTCGTAAAATCAGTGGAATAGTTTTCCCAAGATAGCTCAAACAATGAAAATGCTTTCCTCATCAAGCTTTCTAATCGATTCAAAAATATGTCAGACATGACAGACACCGTCATGCTGTCCGATTCTTCAAAAATATCAGGGGCGGAAGAATAAGTGGACCACAGTGAGTTCACTGTTCAAATCATATAATATTGAATCAACTAGACCCGCTGAGAATGTCTATGACGACATTTAATTTTCCCTAATTCTCCTGACAACTTCGGGAAAATAAGATAAAAAAAAACCTTTTCATACCTACAGTCTCCCTGAGGAAAAAAAACTTTGTGTCATCCTCAGAGGCGTCCCTGAATTCATTTCTTGCGAAAACATCAAAACTGAGTTGACTGAGTTCGCCCCGGAGTCAGTGGCGCGCATGCACAAATTAAATGCAAAAAAACTCCACTTCCACTAGTTTCAGTTATTTTGAATAAAGAACGAAAATAAAACTTCAAAATCACTGATTCATTAAATGTCCAAATTTCGGCTGAACCGCGGAGGCCCATTGATGATATCCTTGATATTGAAGCTGTAGGTATAATTTTCAACACGAGGAGTTCAATCAGTGCTTATAACCCTTCGCAGAATCAAATACTTTCTGAGGCTCTCAATTTGCTTCTGATGGAAACAGATCAACCTGTTTTGGTCATGGGTGATTTGAATGCTAAGCTCGTACGATGAAGTCGTGTAACCAACGTGAATGGTAGACGGTTGAGGCAACATAGTGAAAGGTATGAATACCAGGTGTTGGCACCAGATGAGCCGACGCATTTTGGTCCATACAGGCCCGATGTGATTGATATTTTCCCGGCCAAGAATATCACCTGGAACTGGGAAACACGTTCTTACCGAATTGAGCTCTGATCACAACCCAGTTATATTATCATCGGGTGGTGATCCTCCGCCTCAGACCGATCGTATGTTAACTGAGGTGAATTTGGAGGGATTCCTTCGCTTCTGGACACAGGTTACTGTGCTCCTGAGAGAACAGATTCTCCACTTCAGTGAGATGAGGCCGTAGCACGTTACGAACTCACCATTGGAAATGCTTCGGAGGATTCCTCCCACAGCGAACCGGCTCCTAAATTTCATGATGAATTCCCACTAAGGATTGAAAATCTCATTCGTGAAAGAAATCGTGCCAGAAGAGCGCATCGAAGGAGTCTGTACCCTGCGGATAGAATCCGAGCTAACAAATTGAATAAGGAGGTTAGAGAAAATATATAGGAATTTCGGAACGTAAGATTTGGCATAACCCTTCAAAATTAAAAAAACTGTGATCAAGGTTGGGAAGTTAATCAAAATTTAAAACAGAAAAAGACCGGCGATCATCCGCTCCCCCTATACATGGTGTTGCCGGATCATGCTATAACCCTGAGTCCAAAGCTCAAGCTTTTGCAGACTCGATGGAAAGATAATTAAGATTGAACAAGCATCCAGACGACGATCTGGATCGTGATCTTCTGTTGGGAGATCGGGTCCAAGGCACCCTCAGGGAACCCGATCACGACGGAATTCGTCCAGCTACGTTGGAAGAACTAGGGGCCCGTATTGAGGGACTCAATTCTAAAAAAGCGCCTGATAATGACACAATTACCAATTGCATGATTATATATTTTCCGGATAACCGGGTGCAATCACTGTTGAATATTATTAATAACTCTTTGAGAATCCCTCGGAGGTGGAAGCATGCCGTTGTGGTTATGATCCCAAAACAGGAACAAAACACGAACTTTCCACAAAATCATCAACCGATCAGTCTGCTTTGCAGTTCGGCTAAGTTGGCTGAGAAAATCGCCCTGAGAAAGCTTAACGAGGAAGTGAAGGATAAAAATGTCCTACCTGATGAACAATTTGGTTTAAGACGGGCTCACTCCACCGAGCTTTACGTAATAAGGCTGGTGGAGGACACAATTACATCAGTGAATGCTCACATCGTCTTGTTAGATATCAGCAAAGCCTTCGACGGGGTTTGGCATGAAGGCCCACTCGTCAAACTGATAGACTTTCACTTACCACTAAGTTTGGTTAAGTGGATTAAATCGTTTCAAGTCAGGGTTGACAATTCTCTCAGGGGTACTGTCTCCTGTATTATACGCCCTCCACACGTCAGATATTCCAAGAAGCGAACATGCGAAGGTCTCTTTGTTCACCGATGATACGGCTTTGCTTCCTTCTGCAGCCGGCCACTTGATGGTTGTCCTTTATTTGTAGAAAGAGTGAATAACGCTCCCTCAAAAATGAAGTATGATATACAAGATGATGTTGAGGCCTGTAATTTTGTATGCCTCAGCCACCAGGTCTCAAATCTGAGGGTCTAGCATTGGGGTCCTGGAACGGGCACAAATGAGAGTCCTGAAGGTTCTCGAAGACCTAAATCTGCCTTCCATACGAAGCATTATTAGAGAACGCAAGCAAAAATTATTTGATTATGCAATAGCTCACGCGAATCAAATAGACGATCCCCCCGTGTCAAATGTCAGGCACTCTCTGGAGAGGAGGGGTTACCTGCCAATCCATACAGGGTAGCGAAACTACATCTTCAATAGAAATTATTATTTTTCCAAATTTTCAGATCAAAATTGCCTCTCTGTCATTGTTCGAGATACACCATCATGACAAGGGCTAGGGCCGGTCCCACTTATTCGAAGTCCAAAGAGCAAGAGCTTCAGGGTTACGCTTAATTTTACACAGCGATGGAAGATCATGAACAGATCCGCACTTATAACTTGACATTTCGAATGCATATGAAAAATCGTTCCAACATAATTCGGAAAATAAGATGGTTGAAAAGAGAATTGAATTATCTTTTCAACGATGTGCCACTAGACCCCCATATTATTTGAAATTTTCGAATTGGCATGCCTCCTTTCCAACCCCCCCGTGCCATTTATCGAGTAATCACGATGTCTTTTGATTCAAAAAGTAGTATCGGCGATATAATTCAAAAAGATGTTCGTCCCATCGGTAAACGTCGAACCGTTCACAAGTTACGTTAACACCATTCATATAATTACATGTCCTGACTGACTGACCGATGATCGACGCCCAGACCAAACCGCTGGATCAAAAAAGCTGAAATTTTTACAGCATATTCCTAGGATGACATAGATGACAACAATGATTAATTTGATATTTCGAAGTTAGAATCATGGAAATTAGTGTTTGGGCTTTTTTCTCGATTACAGGAGTACGTATTTCAGGGTTTTTGAAAATGGGAGTTGAAAGTTGCTATAGAAGTACCGTTAGTTTTTGAGTAGGAGTAAAAAAAAATTAAACCGACGAAAAAATCAACTGAAAAGCAAAAATAAAATAAACCTTCTTAGTCTAAATGATAATTGAGCTCCTAAACTAATGTAAGTAACTGATTTTGAGTCGGCGCCAAACAAACAATTATCGAAGATCATTATCTATGAAGGAAGTCATCAAAACGCAGCCGTGCATCTCGCTGCCATCATTTTACGCTTCACCTAATTCAATTGCTAGTTTGTTTGGCGCCGACTCAAAATCGGTTACTTACATTAGTTTAGGAGCTCAATTATCATTTAGACTAAGGTTCATTTTATTTTTTGCTTTTTAGTTGATTTTTTCGCCGGTTTAATTTTTTGTTGAAAAGTTTTTATTTTTTACTTTTCAGTTCCGTATTTTGTCGGTTTGATTTTTTGTTAAAAATCTTTTATTTTTCAATTTTTTGTGGCTAAAATCTACCAATTACTACCTACTTGTTTTTTGATTACTTCCAAAATACTTACTTACCCACCTTACTTCAACTATTACCACTTAAATAATATGATTATCTACTTTTACTATTTGTTGTAATATAAATTATTTTCGTTGTTCTGGTTAGTTTATTTCATTACTTTGTATATCATTCCATCCTCTCATAAAATATACTGATTTTGACGGAACAAGCATAATGTCAGTAGCGATCTGTCATTGTCAACTACGTATGTGTGTGCTAATGTTCACTAGTGAAAAATCAATTATCCCCTATTTTTCTACCCGTAAGGGTGGCTTATTCCTTTTGAAATTCAAATATAAGGTATACCCTATCTATTAAAAAAAGAATCATCGAAATCGAAGAACCCAGTACAAAGTTATGCCTGATAGAATCGGTTAACGAACCAGAATTCAGAGGGTGAGTGATCAATATCCTTCATTTCGCTACCCTTAGGGGTGGATTTCATCTTTTAAATCCAAATGGGACCAAAGTCGAAGTATCCACTGAAGAAAGAATTATCGGAATCGGACGCCTCAGTAAAAAGTTATGCGTGATCATACATAAAAAAATATGATGGAAAAACATAAAATATAGGGGTCGAATAGAGAACCTCCTCCTTTTTGGTTTCGTCGGTTAAAAATTTGTATTGAGGTCTAAGTTACGAATAAAGTGATGAGTGCTTCAGTGTTTTTGGAAATTAAACCCCTAATGGGGTGAATCAGGGGGTTGAATGGCGATTGGAAATTCGTATAGTTGTTCTGTTAGTTTCTAAGTTAGGGTCATGAAGGCGAATTGGTTGGTTTTTGCCTTTGTCTCATTGCTTGGCTTGCTGCTCATTAACCACTGCATGTACGTGCGTTCGGACCGTGGAATGACGTATAAACGAAGCCATCGGGTGTTTGCTTTCACGTAACTCTGCTTAATATGGAAATAACAAGAATATACGGTTTTACTATTCCTTAACCGAACTCCACCCCAACATAGGTACCAGGAAGTACAGCGTAGAGGGTGAGACCTGTTCTCCGGTGTACGGTGGGGGGCGACTGGATGTCACGTCCGAGGCAGTCCCGATGCGCCGGAGAACTGGAACCATCTGCGGAAACCTGCTGTACAGACCGCGTTTTCAGCTAGCAGTTACTAGATATACGCAGAAGCTTGCCTTAACGGGCCGGCCAAGTAGACAACATAACAACATGAGACTGCATAACTAGTGGGTGAAAAATGCCTTCCTGCAGCATGCGGGGCTCTGCCGCAGGTGACTATCTTTTCCCAGCTTCTCGTAGGATCCATCATGGTTGAAATCACGAAAAACAGGGCGAGAATGACTCGCCAAAAACCATGGGAGAATGTGGAACTGAGGGTCGCTGAAGATGCAGCAATGCCTCACAATGATATCTTGAGGAGAATTCTACCCAGATTAACCAAAAGGACGAGGTTCTTTGAATAAACCTCTAACATTCAAAAGCAGCCACAAGTGTGTCCAGAAAAAGGTTTATTGAAGGAAACCCCAGTATATGGTTTCTTCGAAAGTCCTGGATTCATGAAGGACGAATACAAGGACTCGCAATGAAATCATGTGAGTTACTTTTTGCAACACTCATGAAAAACCACGAGCTGCCACATTGCTCGTACCCAACATTGAATCAACTCCTGTTCCAGAGTTCATCAGTAGAGATTCAGCAACCACAATTGGTAAATATATAAGGGGATTGCGGAATTAGCACCAGCTTAATGCCTCCAGAAAGTTATTTCTGAGGAACATACCAACAGTATTGGTCTGTTCAAGAGGCCGACTGGCGGATACGCAGAAAACCAGAAGAAAAGCATAAGTGTTCTCATCCAGACACACTTTCCTGGACCCAAGGTTGTTGAAGGCGAACTGCAAAGTGCTCAGCTGGAAGGGGTTGTCACTAATCCCAACAGATCCAGCAGGAGTCTAGCGGAAAAAATCTTCACCCAAAAAATCAAACGGGCCACAAGAGCTTCAAACTTTTTTTATCGGCCGGAAAAGACGGAAAATGTTTCGCCTCAATACAATCTTCCTGTTGAACCTGAGGAACATTCATTCTCATGTAATTCGACGTCGGTCTGATAAATTGGTACGTCTGTAGGCCCCTTAAAATATTGTTGCTGTATTTTGGTGGAATCACCAAACTCATAATTTCGACTAACAAAGTAATATTTGACGTTTCACAACCTGTCCAATTTGATTATCGCTGTTCAGAACAGAACATTTCACAACATTTCCACTGATATCACCCAGCAAGTTTTTCGGCCATACTGGTTCTTTTATAGTGCATGGACAGCTACAAATTCTGCCTCCGTAGTGGGAAAAAAACACCTTATTGTCTCATGCTTGACCAAATTAGTGGAACGTCTTGTTTGGAGATCACTAGCATGAACAAAATCACAGTAACCTTCAAGAACACATCCATTTCATGTGCGTCTCTATCGACATTCGAAGTTCCGTCATCCTTTCTTTCATCTGAAACGGTAAGTTCTGGTTTGAAATGACCAGTCGGGTCTTTCCAGGTTATGAAAATAGGTGCAGTAGTTGCGTCTGCATCTGAAAGTGATTATCTTTCTTCCTCAGACGTTCCGAGGAATATTTCGTTCCACCAATATCTTGTTGGTAATTTTCTTCCACTTCTTGAACATCTGATTCAGATTCAGTAGCATCACATCCTCCGATCCCAAGACGAAAAAGTGTGTTCCTTCGGAAGAATCAATGTGTTCCGGAGCTTCTTCCAACTCTTTCTGACAAAGCCCACAGTCATAGTTATTTTGATATCTCTGTATATATTTATGAAAGTGTGTTGATTTTGTTATTTATTATTGAAAAAAAGAAAATTTTGACAGTGACGTGTAATAATTATTTAAATTAATCTAAGGAAGTATTCTGCCTTTTTGTTCAATATTGATCTCCAAACATTCTAGAAGGTCGAGCTCACAAGCTTTCTTTTTTACACGCTTTATGTTAGCTTCACTTGTATGTTTGTTTGTTTGTAACCGACTCCTTTGGGCGCGATTTTGACCCACTTCCAGACGTCCGAATGATTTTAAATTTGGCAGGTGTACATGATTCCGGTGACAATGCATTAAGGAATTTTTGTGGAAGAAAAAACAAAATGGCGGCTGTAATATGGCGTACGAGTTTTGTGATTATGGTCCGATTCGCTTCAAAATTGGTATCTGAGGGTTTTTGTGGTCGGAGATTATGATTCTTCTGTCAAAATTGGAAAATTCAGAATGGCGGCTCCAAAATGGCGGACGAGTTGTGTGATTATGGTCTGATTTTATTCAAAATTGGTATGTGGTGGTTTTTGGGGTCGAATATTATGATTCTTTTGTAAAATTGGAAAATTCAAAATGGCGGCTTTGAAATGGCGGCCGAGTTTTGTGATTATGGTCCGATTCGCTTCCAATTTGGTATGTGAGGGTTTTCGTGATCGGAGATTATGATTCTTTTGTCATAATTCAAAAATTCAAGATGACGGCTCCAAAATGGTGGACGAGTTTTGTTATTATGGTCTGAGTCTATTCAAAATTGGTATGTGGGGGTTTTCGGGGTCGAATGTTATGATTCTTTTGTGAAAATGGGAAAACTCAAAATGGCGGCTTAAAAATGGCGGCCGAGTTTTGTGATTATGATCTGATTCTATTCAAAATTGGTATGTGGGGGTTTTTGGGGTCGAATATTATGATTCATTTGTAAAATTGAAAAATTCAAGATGGCGGCTTCAAAATGGGGCCGAGTTTTGTGATTATGGTCTGATTCTATTCAAAATTGGTATGTGGGGGTTTTTGGGGTCGAATATTATGATTCATTTGTGAAAATTGAAAATTCAAGATGGCGTCTTTAAAATGGCGGCCGAGTTTTGTGATTATGGTCTGATTCTATTCAAAATTGGTATGTGGGGGTTTTTGGGGTCGAATATTATGATTCACTTGTGAAAATTGGAAAATTCAAGATGGCGGCTTCAAAATGGCAGCCGAGTTTTGTGATTATGGTCTGATTCTATTCAAAATTGGTATGTGTGGGTTTTTGGGGTCGAATATTATGATTCTTTTGTAAAAATTGGAATATTCAAGATGGCGGCTTCAAAATGGCGGCCGAGTTTTGTGATTATGGTCTGATTCTATTCGAAATTTGTATGTGGGGGTTTTGGGGTCGGAGATTATGATTACCTGATTTGATAAGATTATTCCATTTTTTTATTTGCAAAACAACACCCTTTTATAAATAAATCACACTTAAAAGTAGGAAATGAATAATAGTTCAAAAAAACTAAAAAACACGCCTTTATAGAAAACCAGACTGAAAGAATTGAAAATAAAAAAAAAATGTATTTTATTTAAAAAAAGCGTGGGGTGCATGGTATTAATAATTATATAGTACATTACACACCGAGGCGATATCATGCACCCCACGCTTTTTTTTAAATAAAATATTTTTTTTTCTTATTTTTCATTTTTTCAGTCTGGTTTTCTATGAAGGCGTGTTTTTTAGTTTTTTTAAACTATTATTCATCATATATAATATTTCAACCTCATTAACAAAATCTACCTGCTATTTTCAACCTATGTGGCTCATTGAATAATGAATGGTCAGTATCAAACACTTTCATGGGTTGTTTCTTAGCCGTGAAACCGAGGTCTGGCTTTATATTCAGAAGATCTTTCCGTTGAGTGGAAACCCCTTTTCTATGATTTGGGTGATTAATCACCACTGTGGACAGATAACACCCCAGCTGAGTGAAAAATAACTTTTACCATGTGCGTTACTTCTATCTGAACCGCTGATGAAAATATGGTCAAGGTAATGAATTATGTTTTTTTGCTCATCCCGAGAGTCTAACATTATAAATTAACGACATAAAACCTGTCATCATTACCCGCTACGTGGGAGACTAATAATAACTAACGCGTAAACGTCATCCACTAGAAGGATATAAAAAGCCTGAATTGTTTTAATTAACTCTGATTCACAGCCTTTCATTCAAACCAGTACATATTTAAGGACCAATATGTAGTCTTATTAAAATTCAGTCTTGACGGTCAAATATGAATGAATGAAATATATCATTAACAATATTATGAAAAATATCAGAACGGAAAATGTTTTATCTAGAATCAGTGCTCGTTCAGGAAAACTCTGTATTCAATTACTAAAAATCTTAAAAAAATCAATATTCAGAATTTAGAAATTGTTTGATAAAAATATTGTGTGTGAAATCCAGATTCTGTGGCGACATGGCAAGCTTCATATTCTTGTGTTTTGTATTACTTCGGCATATTAGATTTTTCCAACCATTATTAAATAGAATAGCTTATTCGATTTTCTACGGAATCTCTATCCGAAGTAAAAACGTTTTTTATGAAATTGTAATCACATATTTGAGTACTATTTGTAATTTTTTTTCAAATCATAAATCAAATTAGCCTTGACTCTTGAACTACTCTATAGAATCTCCAGCTATTTGTAGTATGAATGAAAACAAGATTTCCACTACTGCGGAATACATTCCGAAATATTTTGACTAACTGTTGTAATGCGAAACTATATTTAGAATTATTTCAGTTTTTATTATTGAATCAAATGTAGTTTATATCCAGTGTGTGTAAAGAATTACAAATAATTATGAATCATTTCGCATGATACGTGCTCATTCAACAATTATAATTTTTTCATTATTGTTTCATCTACTCATTTAATAGAGTCTCAGACATTTTGTACAAGGTATAAGCCTTTGACTTATACACAGTAAAAAACTTTCTTACAATTGATTTGGAATGATACTTGTTCATTCGTCATAGTTTCTTCATGTTTTCAGATTGTTAAATTATTGAAATATTATTTATTATATACAGTGTGGTTGAAAAAAGCTGAATTCATTTTATAACAAGTTTTACACAGATTATTGTGTATGAAAAATTGTTATTTTGTAATTGTTAGATTCTTTAAATCTCAGTTCATCTATAGAGGGACTTTTAAAAAATTGATACAACTTACTGTCAGTTGTAAAACAATCATTATCCAGGTTGGATTACATTTTTGGAACATGTATTCAGTACTCTGGAAGTACTGGAGTTGTATTGATTAGAATGTCATACCAAACAGTGTGTATTTGTTGTAACGAAGAACCTTTTTTTAATTAATATAGTTTGGATGTTTTCATGAGTGCTCTAATTATTTGCATAGTAACCTTACCTAGATAGGCTAGGTACACAATTTATACCAGCTCTCTGAAAATGTATAACATCTATATATTGGGAGGACGACTCTTATCTGCCACTCGATAAAAATCGCCAGTGAGTTTTTATAAATTTTTCACACTCAGTATAGGTTTTCGTGAATTTGGTGACAACATATCAGCTGAGAAAAATAAAATGTACAGGGCCGGTTCATGAAAATGGTTAGTTAGTTGTGGGGTTTTCAATTCTACTGACCCAGGTCATATCAATGATTCCCTGTACGGGGTCATATCAATGATTCTCAGGTATGGGGTCATATTATAACATGTTGAGAGAAAAAACAACGTCGATCGATAATTATCCCAACTAGAGATTAAATACGTATCGCCTACTACATAAACAGCTTGTTGTTCGTCGCATCATTTTTATTTGGAATTGAAATTACCATATTTTATTTTTACTTTTTTCAAATTATAAGTTGAAAATTCCACATATAAATGTATATTGAAATAACTGACATTGAATTTATCAATTTTAGAACAATAATAGATCAACCTACAATACCGGATGTATCGCAAGTTTGCAGATCTTTTTTTACCTTCAGGTATTATGTAAGTAGGAGCAGAGTGTTAGTTTTTATCTTGATCTGGGAATTATCAGTATTTTCTGCGTATTATCACACAGGTGAAAGATGGTCAAGAAAACGTCATCGAATAATATAGCAGACAATATCGTTTCCCAAGGAATTTTTTATTTTTTTATCATCAAATTTCAATCTCCTTGTTTCTAATTAACACAATACTAACCGTTTTCTATATCCCACATATTTTGGAATTCGAAATGAAACAATATTCATTCATAAGTTATAATCTATTAACATAATTCAAAAAAGTCCTAATATGTTCATCAAAAATTTGTTTTGGTTGCTGTCCATGTTCTTCGCTTAGTTGATGTAGCAATAATGAACCATCTTTCGTCCCAATCATCTAGAAAAACAGTAAATGACATTATAGATGAACAATTAAGATATATAAATTCCGGAGATGATCTCATGTTATTTCAATCAAATTGAGAAGGAAAACAATCTTAATAGAATATTGTTTTTTTTTTACTGTGAATTGAAGAATTCACGATAAAAATGTTTTTTTGCAAGCTTTTTTTAGTTTTATCTGTTCCGGTGTCTGTCTGTGTGTCTGTCGGTAATCAAATATTTTAAGTTAAATTTGACCCACTTCTAATCGGCCGATTGATTTGAAATTTGGCAGGTGTACATAATTCCGGTGACAATGCATTATGAAATTTTTGTTAGGAGAAAAAACAGAATGGCAGCTCCAATATGGCAGACAATTTTTGTGATAATGGTCCGATTCTATTCAAAATTGGTACATAGGGGTTTTCGGGGTCGGAGATTATGATTTTCTGTCAAAATTCAGAAATTCAATATGGCGGCTCCGAAATGATGAACGAGTTTTGTGATTATGGTCCGATTCTATTAAAAATTGGTATGTGGGGGTTTTTGGGAAAGAATTCAGTTTCACCTGTACCAGTATCTGTCTGTCTGTGTCTGTCTGAAATCAAATCTTGCAAGTTCAATTTGACCCACTTCTAATCGTCCAATTGATTAGAAATTTGGAAGGTGTACATAATTCTGGTGACAATGCATTATGAAATTTTTGTTAGAACAAAAAACAGAATGGCGGCTTTAATATGGCGGACGATTTTTGTGATTATTGTCCGATTCTATTCAAAATTGGTATCTAAGGGTTTTTTGTGTCGGATGATTTGTTTGTCAAAATTCAAAAATTAATCGATTAGAAATTAATGAACTAGTTATTTAGCATTATAAATACTCATTAAAAATAAAAAATTATTAGACGAAAAAAAAACAAAAACGAGCTTTTATTAGTTGTTGATGAAAACAGAACTAATAAGTTAAAAATACAAATTATAAAAAAAATTCAAAGCCAATCTTTTATTTATACAAATGAAAAAAAAAATATATTGTTTTCATTTATTCCATTGTTTGATCTAGATTATTCTGTGAGTAACAAATTCAAAGGTTTGCCGCGAATACAAAATAGGTAATCTCGCGCGGCAAGATTTTCAATCTGTTACTCACAGAATAGCCAAAATCAAACAATGAAAGAAATTATTTTTTCTTTTTAGTGCATTTGAATGAATAAAAGCTTGTCTTTAAATTTTCTTATTTAAAATTTGTATTTTTAACTTTTCAGTTCTGTTTTTATCAACAACTTATAAAAGCTTTTTTTAAAAGTTTTTTTTTGTTTATTTTAATACCTATCTATTTTATGAACACCCTGTTCATATTTCCAAACAAATAAATACTTCAATTATGTCTGTATACTTTGTATATGGTAAGAAAGTACTTGTCAGATTATATGAATTGTCAGATTAAATAAATTGTCCAATTAATGTCAATATATTTTCACACAATAAAAGTCGAGTTTTTGCATGAAATGATACTCTATCAAGCAATGGAAGAGAAACAAAAAAACCCAAATGCAGACTTTCCAGTTCGTCGTAGCAGTAGGTGTGATAAAGATGTTTCCCTACGAAATTTCCAAGTATGAACAGTATTAGTATCGGCTGAAATATAGTTTCAATTGGGAAAGATGCGTACAGAAGCTACTAGAGTAACATAGGACCAGTTCAGTCGGTTAAGTTTAATAAAGAATAACCGGGATGTCCTATGAATTCAGTTCAAACGAGCAGGCATATTAAACATATTCTATACGTGCTGTCAAACGAAATGAAAAACTTGTCATTTCAGTAAAGTAAAAGATGTCCAAAACAGAGCTGGAGCTAGACAATAAAGAAAAAGCTACTCCGATGAAGAAAATGAAGAATGTTAGAGAGCCCTAGAGAGAAGACGACAAAATATAATGGAAGAAATGAAAATTCAGCAGAGGATGCTAGAACAAGATTATATATTCATACAAATGGACTAAAAAGGAAAAAATAATTTATTTCTTTGTTTGATCTAGGTTATTCTGAATAACTAGATCAAACAAAGCATTTGTATAAATAAAAGCTTGTCTTTAATTTTTTTAATAATTTTAATTCTCGACTTTTTAGATCTTTTTTTTATTGACGACTCATAAAAGCTTGTTTTTAAAATTGTTTTTTTGTTTATTTATGTTTTAGTATTCCGATTTCTATCCAATTTATTTTTGAATTCATAATCTCCGACCTAGAAAACACCTAGATACCAATTTTGAATAGAAACGGACAATAATCACAAAAATTGTCTGTCATATTGGAGCTGCAATATTGTTATTTTTCCTAATTTTATGATGTAGTTTCACCAGAATTATGTACACCTGCCAAATTTCAAATTAATCGAACGATCAGAAGGGGGTTAAATTTAACTTGCAAGATTTGATTACAGACAGACACCGGGACAGGTGAAACTATATAAAAACTTGTGAAAAAATCTACACCGCAAAAACCCCTCTTACCAATTTTGAATAGACTCGGATCATAATCACAGAACTCGTCCGCTATTTTGGAGCCGTCATGTTGAATTTATGACCAAAAAATCTCAATCTCCAACCCCGAAAACCTTTATATACCAATTTTGAATAGAATCGGGCCATAATCACAAAAATTGTACGCCATATTAAAACCGCCATTTTGTTTTTTTTCCTGAAGAAAAATTCATGATGCATTGTCACAGGGATCATGTACACCTGCCAAATTTCAAATCAATCGGACGATTAGAGGTGGGTCAAATTTAACTTGTAAGATATTACAGACGAACACACACAGACAATAACAATGTGTTTCTGTGGTGCAAGAGGGAGAACCCTCCTGCGATCTTCAACTCCCCAAGGAAAGATTGGGCACCTATCTTTCGACCTATCCCAGCCCCACCCTTTAGGGAGAATCAGAGATTGGGTTACGCCCAATCAGCGCGCTAAGTAGTCCTAGCTACCGTTTTAACTCAGCCACGGTGGTGATAAGACAAGCTACTGGCTCTGGGATGTCAGTGCCCGAGCGGGTTAATGCACCGCTCTCCGCCGAGTCAGGCAGGGAATACAAACACCTGGACCCATCAGGTGAAGGACTCCCTCGTCTCTACCGAATTGAGGTATTTATTTCCATTGGTCCACTATCTAGTACCACGCCCCCCAGAGTCCAACGCCATGTGGAGTGGCACCGCAAACCGGTGGGGCTGTCCTCCATCCCTGGGTATCCATGTCTTGTTAAGTTTGATGGTTTGCCGCCGTATCAGAATTCCGACCTGATACTAATCATGTGGACGTGTGACGAGTTACCGTTCGCCGAAGCCGAAGCTACCAAGCACGCTATCATATTACCGAGAGGGGACCTGGACTTTACCCAGAGGTGTCTGGGATCGTCACAGGCGCTCCCTGTTGGCCTAGCCACATGGTAGGACTAGCCTCAGACAGGCACCGGCACAGTTGAAACTGAATAAAATCATGTAAAAATATCTTCTTCTGTCCTGATGCCAGATAGTGTTACGAAAATCCCCATTTCTTGATTTTCGGGCACCCATGAAAAATATCCAGGCATTTATTCTCGGCGAATTGAAATGTTCCGTGAATATTGTACATCGTCCCGAAGACACGCAGTGTCAAATTCACGTGGTTGGAGGTTTTCAAATGTCAGAATTCACTTAATGCAGATATTTTCATTGCAGGATGTGCGTATCCCATATTTTGTTCGGATTATTGCATCCCCGAGGGTTATTACCAGATTACCCATCTTTAATTGCTCCTCCTGTATGACAAATTACCTATCGAGGGTTTTTGAACGAGTTTTCGAAGACATTGTGAACTCTAGATGCAGTTGGCGTGGCTGGCGAACTTTTGTAATGTCCAAAGAGCCACAAACCATGCAAATTCGTCGCACAAATCGTCAAATTCTTCCATAAACAGCCCGATATACTCGTGGTGAACCAGCACGACGAATAATTCGTATGACAAGCGTGGATGTTCATGGTATCGGTCATAAAAATGCTCGACGATGCTCGCCACGAGCGTTCAACTGTGTCAAAAAATGTGTTCGTCTATGCCTAGCTAATAATTACGCGTTCTTTCCCTCAGTAGTTCCGGAATTTCACAGTCGAGAGTGGATGTGTATTGTCACAGAACACTCCAACTACACAGAAGCGTAAGTCCAAAGAGAGTGAACGTTATCTAAGCAGGAGAGTCTATTCCCCATAATACAATCGTGACACTAATAGAAAGAGATGAAAGATCATTTGTGAGTCA
This sequence comes from Gonioctena quinquepunctata, assembly GCA_018342105.1. Taxonomy (NCBI): domain Eukaryota; kingdom Metazoa; phylum Arthropoda; class Insecta; order Coleoptera; family Chrysomelidae; genus Gonioctena; species Gonioctena quinquepunctata. Next base: position 238,839 of record JAFIRS010000877.1, read on the forward strand.
TAGTGACGTATATGGACATGTCATGGCGCAATTCGCACTCTGGTATCTGAGAGTTGCAGGTTCTTGAATGTATATCAGACTACTCTGTATGTTACGTGGGCCACCTGTATTCATGTCCATGTATGTCACTATGACGGATTAATGCTACAATATTCTGATTGGCTAGAGCTTATTAGTACCTCCTACTCAGATGAAGTTTACTCTCTTTGGCGTAAGTCCGCCTTCCCGCCCAAACTTCATTTGAGAGCGCTTGTGATATGCTGAGTGGTACATTTGTCAACGTCAAATTCAAACTTCCCGCTGGTTTTATTCGTATTTGCGTTTGAAGTGTTCATTTTGATTTCGCTCTCCGCAGTGACCGTTAATGGATGTATTACAATCGAATCGATAACCAAACTGAAAAGTATGCTGAAACTTTAACTACATTTAATTCAAAGGACTCTATATGTGTGCCTCTATAGGGGGGTTTTTAGGTATCGATAGAATTTGCTGAAATTTCAGTATGTTACACCTGAGTAGGATGCGTTTGAATTTTTTCAAAACAATATTCTGTTATACCCATTGCTGCCTTGGCACGTTCTTTGTAATTTTGTAAAGGTATTTGTATCCCATTTTTGGCCTCATTTTTCATGAATTTGATAACATTTGCCATAATTTCTTTTTCCGCTACTGAATAGTACTTACCACTGGGCATTTCGGCAAGGTAACAAGTAAACTATTGCAAAGTTGAATAAATAACTGCACTACTTATTTATTGATCAAACAAACCTAACCTTCCAAACGCTGCATGTCAAGACACTGGTGAATATTCGCCGTAGTATGAGCAGCCACATAAAATCGTGTCCACTCGTGTTTTCCCCCTCTCTACCTACCAACAGGTCGTTTCAATACTGAATGAGCTCTAGCATGTGTTCGAAGACATTTGCTTCTATAAAATTACTAAATCGCCACAAAAAACGTATACACCAAATTGACAGAGCTCATCCAGCATCCAGTATTGAAACGACCACTTTGGCGTTTCCCCACCTAACAACCAGTTTTTATCGAAGATACCCGAACCATTGTCTAACTATGGCTATCAATAGAAATTCCATAGGCGTACCAAATTATTTGGTATAGGCGATTCACGAGACGTAGAGAACTTACACTCCTATAACTTTCCCAACACTCCTATTTCTTTTTCCGCTACTGAATAGTACTTACCACTGGGCATTTTGGCAAGGTAACGAGTAAACTATTGCAAAATTGAATGAATAACTGCACTACCTATTTATTAATTAAACAAACCTAATCTTTCAAACGCTGCATGCCAAGACACTGGTGAAGATTCGCCGTAGCACAGCAAATCGTGTCCACTCGTGTTTTCCCCCTCTCTACCTACCAAACGGTCGTTTCAATACTGGATGAGCTCTATCACGATAGTTGCTTTATTGCCAACGCAGAGTACATCCAAGAAAAAAATCAATCGTCTTCCGAATTACTCATTGTTTGTTCAAGTTGCATTTCATTAATCTATTTTTTTAATGTTGGTAAGATTGAAATCTTACCGATCCATTAAGATATAGATATATTCCATTTTCTATGCAAATTTTGCCATAATTAATTGGATATATCTATTGGAATTCTATTTTTATTTAATTTTTCAAATATATTAATCATAAAACAATTTTTCGAAAAATCGCAAGTGAAAACTATCCTTTTTTTTAATGAGGTGGTTGAAACCCTTCATGAGCACCTTATCGGACCTGTTTCACATCCCATCAGGTAGTGTGGGAATTCCCTGAGTAAGAATTTTATTACCCCAGATATATACCCACTGCTCCAACTCATGTGGTATAAGGCTCGTTTTGCGGTCAAAGCAGTTTCGATGACACGTACGTAGGGTTGCCAGGCGTTTGGCTAAAACCGGATATGTTTGACTTTTCACACCCTGTATATCAACTTATGCAATTGCTATCGTGGTCGCGAAGTGTGCAATTATTAATCTAATATACCTTAGGTGTAACATACTCAAATTTCAGCAAATTCTATCGATACCTAGAAACCCCCCTATATGTGTGCCTATTCCTATGCCACTTAAAAATGACAGATGTACCACCTAGCAGAGAAGGAAGGTCACGAAAATTCGCCCTCTGAAGATAAAAGTGCCGCCTTTTACCGTTTTAAGGTGTTCTGTGGTATTGTAGTTGTGACGGAACTGCGGAGTGAAAGGAGTTAAATTCAATAAAATATCCTCTCGTGAACGTGATGAAAGGGACAATTGCAATTGCTATCGTGGTCGCAAAGGAAACAATTATTGATCTTATATACCTTAGATGTAACATACACAAGAATTTTATTACCTCAGATATATACCCACTGCTCCACCTCGTGTGGTATAAGGCTCGTTTGCGGTCAAAGCAGTCTCGATGACACGTACGTAGGGTTGCCAGGCGTTTGGTTAAAACCAGATTCGTTTGACTTTTCACACAATGTATATCAACGAAGGCAAATTCTAAGTAGAGGTCATAATTCGGTTGTACAGACGTCAACTAGACCTTTCACAAAAGTCCATGACTTCTGTCTTGTAATATGCTAAGACGTCGCTATGTATGCCAATACGACAAGAAGGCACACTCTTGCGATGTCACATCGACGTTATAAAGTAGTGGTAATGACTTGCCAATATAGACTAATATAAGGCAGTCGCAAAAGGGTTGGGTTGAATATTATTATTACGTCGTTCTGTGGTCTTAGTCGTGAACTGTTAGATATGTAACACGAGGAGACCTGTCATGTAGAATTAATGCTATGAATCTTGAAGAGAATATCAACCTTAGAAGAAATGAGCTAGCCTTACTACCAGACTACGATTTGGATTGAATGATTCAGTTATATCATTCTGCATGAAGGTCATACTCTTTCTAATATTGCATTACAATATGTATACCATATCAAAAGATTTTATATAATATTAATATAATATATAATTCAGTTTTCCTTCACATGTTCATGATACTCTGTGGTAATGTCCTATATCCACTTTATATACTAACAACAAATGGCCGTGATAGTTATAGAGATGAAAATCATTTTCATTTATGTGTCTTTAAGAATTGTTCTGAAACTCTAGTGACCAAGCAAATCCATTTTTACGAAGAATCCAATTCTACTCACTTAAAATTCATGCGCCTCGAAAATGAAGAGAGATAAATATTTATTTTCATTTCAGAAAAAATATATTTCATCAATTTCGCTCATTAATCGTTGAAATATGTAGACCATATTACGAAAGATACTTGATTAGCACATCTCCAATGCTTTTTATATTGATATAACACCTAGGGTCCCATATTTTTTATTTTAAATATTTTTGTTCCAATATGGCTACCAGAATGATGTTATCAATCAATCGAAGAACATGGATGCCGTCCTTCTAGTGTCGAAAAGTTGTAATTACTCCGGTATGATTGCTATCGTGGTCGCAAAGAATACAATTATTGATCTTATATACCTTAGATGTAACATACACATTTTAGAAAATTCTATCGATGCCTAGGAGCCCCCTTATGTTTTCTAGTACACCCCGTATATACTAATTCAATTGCTATCGTGGTCGCGCAGTATGCAATTATTAATCTAATATACCTTAGGTGTATTCTACTAAAATTTCAGCAAATTCTATCGATACCTAGAAACCCCCCTATATGTTTGCCTAGTCCTATGCCACTCGAAAATGACAGATGTACCACCTAGCAGAGAAGGAAGGTCACGAAAATTCGCCCCTTGAAGATAAAAGTGCCGCCTTCTACTTACGCTTCTGTGTAGTTAGGGTGTTCTGGAAATACTTCGAATGAATTTCGGAGTGAGTAGCTATGTAGAGTATGTGTTTGCTTTGTTTCAATAACACGTAGGTAATTACTGCATATACAGTGCTTCTCAAAAGTCCTCTCCCCCCCGCTTATTTTCGGAACGATTATACATAAACAAGGGAAATTTGGAAACTGAATATTAAAGGTTGTAAACTTCCCTACTAGTGATGATAGATGACGAAATCGTCGAAAATGACGTCTAAGGCCATTGTGACTCATAATTTTAAATGGAACCCTACGGCAAGCGACACCTCTTTCAAAAGGTATCGAAAAAACCTATTCAATGATACTAATTTTGTTTGTATTTATGGGTTTAATGGCTCATTAGTAAACATTAGAATTTAAATTCCATTCAGTATGATATTAATTACAGATTTGAGAATCAGTATCCACTTGAAGAAATTGCTCGAAGTGACCTCCATTTACTTTCTGACAGGGAAATATCCTATTTTTAAACTCTTCTCGTACTTTTGCAAATGTGTCTGCGGAAACAGCCTCACATTCTGCAACAATACGTTGTTTTGAAACGTCAATATTGTCAGGTTCAGTGGCGTGAACCTTCGATTTAAGGTACCCACACGGAAAAAATTCAAAAGTGTGAGGTCCGGTGATCGAGCTAGCCATTCCGTTGAACCTCGTCGTCCAATCCATCTACCACGATACTCCTCATCCAAATACCGTCCTACTGCACCGTAATAGTGTGGAGGAGCACCATCCTCTTGGAATGTTATTTCCAAATTTCCGAATTCATCTGGATTATCTTCCAAAATTTCAAGGATTAACGGTTCTATAGCTTCTTGCAACAGCTCCAGATAAACCTCACCAGTTGAATTATTATTTAAAAAAAGGGGCCCAACGATGTGGTTTCCCAGGATACCTGCCCAAACACCTTCTGGGGAAATTGGGTATGTGTTTCACGAAACAGGTGAGGATTTGCGTCACTCAAATACCTCACATTCTGTGTATTTACATTTCCATTTAGATAGAAAGTACTTTCGTCACTAAAACGAATTGTTTTGACATAGTCTGGCTGTTGGTTAATTTTAGTTTCCATATTTTCACAAAATTCTAGTCTTCGGTCGGTGGGTTTTAATTTGTATGGATGAAATTTGTTTTTTTTTTCAACACCCTGTGTACTGTACTCCGACTGACTTCACAGGTAGATGCAACGTGAGCTGTTGAAGAAGTAGGATTAACTATTACTTCTGCCAGTATATCAATTTTTTTCTCATCAGAAATTTGTGGTCTGCCAGATCGTTTCGCATCATTAATAATACCCGTTATTTCAAACTTACGGAGAAGCTCCCTCAAATAAGTCCTCGAAACGGGGCGACCGGGAAACCTCTCATGAAAAATGCGTTCTGCTGCATGAATATTTTGTCCAGTTTCACCAAGAATTAGGATCGCTGCTACTTTATCACCTAAAGCACGTACCATTTCACTTCTTGAAGCACTTAAACGTTCGGCTCACAACAGTTTAACAAATTATTAAAATGTACAAAAATATTAAAAGTTCCAAAAGCTGCTAAAACAGTTGAAAATTCGATCAATAATACACAAATTATTAAATGTACAAAAACTTGGACAATTACAAAAACGTCGAATTAGGAAGACTAAAAGAAACGTCAGCTTATTTGACAACTATCCAGAGGCGGAGCTTGAAGTTGGAATTTTAGTATTAACTGATTCAATTCATCACAGCTTTGCGTTTTTTAAAAGCGAGTTGCCAAAACTGTCATAAACACAAACAAAATTAGTATCATTGAATAGGTTTTTTCGATACCTTTTAAAAGAGGTGTCGCTTGCTGTAGGGTTCCATTCAAAATTATTGGTCACAATGGCCTTGTGACGTCATCTTTGACAATTTCGTCATCTATCATCACTAGTAGGGAAGTTTACAACCTTTAATATTCAGTTTCCAACATTCACTTGTTTATGTATAATCGTTCCAAAAATAAGAGGGGGGGGGGACTTTTGAGAAGCACTATATGTTTTATATTGGTATTCGTAATTAAGTGCCGAATAGTAGGTTTGATATTCGTATTCGTAAAAGTAATTACTCTCCGTTGCATCACTACTTACCATGTATGACTTGTTCCTTTCAGCATATTTCTCCGAAGGGGATAATTTCATGCAAGTTATTTCTTTTCCGATAGGAATTGAATATATTGGAAACATGTCACTTTCACTCAGGTCCCAAATATGTATCACATTTCTCTTGTCCATCGTATATATAACGAAAGGTTTGTTTTTGGACCATTGAATCAGTTGAACGTTACATCCGTCTATCTTGCTTTCCTTGTCCGACAACACCATCAGTGGTTTTTCTATCATTCTTGAATATAGATTTATATCACCATTTTCGTAACCAGCCAAAAAGAAATCTGGTATGAAAGGACAGGTATCCATGCAGGTTGCTCTTGAGCTCGTGTCTGAAAAATAATACACATACATTCCTTTCGATTTGAGTCAGATTACATAGAAATATTGGGATGAATTTAGGGAGATTTGGATCATACACCAACTTTCGATTGCAAAGTTAAAGGTTAAAAAAAAAAAATATTCTGTTTTTTATTTGAGACAGATTACATGAAAATATTGGAAGCGTTCCGAAAGATCTGAACCCTTCTACAATTTTTGATTGTACGGTTTGAGGTTTACAGGAAAATAGAAATGCTGTTTGTGTTTTCCAGTGAATAGTCATATTTTATCTGACACATGATTTGTGTAACATGATTGATGGCTTGTTCAGAATCAATAATAAAATTCTGGAATCTACCTTTCCGATTTGCTGCGCCATCTACTTTTTTTATTGAAAGAAATAAAATGCTAGTAGGTTTAGGTTATATGTTTTGTATTATTCATTCTCATTAGAATGTTTTATTTTTATCGTCGCTGTCTTCATTTGATGATAAGTTATGATAAAAATAATCTATATCATTATCTTCGTCGTCTTCTCCTCCATTCCAATCTTCAGTGTCCTCGTCAGAGCATACAGTTTCTGCAATTGTTATAAATCGGCAATATTCAATTATACAGTGCGGTTTTTGAACGTTCGACGTAGAACAATGGAACAAAAACTGATTCGAATGATATCACTGAATAAAAGACATTGTAATGGCTCGATAGATGGCGGGAGGGCACATCAACTTTAAAATTTCAAATAGCATCGTTGAAAAGATAATTCAATTTTCCTTTCAACCATATATTTTTTTTATTTCGTTCATACATTTTTTCACAATATGCATTTGAAATGTCAAGTGTAACATAAAACACAACTATTATGTAGGATTTTTATATATTGAGGATAAAAAGCAAATTGTTGTCAGTTAACGTGTTCGGTGTTCGAAATGTCCACCTAATGCTTCTTGACAATAACATATTGGATTCGGAAATTCTTCCCAAACATCATGTAACATATCTACAGATATACCAGCACCCACCCGTGCTATTCGTTGTTTTAGTTGCGATAATTCGTTTTCAATATGAACAGCAGGTAATTAGTGTTATATTCATTTTTACATTAGAAGGTCCCAAACATCGACAAAACAATACAACTTCTTGGTAACTGCTGTAACGATATATCTGTTACATTTCTCATTGATATGCTCAGAGATTCATTCATTCACTTCAATTGACGAATCGCCATTGAAAATCTTAGCGCCATCTAACCGTGTGTAACGGTGAATAGTCATTGGAGTTGAGAAGATGAGCGACAATTCATTCTGACAGCACGATCATATTAAAAGGAATAAATATGCCATTCTCGTCCCTGATCGAGCTAGCTGTAATAGAGAACTTGTAAACTCATGTTCTGAAACTTGTCAGCCATGATTCAATGAAATTGAATTTGTTCTTGTTAAACTAACGAATGAATTAGAGCATTTTCCTTTTTTCTGTGAAAGTAATTTCAAAGCAGTGAGTTATTGTGCGACATCAAGTAAGGGATGTGGAAATATTTTTGATCAAATAAGATATGAGTTATCTTGGAATATATTTTTTTCGAGAGCGTCAGATACCTCTTCACAAAGAATAACTGATATCTAGACTCATTTATCGACGTTGTTCAGTAAACAGTGATTAGATTTGTTTGGGTCAATCTGATGATAGATTGCAGTGTCGTCCACTAGTTGTTTTTTAATGAGTTCAGAGAATCATGGATGTTACATGTGATATGTCAGATTGAATTAAGATATCAGTGTTCAGTCTTAGCTGATTAGATTGCTTCCTCTGACAAGGGTTCATTGGGATTCAATGAGGGTTTATCAAGTATACGATATCACTTACACTTATTTGGACATATTATTTTTGATGTCGATCTTGAAACATATGATATAGTTGAATAATATATATTTTTCATGATCCTTTGGATATATCTATGGTATGGTTCCTTATTTGATGATAATTATCACCGAGCTGTGATTTTGCTTCTGATTTAGGTGAAGCGATCACATATATATATATATATATATATATATATATATATATAAATATATATATTTAATCCTTGGAATTTGAAATATTCTTTGATTTTATAGAAAACTTTCTGAAGAGGTATTTGACGATTGGTCAAACATAGTTCTCATATCTTTCTCCTAAATATCATTGAGATTGAGGGAGGGAGGGAGAGGCTATAAAAAGCTGCACTGTATAATTATAGAAGAACTGTTGAACTATCAGCTTTGTGTATTTGTTATCATTTGGAACTGTTGACATTTGCAAGTATTTTTTCTGCATGACTGTAAAATGTAATTTTATATATTAACCTATAATTTTATATAAACAACCCTGTTCATCGTCTGATTCGGTTGTCGCTTCATCGTTCAGATTTTCAATTACTATGGCATTGCATCACCGTCGAACTGATGGAAAGTGTAAGCGCCTTCGAACAATTTCCAATCAAAAACATTTCAACACGGATAATACATAATTTAATTATAAAATATTCAAAACTTTACAAGTTTATTTCTCGCCTTAGAACATGATATCGGTATGGCGCATATTTATTCGTATTCCAGACATTACAACTTGAAATGTTAATTTCTCATGTTCGAGACACCCAATGGGTATGGCACTTACAGACTCGTCTTCTAGACATCAAAATCAATCTATACAAGTTTTTTCCAGGTGTGTATCTATGATACATGTACTAGTGAAAAATTTGATATTTTTGAAGCAGTATGGTGGGTACTTTGGGACACCAAAACAGTATGGCATGGTCATAATCGGGATATTTCTTTCATATCATTAAATGAATAAATCAGCTTTGAGCTCGTATTTGAAAAGAGTATAAAAAAATTACACGATTTATTGAATATAGCGACCAGTTAGAGACGCTGCATCGGTATGGCATACTCCCTCATACTTCGGCTTTCTAATGTATAATATAAAACAAGAATTAGTTTTGAGCTCATTACCCAAGGGTATCGTTTTTTTTTACTCATTCAAAAAATTGCACAGCGCAACGCCGACACATACGGGCCGCCATACTTGCGCAGCCCTGTTATTTATAACACTGGCTTACTTCTCAAAAAGTTTTAGCGTAGATCTAATCATACGTGTTTTTTTGCTGGCTCTCGGTCTATGAACAATGTGTGAGAATTAATACTTTTGGCAAAATGCCAGCAAACATTGCTATATACTTTGGCCTCCCAAATCCTGAGAATTACATCTGTCATTGTTTCCGGCGGTCGTCAGCTACAATGTTGGGATATGGGGCCAACATCACCAACATTAAAAGGCATGGTGGATGATAATCTACGTCTGAGGCAGATCGTACATCGAGAATTCGCCCAAAAATAAGAAGAAGATTGCTCATCAGATTCTAAAAAAACGTTCTAACACTCCAATACCAAACTCCAGCTCCCCATCGACATGAGTTTCTTACGAAGCAGGATCCTCACCTGACGATAATTCAGCGATAATTCAACAAGCTTTCTTTCATGACACATCTGAGGAGAGCCGATCGGCGTTAAATTGGCATAATGCTACCAATTGTACATTTAATTTTAATATTATTCATAATTAGTTTGAATTGAAAATAATTGAAAATTATATTAGGTATCCTTTCTTCCTTGTAAAATTTTCAGATATAATATATTATACTCGCAGGAAATGGTTTTTTTCTACCACCGTGCGTTTTTACCTACTTTCCCGCACGCATTTGAGTTTTGTTACTTTCCCGCACTAGTGCGGAAAAATTAAGATATGTCAATTTTGACGTTATTATATACATTTCATTGATTTCACCTTAATACTTACCAATTTAGGTATTAATATTCAATATTACCTAGACTTTTTTTTTGCTTCTCTATTTTTTATTTATTGGAATAAAATGAACATTGGGATACTTTTCTATAACTATGTTTTTCAATCAATCCACATAACAATTAAACTGAGCTGTGTCAGGTGGTGTAGTATGGTACCCAAAGATTTACTATGATAACCAAGGATATCATCAAAACGTCAAAGTTATGACTCCAAGCGTCGTCAAAGTGAGATAGTAAAATGCCGGCAGAGATCGCTACCTATTTGTGCCTACCTAACCCAGAACGTTTCACAGGTCACCGTTTCAGACATTCCCCGGCAACGTTTCTAGCAATTTCAGGCGAAGGGATAACCAACATAAAACGTCTTAGGCTGGAAGTCAACTGCTGAAGGTTATTTGGAGGACCCCGAAGAACAGGAGAAAACCATCTCAAATAAAATTCTTTCACGAACTAACAACTTGCAACCGATGCCGTCTCTGTCGTCGTCATCTTCATGCACTTTGCAATCTACTGGTGTTACTCTGAACATGCAGTTATAGTCCATCCGATATCAATTGCAGAAGCTGTTTCTATGGGGAACAAATAAAAACTCACTTCGCTAACACGAGCTTATATGCGATGAGACGGAACGGAAAATAATCTGTACTATTTGTATACACTCTCCGTCGGCACAAAGAGCCCGCTGGTCAACGTGGACTTGAGTGACTGGCTGTCTGTTCTACAACCGATTCGTCTGGGCCAATCAAGTCGGACATCAATGCTTGCAGGTGTGTCCATACGATGGGAGGTCATAAATCATGCGTTATATTTGTGTTTTAATAGCTCTGAAAGATTAAAAACCAGTAGCGTCTGTGGTCTTGGTGTGTGCCGATCGGAATACGTTTTAGGATATTTAAATATCTAAATAAAATTAGTTATCTCCGCCACTGCTGCTCACAAGATTTCGCCGCAAGACTTTTTTATGCTTCTGCAATTGATATTGGGAAAATTATACCACCAACTAACTCCGCTTCACTGGCTATTCTTACTCATTTGCAGAATGCAACAAGTTGTGTTTTTAATATTAGTTTTCATGATAATTAATAGATTAAAAAAAAAAAATATGTTGAAATAAAATATATATATTTTTGATGTTTTCAAATTTGTATGCGGTCGTAGAAAAATTTTCCCAACTCTGCGTAACGTGTCTTTCTCGCACTTGACTGCTTGCCCGAACTCATACTTATATACAAACAATATTGTTAGTGTTGCATAATGTTTCGTGAATATCGTGAAGATGAAATTCCCGAAATTACTGGCAGCGTGGGGATTTTAGTTATAATATTTTTCTGATACAAAGGGTGACATATTGGCATATCTTATTGGTAAACATCACTCCTTATATCAAAATCTATTTTCAGTATCTCTGAAACCCAAACATAATTACTTATCCTGAAATTATGAGAAAAATTAGACCACTGAAACATTTTTCCACACTTCGTTTTCCGAATCGAAACATAGACAGTCAAAAATTGCGGGAAATGTGTCATCACGGTTCAATATTACTAAAACCTCAGCTATCAAACATCAATTGAACTTTTGCCAGAGATTTATATCAAATAGAGGATTTGAAAAAAATTATGTGACTTTTGAAAAACCTGCTTGTACCCACAACGTGTATGTGATGTTATACCAGAGATGAAAGAAATGTTTGCATTGAGAATGTTTCTTATGAAGTGAATGAAATAATCAAAATCGAGAACAAGGGTGTACCAATTTTTGGTATCGTTCGTTTCATCTTAGTCGGTTCTATTATTGAAGTATGTTTTGTTTTTGAAAAAATGAAAATAATGTATATGAACATTTATTTGCTTATGATGATTTACCTTTCAATTTTATTATCTGGGCTATTGTACTAATTATCATATTCCATGTATATTTCTGTTAAAAATATAAATGCAGTTAAGTGACTGACAAATATTATTTCATATTTTATATATTAATAGCACATTATGTTAAAAAAATAATTTCAAGTTTGTAGATTTATTGGTGCAACCAAACAAAAAGGGCAAATAAAAATTTGTATTATTTCATCATTTTTCATCTTGGGTCGTCCTTGACTTTCAAGTTAGTTTTCAATTAAATTGTTCGAATTCTAGACTTTGCTCCTTGATAGTTTCAAGGATATTTTCTCATTGGAAATAGTTGAAGCAAAGTGAATGCAGTTGAGCAATAAATTCTCTCAAAATGATCTACGAGGATGCATTATGAAAATCATTTTGATATTTGAAACATTTAACAATTCCATTTGGAAAAATTTACAGGATGTTTCACGACCATGGTATCAATTTGAAACTGATTCAGATTTCTATTCTCAGCATGTTGGAGTTGAAAGATAAACTCCATTGAGAATACTGAATTTTGTGGTGTTTGATAAAAGGTTTTTTTGCTCTGCATGTATCTCAGCACCTTTGGAAAAAAATGAGTCGTACTCATTTTTTCAAAGGGAATCTTTGTCATGATCCATGATTGCAGAAAAATCCGCATTTCTGACGGGGCTACACAATATTATTTACTATGAACTCAATAGCGAGAAAAACCATTTCACTAGGAGAGATGAAAAAAATAATAGAATTTCCTCCGCATGAAAGAGCTGATAAGCATACGCTCGTTAAACCATACGTTGTTAGTGGAAGACAATTGAAATGCACTTAAAAATAATTATCAAGAAGTAACCCTTGTACACCGGATTCATAAATAACTCATCTAGGAGGGTAAACAAAGATTATTGATTGCCACTTGTTACATTCACAGCCAGATAACCAAATCAGTTTCAATAACAACCGAATAGTAAACAAACTCGTAAATTCTAAGAAGGTCGACAATCCGAGACCTCATAAAAACCCTTTTGGTCATTATATCGGCGGAAATCAGCTAGACCATCATAAATATATGGCATTCATTGGAAATTCAACGCAATAATATCATAGATAAGAACCTGAGATTTATTCATGAGTGCATCAGCAAAACAGAACCATTATATTTTTTACGAGCATAATTCCTATCGACTCGAAAAACCAATTAACGGCAAACAAAAACAATGTCATTGAATAAACCACGCCTACTGACTACAGTCTGAAGATCTTATAAAAGCGCGAGTTTGATATCAAAAATCAGTCTGGGTTCAACAGTGAACCAAAGAATATGTCACTCTCAAAAGTGAGGTTAAAAAGTCAGTCGAATCCCAGTATCGTACAATAATGATGAGAGTTTCCAATCAGTGTAGTGAACTTCAGAAAACATCAAACTAAGCAACTGCAAACTAAATTCAAATCAAGTATTGAAGCTCCAAAAATTGCCTAGTTTTGTCAACACTTCCCGAATCGAGATAAATCCAGGGAAAACCGCAACTCCATAATTCATGATCTCTTAGGAAAACCATAGCCATATTACGCGATAATAATATATTGGGCGAATAAAATAAAATAACCAATTGACGCGGGAGAAATCGAAATAATAATAAAATCAAAGCTAATTGTCGTTTAAAACTACTCCAGTGAATAAGTGTTAAACAGGGTGAGTCTAATGTTTGTTTTTCTGTATTTATGTTTATGGCAAACCCAACCTATTGAAATGTGTATGTGTCTGTAAAGTATCTCCATAGTTTTCAAGATTACAAAGATCTCAAAAGAGAATTATTTCTAGCCGTTTGTGGCAATTGATGACTAGATTTTGTTCAGTAAGTCTATTTCGATTTTGTAGCCAATGGTAAAATTAACTGCAAATAAGCTACACTCTTTTTATTATACGAAGTGTTGCAGAAAATAATTGTGAAACATTTTATTAAATATATATGTACATTCTTAACATTTTATGAGTGCATTATTATTTTGTTTAATCATTGTTTTGTTCGAATCCTTCTGAACGGTAGTATTTCCTGGATAAACAACTCACGTTCCGGTATTGAAAGAAAGGAAATTGGTATTTGTCGACCGCTCCATATATCATATTCCGGTTCGACTATATTCAGATAGTCGATGCTCTCAATACTGTTTTGTCCAATCTAACGAATAATGTCTGGTATTACAGGTGTGGTGTGTTAAGTCATAACACCCTGTATATAGGCCAGTCTTATAACATCTTCAGTTTCAATTTGACATCATAGTTTTGGAAAACCTCATATTTGGAATTACCCAAGCAAAATAAATAATTGAGGTTGGTATTCAATTTTATTTCTGTGAGTGGTAAAGTTATTAACTGTAAGGTAATTTTTTTATTGTTACAATGACATCATGTGTTTGTATGGTGGAATAATAACAAAGAGCAATTTTCATTACCACAATAACTGTGTGTATAACAATAAGTGAAATCAATTGATAGTACCAAATGTAGACTTCAATAATGACAAATATGTACGAAATAAAACCGACAATAACAACAATCAAAATATACAGTGTGTCTCACTTCTTTCGTAATTATTGGAGTAGAATTCTGTAATTTTCACGATCCGTAGATATACTAGGGGTGAGTCTAAATTATCTCATTAGGTTGACCTGAGTGACATGATTTTTGCGAAAAATAATATTAGGGGGTAAGATAGGCTCAAAATTCTTACGGATTCGTCATCAGGATATCAATTCCAGTACCAATCCATATTTTCGCAGAAAAATTTACAGTTATGAAAAATCCGAATTTGTCTCACTTCCCATGTAAACGTATCTTCCGTGATTATTGTAGTAGAATTCATTAATTGCATGATCGTTAGATATACCGTGAATTAGTCTAAATCTCTTCTGAGGTTGATCTGAGTGATATATACTGCGCGCCAGGGGCGATGGATATAATGATTTCTGTGGAAAATAATATAAGGGGGCAAGATATGCTCCAAATTCTTACGGATTCGTGATCAGGATATGAATTTCAGTACCAATCCATATTTTTGCTGAAAAATTTTCCGTTCTGAAAAATCCAAATTTGTCTCACTTCCAATGGAAACGCCCCCGTAACTTCCCTAATTATTGAAGTATAATTCTGTAATTCTCACGATCGTTAGATATACCGAGAATGAGTCTAAATCTTCTCTGGGGTGACACACACTGCGCGCCAGGGGCGATGGATAGAACGATTTTTGCAGAGTTTATAACTGTAAAACGTGATATCGAGTGATGATTTTCACTGATAATGCAGTATCATTGAGAAACATTTTAATATTGGGTTTCTCCAGCCGTTGTTTCTTTAATTAATATATATGAACGTTTTTTTTTGAGATATGCTTCAATAACAGTCTGACTTGTTTTTTAATTTTGAACCCTTTTTTCGATTTTTTATGTTTTTGGAAATAAAGTTCAATACTTCCTTTAGAAAATCCATATTTTGGTACTTTCCTCTGGAAGCTCAGCAAAAATGGGAGTTTTTCTGAACTGAAATATTCTTCAGCAAAGGTGCCAATCGGTTATAAATTGGATTTCCTAATCACGAATCAGTAAAATCCTGCTTATCCCGCCTCCCGAAATTATTTTTTGCAAAAATCAGCATTTCAATCGCCCCTGCGCGCATTATAAATCACTCAGGTCAAACCCAGAGAATATTCAGCATGATATCCGGTACACCTGATGATCGTGGGAATTTCAGAATTCAACTCCAATATTTACGGAAGATACGGGGGCGTTTCCACGGGAAATGAGACAAATTCGGATTTTTCAGATCTGAAAAATTTCCAGCAAGAACCCCTATGAATTTTGAGCCTATCTTGTCCCCTAATATTATTTTTGGCAAAAATCGTTCTATCCGTCACCCCTGGCACGCAGTGTACCTATGTCACTCAGGTTAACCCCAGAAGAGATTTGGATTCGTCCTCGGTAGATCTAACGATCGTGCAATTAACAGAATTCTACTCCAATCATTCCCCAAGTTACCTGGGCGTTTCCATGGAAAGTCCGCCAAATTTGGATTTTTCAGAACTGAAAATTTCCTAGCGAAAATATAGATTGGCACTGAGGTTGATGCCCTGATTACGAATCCGTAAGAATTTTGAGCCCATCTTGCCCGCTCATACTATTTTTCGCAAAAATAATATATCCATCGCCCCTGACGCGCAGTGTACGTCACTAAGGTTAACCACAGGTGAGATTGAGACTCATTTTTGGTATATCTAACGATCGTGAAATTTACAGTATTCTACTGCAATCATTACGGAAGTTACAGAGGCGTTTCCATGGGAAGTGAGACAAATTATGATTGTTCAGAACTGAAAATTTTACAGCAAAAATATGGATTGGTACTGAAGTTGATGTCCTGATAACGAATCCGTAAGAATTTTGAGAATATCTTGCCCCCTTATATTATTTTTCGCAGAAATCAATATAACCATCGCCCCTGGCGCGCAGTGTATGTCACTGAGATTATCCTCAGAAAGATTTAAACTTATCCTCGGTATATCTAACTATCGTGCGAATAACATAATTCTACTACGATAATTAAGGAAGATACGTGGGCGTTCCATGGAAAGTGAGACAAATTCCGATTTTTATGATCACGAATCCGTAAGAATTTTGAGCATTTCTTGCCCCCTAATATTATTTTTTGCAAAAATCGGTAAATCCATCGCTACTGGCGCGCAGTGTATGTCCCTCAGGTCAACCCATTGAGAATATTTAGACTCACCCCCAGTATATCTAACGATTGTGAAAATTACAGAATTATACTCTTATAATTTCGGAAGATACGGGGGCGTTTCCATGAGAAGTGAGACACACTGTAGATTCAGGGCAAAAACTTTGTGTCATTACTGTAAGTACCTGATTTGATAGCAGGTAGCACCACTTGAATTTCAGTTTGATAATGGCAATTATACACTGTCAGGGTCATTTTTTCCTAGTTACAATAAAAGTGAGACCCAGTCCCCAATACGAATGCTTTCTCTAATTGCCAGTACTTAAGTTTTGATAGTGGTTATTGAAGTTTTTCTCGGTGTAAACTATACCATTGATATAAACGACATGATTAATTTAATTTTTTCTGTCCTTGGAAACTGTCATCCATTACTTTTCATGAAAAAAAATTACTTCCACTTCAGCAACACCACTTCAAATATTGTTCAACTTGTCATCGGAAAGTGGTAAATTTACTCAAAAACAGTTGTCTGATTCCAACCCACAAATCTGGGTAGAAGAATAAAGTTCCGAACTATGGAGCAGTTCACAACCAATCCGAAATGTAAAAACTCCCTGACTGCCTTATTATTAAACTCATTTACTAGCCTACTCATAGATAATTCACATTCAGTATCTGTGACGTGTCAGAATCACATAATCCCAGCGCAAGGACACAAATATTGCAGAAATTTCTGTTGAAAAAATATAAAGTTAGGTCGGAGTTTTCTGGTACTCATTTAGGCGATTACTTACTATGATGACGCTTTGGATTTTTATTTTGAAGGACTGACTGTATTGTTCAGAGTATGTTCCATTTGAAAAACAAAATTCAAAACTAACATTTTGGAGGCCATTTAATCATTGAAATCGGGGTAGAGCGAATACCAGCTCACTTCTTCAAAGCATTTGTTAACCTATTATCGTTAACTACCACTACAGATTAGTTTCGACAGATCTTTGGAGTTTAATACGTTTCCTGAATGTTTAAAAGTTGGGCGTATGTTTGCCATTCATAAATCTGTGAAAACCAGTCAAATAGGTTTTAGGTCAATGACAATTTTACCATCACCTTCAGAAATATTTGCAAAAACAATGCATAAAAAAAATGTGTCATTTAGTTTTCTTAGAGAAACGGGTTCATAAATAGAAAATCAACTACACAAGTAATCTTCGTGTTTTAGAGAGTATGTCTCAAGAGAAATATCCAACTGTCAAATTGATATCATCTACACTGACCTAGCAAAAGCATTCGATCACATTGTTTTACTGGAAAAATCATTTTCATTCAACCTAGTTGCATTCATGAGATACTATCTGACAAATCGAAATAACTTTGTTGAATCCAACAACTGTCAGTCGAAGAGGTTTGTTAGTACCTCCATTGTTCCCCAAGGTTCGATATTGGAACCGTTGCTTTTTGTCATGTTTTTTAATGAAATCAATGACACAAAAGTTCCGAGGCATAATTGACGAAATCTGTAAGTACTGTGATGACAATGACCTATCATTAAATGAGTCGAGATGTATACCATACCATTAATGATGTTGTGCTGAAAATCAAAGATATGGGTGTTGTCTGTACTGAAACATTTTCCTTTGATGATCCGGCCATGACTTCAAATACTACTCAACTCCTATGTTAGATCGAAATTAGAGTATAACTGTATTATTTGGAACCCTGAGACCTCAACATATTCCGATATGCTTGAAAAAATTACAAACAAATTCTAAGATCCTTGGATTTAAAAAAATATGGAATTTACCCAATGCGTATTTCATACGAAAATCAAAGAAGAGTTTTTGAAATAATGACTGAACAAAAGTTGAGAGGGGATCCAGATTCTCTTCATGTTTACCCGATATAATATTGAATATTTACTTCAATGTATGGGATATAAGACTGAGAAACATAAACCTCAAAATTTATAATGTGAATGCCAAGTCAGTGGTGATAATTCATTGAGAACATGTGAAAGTAATTTCCTGAATATTTCTGAGACCTCACTAGAATTCCATCTGGAACATATCCAGGACATAATATCCGTGATATTTGTTTATTATTGTTAGTATATCAATATGATTTATATATGTACGTATTCGTAAGATAACCCTATATACTTTATTTTCTTCCAACTGATATATATTAATAGACTTGATCCGTTTGTTATCAGTATAAATAAATAAATGAATTTATTTTCTAGAAAAGGCTTCAAGGTCGGTTCATCAGAATTCAATGCTACCTATTGCCCTCGGCTTCGCACGACAATGTTTTTACATATCCCACTCTTACCCCCTATGAATGATGATTGACTCACCTGGTAGAAACTTCTTCACATTACTCCGCCCGCCCTTGACAAGATGATGAATTATAAAGCCATAGTTTGTGGAGATAAAGGCAAAATTAGTATTGATGTCACTCAAAACGAAATCAGTGCATTGCAAATCAATCAAATTAGGATGTACTGTTCGTAGAGACACCGTAGCATTTATCACCAAAACCACCTCATCAGTTACAAATTCATTGTTGATGCCCATACTTTTCACTATAACCGTCCATAGGATTATTTCTCCACTTTCATCCAAGCTGCAAATCTGAAAATAACAATAATTTTTAAATTGCTTGAAAGACACCCCGTGACTTCCATGTCAGGAGTTCAGAAGGTCAATTTTCAAATTCTGGACGGTAATTATCGTCTTCGACAAAAGGCGCAGAAAAGTGTCTCACAACTTTGATATTTCGTATTCTCAAATTACCGTCGACTTCAAAGTTGTCCTATGACAATTTGTGTGTATCAGACATAGCGGCAACATCTTAATTTCAATATGTATTCCATTTTCACCTTGAAAGTTTTTGTGATTTGAGTTATACCAATAAGTATATGGAAACAATCAACTACAAAAACGGACATTAACGGAATTGTAATTGAAAGTACCTAAATCAGATGAGAAGCCAACCTAGAATGAACCTACGAAAAGCAATACTCTAGCAGCAAAATTATGTGAATAAAAAAAAACTTCAATCGTTGTATATATATATTGTTTCATATGTTTTATATACCTACTACCTAACTTCAAAGAAGTTGTCCCGAAAATTTGTGATTGTGAATTTTTAATAGTTATGAAAATAGTTAGATTTAAAACGAAAAAACGTGGGGCGCATGCAATTAATAATAGTAGGGAGTGTAGGGAGTACCTATCGTTGAGAAAACTCACACAATACTTCATATCATTTACAGTGCAATAAAATTATTAGTGACTTGGGTGAATTATTCATGCAACAATTATCTATTGCATGCGCCCCCCGTTTTTCGTTTTAAATCTTACAAATATTTTTATAGCTATTAAAAATTCACAATCACAAATTTTCAGGACAATCTATATGTGGTTAGGAATCTGTATGGGAATACAAATCTGTATGGGTCTAGCCGAAACTATTTTATACTTTTTATTCCGTTTTATAAATGTGGTATATTGAAAAAAATATTTAAATTATTATTTTTTACTTCTTAGTTCGTTTGATAAACGTGGTATATTAAAAAAAATCATCCAAATAATTATTCATTGCATTCAACTCATCAAATTTTTTCCCTTCTGGGTATCCGAATTTTTTGGTAGTGTTCTCTCGTTCTATTTTAGGGTTTTTTATATACAATAATAATATAATAATAAATGGACTTTATTTTACTTGGCGGAGTTTAGCTAATAACTATTCTTTCACTCAACCAAGCGTGATTCAAATTAACAATGTCATGTACATTTATAATAACAATGATAATGAAAAATAATAATTGTAGTAGTGATATGTGCCTACCTCCAACATATTATACTAATTATTAAAAGAATATTTACAGTCAAGAAGAGGTAACAAATGCAAAACGATCGAAGAAAGAGAGTGCACTCATAGAATCAGCCTAATATAATATCAAATAAATCATTTCACCTTATCATTATACAGTGACAAAAACTTCGGTACCTATATCGTATGAAATGAAAATAAAAAGGGAGATTGCGGAAACGGAGTTCCCAAAAAATAATTTAAATTGAAACGAAACTTTCATGAAAACAAAAACAAACAAAAAAAAGAAATTTAGCTTAAAAATGTTAACATAACGTGGCAAAAACAATGTAAAGAATAAGTGAGGATTCAGGCCTCCATAAATAATTTAACTTCAATCGAATTAATGTGTTTTCAAAATTTCATGACGATTGGTGTGCTTCTTCCATTTCCTCTATCAGGGCTTGAATTTCATCCATGGTGGGTTTCATTCTCCTACCTTTGATAATAACACGAATTTTCCCTTCTATTGTCCAGACATTCTTTTGGCCGAATTTTTTAGCCAGTGCAATGACTGATTGATAGCGTTCGGGCGTAAGATCTTCTTTTATCGAAAAGTTAGTACCTTTCAATATGGATTCAGACTTAAAAATATGTTTTTTTATATCAAAACATTTAAGTTTAACCAGTACCACCTTATCTGATATTATGCAGGTATGTTCTATATCGGCCTGTGCGACGTCTTTAATTTTCATAACATTTTTGAAAAAGTCATGGATATTTGCCAATAGATTTTCACCAGAGGGACTTTCGATTCCGAATTTTCTCATTGAGCATCTGCGAGTATATTGCTCAAGGTGGTCGAGACGTTGGTCTAGCTGGCCAATTTTCTGAGTGTTTTGTTCAGCTTGCATTTTGAACACACCCAAAGTCCACTGCAGTTCGTCAAATTTCGACTCTATACTAGCAGATACATTTTCGGATACCTCTTTGATAATTTGTTTTATCGTGGACTCGTGTAAAAAATCATTGGAAGCATTCCTTTGCGAGCGTAGTTCGAAATTTG
The DNA here is from genome assembly GCA_018342105.1 of Gonioctena quinquepunctata. Taxonomy (NCBI): domain Eukaryota; kingdom Metazoa; phylum Arthropoda; class Insecta; order Coleoptera; family Chrysomelidae; genus Gonioctena; species Gonioctena quinquepunctata. Next base: position 260,432 of record JAFIRS010000877.1, read on the forward strand.
TCCGAGATAGCGATGTCATATTGTGTCGCGGCATGACCGTACGTCCTCTACTGCCACGGGACAACTGATAACCAAACAAAATAGCTGATCGCCGACACGCTGACTGAAGTTGAGATTCTTATCAGTTGTTGATTTCAATCGCGCATGCCTGTGTTTGCCACCTTGGTCGTTGAAATACGAATTATGGCCGGTGATAGTTGTAGATGAATAGTGATATATATGCTCGTTTCTCTTGCCCATTTTCTGGAGCTTTGATTATTCCTTCACCTTTCCCTATTTGTTCTCCATATTCATCTGGTTTTTTGATTCTCTAATTTTTCCAGACCTCCATTTTATATATTTTCGTTTTTCTTTTTGTTTTGTTGTGTGGTAGTAGATATTTTATTCTTAGCCAGTATGTCTTCAATTAACATGTTTTGTATTTTGGCAAGTGTGGAGAACAGGAATTTTTTTTCGAATAAGGGTTTTCTGATGGTATTTCCTTGTTCCCCTTCCCATTCCCCACATTTTGAATGGTTGGACTCACCAGTTGCTTTTCTCTATATTTTCTACTTTGCGTTTTTTCGGTTTGGTATATATATATATATATATATATATATATATATATATATATATATATATATATATATATATATATATATATATATATATATATTTATATATATATATATATAAATATATATATATATATATACAGTGTGACCCATTCAAAATGGAACCACCCCTGTAACATACGCATTTTTCAAGTCATTCTAAAATATTTTTTTTTTAAATTGAGCAACAAAAACTGTATCTTGACACGAATTTTCATAACTTTAGTTTTATTTCCAAAGCACTCTATGGTTTTTTTTCTTCGTTAAAAACGGCAAAAGTTTGTTAGTCAATTTTTGTTTTGAAATTTGACTACACCACTGGATTCGTAGTCGTTATAAATGAAAACCATGAAAATTTCATAACAAAATATTGGTTACAACACCTTAAATTTTGGAAACAAACTATTTGATATTAATTTTCATGTAGATTATGGACATATTTGAAATCTGGCAACACTGCCGATACAAAGTAGAACACCAGTGAATTTGTACAGCGAAAATCCGAAGTCAATAGCTCATTCCGTTCTACAGTTATCACTCCTGAAAGTATGGTAATGTGAGCGATTTCTGGTGGACTAAAAATCTAACTACGCCACTGGATTTGTGAATTATATTCACTTAAAATCATTTACTCAAGTTGAGGTTATAAGTGTATTCGAAAATAACAGAAAATTAAAAATTAATTTTCAAGTTATGCAGTTTTCAATAGCCGATAAAAACGAAATGAACCGAATCAAGTTTTAAAGTATCAAAATTATTTATTCAATGATAAAACAGAAAGCAGGACAAAAAAATGTTCCTTTTTTATTCTGCAAAACTCAACTGAAACAAGCTTCTAGAGAAGGTATCAATAATTTGAGGAAATCTGAACTAATACATTGGGCCTAGGTATTGTACTAAATCAATAGTAGGCAATGATTTAGTACACCACATATCGCTCACATTACCATACTTTCAGTAGTTATAACTGTTGAACGGAATGAGCTATTGACTTCAGATTTTCGCTGTACAAATTCCTTTGTGCTCTACTTTGTATCGGCAGTGTTGCCAGATTTCAAATATGTCTGCAATCTAAATAAAAAGTATAATCAAATACTTTGTTTCCAAAATTAAAGTTGTTGTAACTTCGTTGTTAACCAATATTTTTTCATGAAATTTTGATGGTTTCCATTTATAACGACTACGAATCCAGTGGTGTAGTCAAATTTGGAAAAAAAAACATGCCTAATGAACTTTTGCCGTTTTTGTCAAAGAAAAAAAAACCATAGAGTGCCTTGGAAATGAAACTGAAGTTATGCAAATTTGTGTCAAGATACAGTTTTTGATGCCTAGAATTAAAAAAAAATATTTTTTTTAGATTGACTGAAAAATGGGTATTCTACAGGGGTGGTTCCATTTTAAATGGGTCACACTGTATATATATATATATATATATATATATATATATATATATATATATATATATATATATATATATATTATATATATATATATATATATATATATATATATATATATATATATATATATATATATATATATATATATATATATATATATATATATATATATAGATTTCCGAACTTTTTCAGCTTCTGCAACTGTGCATCTAGAAATTTCACAGTTGTACACTTATTTAGTAAATTGTTTTCATCTATTTCACTTGTCTTCCCACGTTTTAAAACATCTTTTTTGGGTCTTTTTCCATCAGGTATTGCTTTGTGGCTTTTGTTTTCACTCGTTCCACTTTTGTGTAACACTTGGCACTTGGCACGGAAATAATTGTCCCTTTCACATATTTTTAGATTTTCTAACCTCACTTTCTCCTTCGCGCGATGCTGTTAGGTCGAGAATCGCAATAGGGTTCACTATCGCGGAGCACACTTCGATCTAAAAACAACGTCTGCTCGTTCCCGGTATGGAGAGATTATGTGAACCTAACCTCACTTTTTGTGGTCCGTTAAAAAAGACAAGAAATATATTGTACTGTCATCCAGTACCGAGCCATTTCCGAAGTTTCAAGTCTCTAGCTCAACGGGAAATTTGTTCAAAATCGATTGCAAGATTTGTACCGGACAGACAAGAAAGCGAGCTATTATTTCGTTGATATTAAATTGACGGTTATGATGCGATATCTTCAGTTGTACTGAAAGTTTTTCAGAAATTGGAGTCGGACATTTATTCGAAAACATTTTTATAATAATGCCCCTCCTTTTGTCGCCGAATATAGGCATTTACAGCATTTTACAAATTTTCTTTAGCTAGTAATAGTTCCAATTCCTGTGCCATTATAATAAAACAATATATTACTTTCAACACAGATGTACGTTACTTCAAAACACCATCAATATCATGCGACATGAAAATAAAATGGACGGTCATCCTAATGGGCTCCCTTATTTGGGAGTACCTAGCTTTCGCCTTACCTCCTAGGGGATCGGATTCTATGGAAAGATCCGGATTCGCCGGATCAACGCGCTAGGTAATCCTAGGTGTCGTTATACCTCAGCCACGGTGGGGCCGCTTGATAAGATAAGCTACTGGCTCTGGGATATCAGTACCCGAGCGGGACTAGCGCCGCTCCTCTCTCTACCGAATTACGGTATTGTTTTCCATTCCATCTAGGACACAGTCCCCCAGAGGCCAACACCACCTGATGAGGCATCCCTCATTCCTTGGGTACCCATGTTAACAAGAGAATTCCTCCGATATCGGCGGGATTTCTCTCGCGTCAACCAGAAAACTCAAGTTACGTTTGATGGGTGATCGCAGCATTAGGCTTCCGCCATTTGCTGTTTTATCCGAAATGATTTCTCAATGGTTAATCCTACGACAAAAATTAATAAAACTAAGTTCTCTACATTTTTTGTATGAACACTTTTTTTGTAAGTCCGATATGTAATGATAATAATAATAATATATTTATTCACATCCACTTTACAAGAGGCTGTAAATAAATATGGAAGAACCACAGGACAAGCCTGTGCGTGGCAATTATCTTACTTAAAAATAATAAACAAAAAAGCATGCAGGTATGTATATGTATGTATGTGTATGCAGGTTAGTATACTTTTTTTATATTCATTAGTTTTTTTTTCCAGTTATTATTTAATTTTGGTTTTTCTGAGGGTTGGCGAGGTGTTGTTCTCATGTTTGTTGGTATATATAAATTTAGGTGCTAGGTACAGAAAGGACTTCATCATGAAATTTTTGTCCGGTGTGGGAACGTAAACTGACGTGGTTTTATGTCTAGTGTGATAATTGTGATTTATCTCAACGAGCTCATGCTTATTTTTATCAATTCTTAAAAGGATATTTCTGAGGTAAAAGTTGTCGTATGTCATATATTTTTGTTTCTATGAACAATTTGTCTGTTGAGTATGAGCGGGGTTTACGGTAAATTGTCTTTATTAAGTATTTTTGTAGGATTTCCAGGTCCGACAAATGGTTTTGATAGGCAGCTCCCCCGCTAGGATACCGTATGTAAGATGACTTCTGCCAGTCCGTGGTATAATATTTTCAAATATTTTATGGGGATCATTTTCGACAGGTATTTGAGTTTGTATAGACTGCAAACTCTCCCTAAGACAACTGGCTACGAACAATCAGGTTACTCTGATGTGGGTGCCAGGTCACAAGGGAATCAAAGGCAATGAAGAAACCAAGGAAGGCGCAAACACTGATATTTCTGGCCCGGAACCCTTTCGTGGTCTTTCCCAAACCCAAACCCACCTGACCAAATTAAAATCCACTGGAATAAGGTTCCAGGGCAGAGACAAGCGAAAAGGCTTTTGAGCCCATCGCCAAAGAAAGCTGAACAACTTCTCGAGTTGAACAAGAAAGACTTGAAACTGGTAACGGGACTGCTTATCGGAAACTGTCTTCTGAGGTTTCACTTCAAAAAATTGATAAATCAGACAGTGAACTGTGCCATTACTGCGAGAACTCTTCTGAAACTGCAGAAAACCTGCTTCGCGACTGCCAAGCGCTGTTTTGCAAAGGGTTGAGTTCCTAGAAGCGGTTTCTCTAACGCCCTCAGACATCATGAACTTAGCTCCCAGGGATCTGATACGCTTCGCAAGGACTCACGGAATCCCGGGTCATGAATGGATGACGGGTAATGTAAAAAAGACCTCACAGTTCGAAGTACAGAGAGGCTGAAGGGCCATATCGACCCCTCTACAATCAGATGAATCAAACAAAATTGGTCACGCTGAGCGGACGGCAATTGACAGTTATTGACAGTTAGAGGAGGTCTAGAGATAACGTCGAATTTTTCTAATAATGATAAAAAGTTAGCTCAAAATTACCATGTGTCAGATAGCAAGATGCCATTTTCATTTCATGATATCCAAATGGAACCAAAGAAACAAAAGTTTGCTCAATATTTCTGTTTTCCATAACATTCGTAATAGAAACATACAGGGTGACCCAGGGGTGCAAGCTCCATAACTTTTTTTCAGGCACATTCTGAAAATATTTGTATACAGGATGTCTCAAAATAGGTTTCACAACTGATTTCTTGTTTCAAACGGCAAACCCCCCCCCCATTTTTGTCAGGTTTCTTGGACATATTTGCAATGGTTTTTGACTTACGTCAATTTATGTGTCAAAATAGCGTCGTGCATATACCCATACCCACAGAAAAATGTATAAATTCAGAATAACTCAAACAACTTTTTTCCAGTCGATTCCTTCGGCTCCAGCGCATCTTTTGAGATGTGAACTAGGAGTTTGCTCACTACGATTTTTTGAAAATGACAAATTAAGAATGGCAATAACTTGACTTTTTCAAATGCTACATCCTATATTTCATTGCATCATTGCAATGCATTTCTCCAGGGATTTTTGTCGATATAGGGATTGTGGGGTCTACTTGGTTGAGTAGAATTGTTGTAAAATAATAAATTTTGATTTATTTTGAAAAAACAAAGAATATGTAGACCGCTGTCGTAGAATTTGACATATCCGTGTTTTTTCAATAATTGTATATGTCTAATTGTCAATAATGAATTTGACTCATGAAGAATTTTGGCGAAGCTGACAGAAATTCTTTATAAGCAAGCAGAATCTTCTATCAAAAATATCTAGAGGCAAAAACTCCATTAGTGTCTTCATTTCAGAAGTTGAGAGATCGGTTTGAACTCACTGGTAGTGTGTCTTATACCAAAAAAGAAATTGTTGGTGGTCGGATCAATGAGGAAAATGGGTTGCAAGTTTAGTTGATCCTACAGGAAAATTCCTCACCTGAGCACAAGGGAATTAGCAGCGGAAAGTAGTGCGAACAAAATAATATTGAAACATAAGTTCCACCTTTATCATCTGAACCTAGATCAAGAATTGTATGCTAACGATTTTGCAAATAGTTGCGTTTCGTATTCGAATGAATGACACGATTGACGAGGATTATAATAATTTGAACGAAATTATGTTTTCTGATGAAGTAACGTTTGAGAACAATGGGTCAGTTAACAGACATAATATGCATTACTATGCAATCGAAAATCATCACTGGTTCAAGACTGTTGATCACCAAAAGCAATGGTCGCATAGTGTTTGAGGGGGTATTATTGAAAATAACGTTATTGCACCCTACTTTTTCGACACTGTGCTGAATGGTGAAAGATATTTACATCTTCCCAAAATGTTAGAAGAAGTAGATTTGAACACTGGAAGGACCATGTGATTGCAACAAGATGATGCTGCAGTACATAACCATAGGATAGTGCGCTAATTTTTAGATCAATCCTATCCTAATCATTGGATAGACAGAGGAGAAATTATTCCTTGGCCCGCGCGATCCCCAGACCTTACTCCTATAGATTATTTTCTTTGGGGGTACGTGGGGGAGAGGGTGTTCAGAGATCATCCAACAACTGCAGATGACATAAAAAACAGGATCACGGAAGCCTTCGGTTCGGATCATAGTAGCTTGTGTGGAACATGATGATGACCTATCTGAGTATTTAGGATTAGACTTTTCGCAAAATGCTCACATTGTCTCGTGTTAGTCTCCCTTTCCCGATCTTGTAGACATTATTAGAATCGTTTCCTTTGTGATATACTCCTGTTTCTATTACAATTTCATTTTGTTGGAATATATCCTTTTTTAAATTGTATGGATGTGACAAAATTTACGACAGCGGCCTACTCCATTCCTTTTTTTTTAATCATCAACATTTCTTATTTTGGAATAAATCTCGCAAATTTCACAAAGTAGACCCCACAAACCCTATTTCAACAAAAAATTCTTGAAAATGGCATGCAATGATCCAATAAAATATAGGATGTCGCATTTGAAAAGAGTTTTTGTCATTTGTAATAGTAAAAAATTTTCAAAAAATCATAGTAGGCGATGGAACATCGACTCCCAGTTCTAAGGAAAAAAGTTTTGGAGCTTGCCCACACCCCTGGGCCACCCTGTATATTCATGAAAGGAGTACAGGGTTTCATTTGAAAATAAAATTGGGAATACTTTTGCTGAAACCGAAAAGGCTGAATTCTTTGTAACGATATTCCAAATTTCAAATATGTGCCTTTAAAACCATAAAAAAATTTGGAAACGTATCAACAATAACAAATGGTTTCATTAGGAGATATTACAGAAGCATCCTGTATATTCCTCATTAGTGACACAGTAATCGAATATGAACACATTTTGTTTGTAATCCATTAGTTATTTTCAGCCGGTTTTTGAAAAATCAGTTATGAAAAGTCAATTTTTATCCTGGTTGAATTATAACAAATGTACGAAAGTTCAAAATTCAATGTGTATCAGGGAATTATTGGCTAAATTGTAATAGACTCGGATTGGGTGGGTCACCTTCAAATTTTTTACTAGGTTTAGGAAAATACCTTCATAATAGCTCTCTCAATAGAGGGATTGGTGAAAATATACCCAAATTATGGCCTGCTAGATCACCTGATCCTACCAATATTGATTTAATTCTGGCGGGGTCTGTATGCAATACCAATGAATGAACAATACAACAACAAAGATCACTTACCTCGTTTGTATGAGATGATTCAACAAAATAATCTTCAGAAGAATTTCCAATAGAATGTAATGCAACAACCTTAATTTGGTGGCCAAAACCGATATCCGTAGAGTAAAGAGGAATATTGTTGTTTACCAAATGAGTTGATGAACTCCTCATATACCACACGGAAAGTGTACTAGAAAAGTAAAAGTAAAAATTTACTCATCGAAAAAATCGATTTCAGACATACCCATCTTCCAAACCAGCGAATATCAATTCCAGTTTCTCATTGCCAAAAGAACAGCAGGAAATGCTACCATAGGAGGTGAGAACTGCTTCAGGCTCTTCAGAATTTGATCTTTTCCATATGGCGATCAGACTCCCTCCGCTCAACACATCCCTGTTCCTCAAATGGACCGTCATAATTCTAGCACTCATATCACAGGAAAAAGACACGCACTTCACTGTGGTACCATCGAGAACATTTCCAGTTGTTTTGAACATAATGTGGCCATCACTAAATGGAATAGATTTGTTATTCTTTTTTAAGTCATTACTTTTTTCATGTCCAGACTCCTCCTGAATTTTTGTAACAAGTTTACCAGCTGCTATCAGAAATGTATTCAAGGAATATTCATTGAAAAGTGGTTTGCGGGTTTTTTCATCAACAACGTAATCTGTTCCAACACCTAAATAATCTTGCTTATAGAGCTGCCAGAAGTTTGGTTCTTCCTGATCACCATTGCCTAATTTGATTGGCACCTGCGTCCATTTTGTTTGAACAGCAATATCATCGGTTTGAATTTCCTCATGGACATCATCTTCACCTGTCTGTGAAGTAGTTTGTAGAGTATTACTGGTTCCATATTTTTTTATGAAAATGTCGTATGGCACAGGAGCCAAATCAAATAAAGTAAAACTGTAAGTATCCAGTCGGATCATGCTCAATATTTCCTTTCCACGTCTATGTTTTATTTCCAAACTTTTTCTATGTTCGTATTTTCTCTTGGCATCTAAGAAATTTATGAACTGTAGTGATTTTTGGTCTTCGAAACCTTCATCTGACAAAGAAGCTGGATTATTCAACAAAACCAAGTTGGAGTTTTCTTTTTCAACAGATTCTTTGATATTATCTAACATCTGTCTGTGTTTATAATCAGCCATTTCAAAATGTCCTGAATCCAGTTGCCTCTCTTCTTCGCCCCCAGTAGAAATAATCCTCTTCTGTGCTGATATCTGTTCATTTGGAGGTGCTGCCTCAGTATCACTATTAGTAGTCACGCTGCTCGTTTCTTCACCAGTTATATCGTTTAGATTCGACGAACTTGATGAAGAATATTGTTCAAAATCAGATTCATATGATTCAAAGTCTTCTTCGTAATTGAAATCTTCTGATGTTTCTGATTTTGGCTTGGGTAGCTTAGAATGTACCAGGTCTTTCAAAGGTTTCGTGTACTTAGGTGCATCTGGACCAACGATATTTGTATTCACAATGCTACCTTTCCCGAGTGTTGCAGTTCTAGGTCGTTCAGAAAAAGTGCTTGAATCTGGTGAGGTAAATACTGATCTATTCGACTCTAGGGAAGTTGGACCAACTTCCGGCTTAACCTTGAAATCAATGGAAGCCATGCTTCTTGAGATTGATGGGGATTTTCTAGGGGTTACTTTTTCTGTGAGTTTGTTTCTACCTGATAATTGAGTTCCATCTCTTTTCTCACCACTTTTAACATCAGTTTGCTCCAAATTGGATGTCTTCTGAGATGAAGTTTTTTTCTTGATATCCATTTTACCTTTTACGTTACTATCACTTCGTTTCATCTTACTACTATTTTCATCAGTTCCTTTTGGTGTAGAAGAATCTTTAGTCTTCAGTGCAGAAGAGTACATATTTTTACTAGGAAAAAATTGAGTCTTAGATATCCTACTATTAGTAGGAGTGACAGGCACGTCTGGTTTACTAATCTTCCGAATATTTGATGACTTCGTGTCTACTGAAGTTTTACTGGAGGTGCTCGAGGTTACCGTGGGTTTTGATGTATGTTTCTCTGGTTTAATAACATTTTCCGTTGTTTTCGGCTTGACATTAGTCAGAGAAGAATGTTTCGTTTTAGTTTTATTGGGTATTTCCAGATTCTTACTCTTCTTCCTTTCTGTACTTCCATCTCTGATATTAGTATTCGATTTGGATGAATTCGAAGACAATTTCTTCGTACTAGATATTCTTCCCGCATCCTACAAATGTATTCAGTATGATTCAAATATTTCTGATATTTCCAAAATACACTCACCTTTCTATTTGACATTAACAAACTCAAAAGGCTGAATTTCAACGGAGCATTTGTTTGTGTTTTGACAGAAATAAGTGTGTCGTACTGTTGCCAACAAAACAATGGTCGGCTATGAAATAATCAATAAAAGGCCGCTACAGATAATATATGCACGTTACGCTGGGTTCACATCGAGCAGGTGGTTTGAATAAATCAATAAGGCGTAAAAAATATTCATTTATATATATACAAAGTATATTTATATCACAGTACATCTCAGTGCGTATTATCGTAGGATATTTTGAAGCATTAGAATATAAGATTGAGATATTTTGATAAGTATGAAAAAAGTACAAGTACAATAAAATATGTTGGTGACAAACTAGAACTTTTTGAAGTAGGTGTACAAAGTTTATCAGTATTGAGAGTGTTGTTATAAAAATAAGGCATGGTATCAGTATCTTTGGCGATTGGGAGATTGCGCAGCTTTTGGGTAACATCATGGAATAATAAATTCGATTTTTCATCGTACTGTCCGAACATTGTGAATGGATTCGTGATAAACTTGTAATTTTTTCCAAACCATCTATCCAGTTGCAAGAAAACGTCCAGAGTGTCTTTTACCCAGAGGTCGCTAGAGTTGCTGCGAATCATTGCTTCACCAGCGGCGGCCCAACTCATATGGCAAGTTTTTGAGTTTCCTTCACAGATAATTTGGAAATCTTCCATGGCGAGTCCACTTCCACGATCGTCTCCGCTTCTATCTGTAATGATTTCAAACTATGCATATAAATGAATTATTGACTTCAAGGAAATATAAAAATCAAGGGTTTTATTTCGAAGTGACATTAAAACAAATGGAGAAATTTAAAATACTGATCTAGAATAGAAATTATATTATCATCGAGAAATAATGTTTTGCCAATGGATTAGAAATGGATATATTAAATTCATTTTGTTGGCCTCCTATGTCATTCAGTCAGCTACAATTCTCTCAAATCCCTAGAACATCTGTATAAAATTATTCAGTTCTAAGATACAGATTGAAAAAAAAATAGTTTGCGACTGGAATGTATCAGAATAATTTCATGCTTATCATTATTTCAAATATTTTTTCAATGAAATACGGGATGCATTTTGGAATATTTTCGATGTGAAATACCATATGGAATCATGTAAAGAAGAGCATTAGTTTAAGGAATGCATGTCGTTGGAATTCGATAGGAAATAAAAAATGAATTATTTCAAGATTCCATTTCTTGTGATATTTTGAAATTTCTAAAACAGTTGAAAGTCAAACTGAAATTGATCATATTCATGAAGGAATCATTATTCAAACCGACTCTATCAATTTTTTTTAATAAAGTTTATTTGTACTAAGTGAATTTTTTTTTATCGAGTTACAATAGCGTGTAATTTTTTTATGAATTGCAGTAATGGTTGGAAACACAAATTCATTGTGTGTATTGTATTTTCACGTTGAAAAGAGAATGACGTTATTTTCGGTCATTTTGTGTATCCAATAAAATAAAGTTGAAATTCTTAATGAAATGCGTTGAATATCGTTAAAACTAGAAGAATTTAATTTTGAAAGTTGCCCAACATGATGATAAAATGTTAGACATCGCCGAACTGAACGCCCTATTCGCCCGACAGCTGTGACTTTTATGGTTCAGTTCGTGCATAATTTCATTCGATACTTTAGTTTTTGGAACGAAGTTCCTTTACCCTTCTTGTGGTAGGTGTTGACTGGTAGAAATAGACACGTAAGAAAAAAGCGTATGCCCCCTCCATGCGACTTTCTCTCTCTCCCTCTCTGTCTCTTTCTATTATATACGAGTCTGTGTGACAAGCGTCTTGCCTTTGCTCATATGATTCCAAAGGTGTACTGTTTGCGGGAAATTTAAAATGTTACATGAGCGGTAGGATATCTATGCGAATACAAGTCGGATATTATCGTTGAGTGGTAATACGTGGACGATATTTTTGTTTCTTTTATATTTCTATATAACGTGTGTTTAGATGATTATATCCTTTTTACACGCTTTATATTAGCTTCACTTGTATGTTTGTTTGTTTGTTTGTAACCGACTCCTTTGGGCGCGATTTTGACCCACTTCTAGACGTCCGAATGATTTGAAATTTGGCAGGTGTACATAATTCCGGTGACAATGGATTGATAAATTTTTGTGCGGGAAAAAAAGCAAAATGTCGGCTCGAATATGGCGTACGAGTTTTGTGATTATGGTCTGATTCTATTCAAAATTGATATGTGGGGATTTTTGGGGTCGGAGATTATGATTATTTTGTCAAAATTGGAGGATCCAAGATGGCGGCTCCAAAATGGCCGCGAGTTTTGTGATTATGGTCCGATTCTATTCAACATTGGGAAATAATAGTTAAAAAAAATCAATAATAATAATAATAGTTTGAAAAACTAAAAACACGCGTTAATAGAAAACTAAACTAAAAAGTTGAGAATAAATAATAGTTTAAAACAACTAAAAAACACGCTTCTATAGAAAACCAGACTGAAAAAATAGAAAATAAAAAAAAAAAAATTTTATTTTGAAAAAAGCGTGGGGTGCATGGTATCAATAATTATATAGTACATTACACACCTAGGGCAGTAAAGTAAGAAATGTCTCAGATCACAGTTAATTGTTGGCCGAGGCGATACCATGCACCTCACGCTTTTTTTTAAATAAAATACATTTTTTCTTATTTTCTATTTTTTCAGTCTGGTTTTCTATAAAAGCGTGTTTTTTGGTTTTTTTAAACTATTATTTATTCGGACATAATTTCTCATGTGTTTGTATGCCGAAGTTGGATCAATGGTTTACATTGAATATGTGGACGTCAATTTGATATAATATAACGAATATTATCATCAGGAATAAAATACATTTCACTGTGGCGGAGGAGTTTGAAAAAAGGATATATAGGTATAGTATTGCATGGTATAATGACAATCAAATGTGATGGAGTAGAAAACGTAAACTTTCAAAGGGAAAAAAAAATGAGAAAAAAGAAACACAAAATGGTGCATACATGATATTGATGGCAACATATTCTGCTTCCTCGATATTATTTATAATTCAGTATTTTATATCTAATTTTTAATAAATAAAATATTATATGAAACTTTTTGATTTGATTCCTTACTTTACATTATTTGCATTGGAAAAATGATAGATAATGAAAAAATAAAAAAATATACCCATTACAGAGAGAGAGAGAGAGAAAAAAAGTCGCATGGAGAGAGCATAACGCTTTCTCCTTACGTGATGATAAATATCCATATCGCATTACATTCGTTGAAGAAAAAGCGTAAGGAACTTCGTTCCTGATGGGGTCCCCCGACTGCACATGATATTTTTTTCTGTTTGATAATAAAAAGAGATATTATCACAACTTATCAATTCTTTCGATAAGACCTGTGTATAATCAATATGCCTAAAGCATTATTAAAACAGTCCCCACAAATAGAAGCGTCTTTAGTAGGTTACTTTGAAAGAGAACGTGAATAAAAAAATTTATAAAAAAAACTTTTTGAAAACAAGCTTCTCTTCAACAAATGCATAATGCATTGTCACGAGAACTATGAACACCTGCCAAATTTCACGTTGATAGAACAACTAGAATTGGGTCAAATTTAACTTGCAAGATTTGATGACAAACATCTGGGCAGGTGGAACTAAATAAAAGCTTGTAAAAAAAGAAGGATCTTCACTTTCACTGACTGCTGTTGGAGACGTAATACTAGTTACATATATCTATAAGAACTGAAGTAAAATTATATATATATATATATATATATATATATATATATATATATATATATATATATATATAGTAATTTTTAACTTAACAAAAAATCTTTTTATTTTTCTGTTCAAGCTTTCGAGATTTATAATCTTTTCTTCAGGAACTCTGAATTAACAATGATATGGATTAGTAATGTTACAGAAATAAAATTGTTCGTACTTACGAAATGTGAGGTTATAAAATAGCTAAACAATACAGTATAAAATCGAGGAAATTATTCATTCTTGTACGGTTTATTGTAATTTCCTCGATTTTATACTGTATTGTTAGCTATTTATAACCTCACATTTCTAAGTACGAACAATTTTATTTCTGTAACATTACTAATCCATATCATTGTTAATTAGAGTTCTGAAGAAGAGATAATAAATCTCGAAAGCTTGAACAGAAAAAAGACATTTTTCTTTGAATAAGTGATCGAAACCTCAAATACAATCCTCTCTCTACCATCCAGTCGAAAACAATTCTTACGTATATATATATATATATATATATATATATATATATATATATATATATATATATATATATATATATATATAATAATATAAATATTTGCCGATTTTTTTGTTCAGAGGATTGCAGATGCCTTGAATATGGGTATTTCTACTGTTGGTGTAATCAACAAGTTCAAAAAGGTGTTAATTATTGATAAAGCTCCTAAAACTATGAGATATAGCTCGATGGATTCGGGATAACGTGTAGAAAAAAGTATTTCGAGGATTTTACAGCACATAAAAAATTGCAATTGTTCAGAGGAAAAAAAGAACGCATTCAGTTCTTCGCTAATAATCCAAAACTATTTATTAATAAAAAAATGGATTGATTGAGGAAAGCTGAATACACTGTGTAGAAATAAGTAGAAGAGAATATTTTGTATTGCGCGTATATTTAATTGATTAGCAAAGCGCTTTCGACTAACGTCATCATCAGTGCTTCCTGAAAATTAAATACTCTGATTGATATGAGATGAAACATAACAAAGGTTGGAAAATGTGGAAAAATAATAGGCGAGTACTTATATAGTCAGGTAACAGGAAATGTTACATTAAAAGAAGACACGTTTATAATTATAACAGTTGTTTAGGTTCAACGAATAAAGCGGCGTGTTGAAGATACCTGAGACCATATGGGAATGTAATAGTTCAACGACAAATTCAAATGTCAAGTGTCAAACATCAATTTGGGAGGTGATGTTACCAAGAAGAAATTTGAGGCTGAGGCAAATTTGCAATGAAAAACCGTCGACTCCCGGAACTCCATCTCCATTATTTATAATTTTAATTTAACCGAAAATAGGGCTCCGCGCGGCATTTACGGCATGGGCGCACCGCCGCTGAACACAGTATACAACATGAAATATTTATAGTATTAAATATCAATTCAAACATTTAAAAAAATATGCTGTCATCTAAACACTTGAAACAGTAAAGTCCCGTTGGAAAGAACATATTAGTGCACTAACGAACCAGTTTTGTCACTAAATATAGTTCAATAAAGTTTTGCTTTTTGCATGAACGTAGAAAAAATAATTTTCATTACCGTAATTCTGGTCTACCAGTTTTTCTCCTTTGAAGGTGCAATTGCATTAATTTTCGGAGATGAACTGAACTGTTAAGAGAAGAGAAGTGATATTTATATTCCCGCCATATTGTTGTGTTACTTTTACGATTTGCTGTGTGAGTGAATACTACCTATATATAATTAAAAAAATATATTTTTTGATACCAAAGACGTCGAAAGTTCGTTCGCTGAGTTATAGAGTGAATTCAGTAGTAGGACAGCACAATGGTAGGTAAAGAGGGGGGAAACACGAGTGGACAAGATTGTTATCCTGCACTGCAGTGATGGGCATGGGCATAATCGAATTATTCCCATAATCGAATGATGAGTATTCGAGATATTCAAATAATCGAATTATCATTCGAATGATATACAGTATCGGAAACATTTCATCTGGGGTATAGACAGAAATCTACACGAGCAACAAGGAACGCAATGATATGATAATAGCACATAAACAAGAGAGACGCACTGCTGTGCGCCCCTCCTGTTACCCCACCCGACGCATCAACTGACCACGTGGCAATGCGACACAGCGCACAGCTTGCCGAGCCGTAGTTGCGAAAACACAAGATCGTGACAATTATCACCTTTTGAAATATGATGATTCGGCTATTGTTCGGCCCAAAATGGTGGTTTGTTCGAACATTTAATAAAATAATTCCGTACACAAAATATTTAATTTGGTTTATCTTTTCTTGTGAATATTTTTTTTTCTCCATTCAAGAAATAATTGTTTTTCTGTTAGAAATAAGTTTTTTGTTTTTATTGTCTTACAGAAATATCGTTCATGTTTAAGAATATTTTTTTTTCGCGGCCACCACGTCACTCGTTTTTGTTTTAAGAAATGGTTTTTACAGACCTTCAAAGATTGAATGTTTTGTTTTCATTATTTGTTTTGTTTTCATTGCTGAGGGTGGTTCTTACAGAACTTAAAACTTTTTATTCACCTTACACTACGTATTATGTTATGGTCAATGATACATTGATTTATCGTCATTCCAATACATTTCTCAAAATTAGTGCTCCATCTAGTGGTTATAACTTGCAGACAATAATCAATCATAGACATGAATTGGGTTTCATAAATTTTCTGTTAGGTGGAACTAGCGGTAGATTTTTAGAAGAATTGTTGGTGAGATTTATTAGATTTTGGTAGTCTGTGAGTGGTCTGTGATTTGAATGTTGGTAGAATACAGTCATTCGAAAACGGTAACTTTGGGAAAGGACACATATATGCTCTCTCAATAGTGAATGCACTCTACAAACTGTTTGTGTTATGTTTGGTTGTGATAGAAGAAGAAGAAGCACGAATCCTTACCTCTCCTTTCACAAGTATGCTGAATAGAATTAGTACTCGGTATATGTAGCCACCAAAGGCACTCACAAGGCAAAAGGCGTTACCCTATAGAGTCAAATCAAACGAAATTCAAAGCAACGAAAATAGATCAAACTTAGCCTCTGTTCACAAAGACTTGAATACGTCACTATGACTCACATTTCATCTATTTCTATAAGTGTCACCGTTGCCTTATGGACATTACACACCCCATGTCAGATATTGGTTACGCTGTTTGACCCAAACCTACTTTAACAATAAAGACCGCATTTTTAGTCCAAATATGAAAAATTGCAGATCTAATATATTATGAAGTACATTTATAATTCATTTTTACTCCGCTGAAGTGAAAGTAGCCATCTTACTCCGGTAGTAAAGAAGGTAGTATGCGTATCTATAGTCAATAAACGAAACGGTATATAAATAAAACGCCAAATTCAATATCTAAACTTCAGTCATGATAAATGTCATTGATTTATGTTTCGAGACAAAAATACTTTGATTTGCTGGGATTTAGTAATGAACTGTAACTTCACATTTGTATGTTTAGGTACCTACCTACTTCAAATCTTGCAAGTGAATTTTGACCCACTTCTCGTTGTCCAATCAACGTGAAATTTAGCAGGTGTTCTAAATTCCGTTATTATGGCCCGATTCAATTCAAAATTGGTATATGTGTTTTTTTGGGGTCGGAGATTAACAATTTCCGTCAGAATTCAATGAAATGACGGATTTCATGGATGACTAAAAAGGATTGAATAAAAATTATTAAAAAAAATTCAAACCAGCTTTTATACAAATGCACTAAAAAGGAACATTTTTTTTCCATTTTTCGGTCTAAGTTGTGTGGCATATTCAAAAGCTTGCCGCGAATATAAAATAGGTATTCTTGTGCGTCAAGATTTTGATTCTGCTACTCAGCGAATAACCTAGGTCAAATAGTTAAAGAAATTATTTTTTCCTTTTCAGTGCATTTGTATAAAAGCTTGTCTTATTTCTCTTTATAATTTTCATTCAATTCTTTTATTACATGTTTTTTTTTCGATTGTTCTTGTGAATTAGACCTCTAATCAATATTTATAGGGAGTGAAACACATAAGTCAAAATTTTCCACGGTAAAGACGGATATGAAGATTGAAGGAATTTACTTCACACTTACTTGATAGGAACTTTCTGATGGAATTTTTCGACACAAACGCAACATCTCCAACTCCACTAGATAAACAATGGAGAGCTCCAAATTCGCCGCTGTAATCGTCTCCATGACAGGTTTTCTTCAAACTCTCAGATTCTCCTGCTGGTAAGCCAGGTGTGCAGCTAGGACCAAAAAATTCAGCCATTTCTTGGTCCAAAGGACACGATTTGATTAGTTTCTTGTTGAAAAGGGTATTTTTTACAGTGTTCCATGCTACGCCATCGTAGACAGGAAAACAAGCTTTTTTGCCACGAAGATCTTCGAATCTCTTGATGTCCATTCCGTTACGGGTAACAGTCACTGTGAGGTATTTTTCGTTATCGATCACAGTCTCATAGAAGAGTGTTTTCAAATTAAATTTGCTAGAATTGGAAAAAAAATAAGATTAATCTGTGTAACATTGAAGGGGGGAATTGCGCTTAACATTTCTAAAAATGCATTTCTGCTCTATTCCTCTGGTGAGAACAGCTAAAAGTTTCGGGTTTGAGAATTGTTTGACGTTTAAAGAAGAATAATGCTTCAACAAGCATTTTGATACGTAGTTTTGAGATATCAGTTTCCACATGGAAACAAAACTTATACGTGATTTTAACAGTTCATACTTTTATTGTAAGGTACATTGTTCTCTTTCAATATTGATGCAATTATTAATATATTGTGTCCCTTGCAACAGTTAATTGTAAATGTTGAATACTCTATTGAGGTTATGATTGACATAAGTGTTAATCTCACCCTGCTGTAATATATAATAATAATTAATGCTTTATTGCAATGACCGAAATGTAATTTAACAAAATTTGTAACAAATATCAATTACATTGCAAAAGGTAGAGTTTGCACTTCTTTGAGTGAAAATCAAAGAAGCAGCGCTCTTCCACTCAACCTTGGGATGTATCAATTCAGTATATCTTCTTTGAGTTTATCTGAGTCAAGGAGAGTTTAAAGCATACTCAGAGGATAGGAGGTACTCCAGAGTTAATTATTAAAGGAATGATAATATTAGCATAGAACGAGCTGCATGATTGTTTGGGTAGAGGGGAAGGAGAGAGTGGCAATCCATTTTCGCCCAGATCAGATATTTTCAATTCAAAATTATTAAATTATGAATAATTAATAGTAGGTACACGCAATTAATTAGCAGATTGGGGATTTGGATTGGATCCATATAACTTTCAAATATGTGTAGGTACATGGTTATCCTAAAAGAATTGATTGATGAAATCAATTTAAGAATAGCTTGACTCGGAAGGAATGGGTTGTTGGATTTGAGTGCTGTAAGAACGTAGAATGTTCAAAATCAGAACAAAAATAGGATGGAGGCGTGCCCTGTTGAAATACTCTCACAGCCAGCTGAAAGACACAAATTGAGGCTTAAAATATTCTCAACTGCAATGAGACAGGCCATCAAATTGATATCAGAATATAAAAAATTATATGCTATAAATGATCTAGAAATCCACGTATCAAGTTGTGGCAGCGTAACAACAAAATCAATATATACTGTGTAATTACTGAGATTATGAATAAACGGACCGAAAGACATCGGTGCCTAACAAAGTATCAGACACCATATGAGGTATAATGCACAGTTGAACAAAGTTGACACAAATAATATTTTGCATTTGGCCTTTTTTTTAAAGAGAAATGGAAGTTTAGCTTTGAACCGTTTCTCTGAGAGTCACGGAAGCTTCATTTTCCTTTCGGGAATACAGCAGTAAGACTTTATGTTGAACGGTATCGAGAAAGGCGATAGTTAAATGTCCGAAGTTTTTTGGCCTATGTCCCAAAGTCTGTTAGATATTGTAATTTTGTAACGACGTTACTATTTCACCGTTTTTGTAAGCAACCAAGAGCCCTAAAAATAACCGAAAACCATCTCCGTTATTTGAAGTCATAGAAATATAATTCATTTCAGGTTTGATTCCGCAAATTGTATTGACCGGATTATAATATTTGTACCGCCAGAAACATCACACGACACGCCTATAACGCCACGTCGTATATTCAAAAGCATACGCGACCTCTATTTTTGCGACGCACTCATTCGATAGCATTCACATAGCCAGCGGTGCTAAAAATAATAGAAAAATCATCCAGTTTCTCGCCGGCCGACCAAGGAAGTAGATCGTCAGTTCCGAGCACCCACCGTCGTTGACGTCATCCAGACTACGTCACATGAATTCTCCACGGAATGTTATGAGTCGCTGAAACAGACTGCGCCGACACGTAGAAGAGATACCGAAACGGCCATTACGCCAACAGGCGATTGATAAAATTGAGTCGTGATCCAGCCAGTGAACAAATAAGTAGTGTGGAACCAGTGAGCCTAACCTGTCGTTTGCCAACGAGTACCGCCGAACCAGAAAACCGACGTCACCGATCCGCCAAAGTGAAAAGTTGGTGAATATAATATCCAAGGTATAATTTGTCTGTAAGAGTCCCTAAATGATCGGTATGCGCATAAACGCACTATATTCGGTGGGAAGGGATCAGTGGAGAGGAAAATTGGCCTAGGCGCTGTTAATAGCACGATACCAGAGTCAGTATTGTTCCGGCGATCAGATCAAACATCACGCGATCAGAGTAACATTCCGATTTGTGAAGTGAGGTAGTCAAGCCAATCCTGAATGGTATTCCGAACCGTACTTTGAATGAAACCATTTAGTGCGCAGCTAACGCCCAAGTATTAAGCTCAGTCAAAAACAAGTGAAGTCTGCCCTTCTGACCCCGTAACAATAGTCACTACTACTATAAATGACCCCTGGAGTGTTTTATTCCTTTGGTGAAGCTGCCCGGAGTAGTGTCCTTCGACAGGAGGTGGCACCCGAGGCAAATCCGGAACTGTCAAGAAGCGCCAAACATTGCTTGTAGAGGGAAAAATACCCTTACAATGTGATATCAATAGGAACTCATCGTATACTCGGTGCAGAAGAAAACAGTTTGGATATTGTTACAGATGATCCAACAGTAAGTACACGGTCTGTGATCTTTTTGATCTTTTACAGTGATATTTTTTTTTAGAAAATACGCTATAATGAAAAACGAAAATTTGTTAATAAACTCAATAACAAACCCAGGTAACACGGATGTCTCCGCGAGATATCTGAGAGGTTATAATTAGGATATCATGCGAACTCCTATTGCGAGGTCTCTGTGATCGCTGTATGCTGTAACTAAACGAAATTCTCACTGGTGTCCCCAGGAGAAATCTTGTAGTCTTGCCAGGTTCCAACTCATTGCGAGTTCCTAAAGATGTCTCGAGCGTAACCTGAATAAGAAATTCTTATTGCGAGTGCCTAAAGCTATCCCGAATGTAACCAGAACAAGAAATTCTCTATGCGAGTTCCTGAAGTTATACTGACCGTAACCTGAATAAGAAATTCTTATTGCGAGTTCCTAAAGATATCCCGAATGTTACAAGAACAAGAAATGCTCACTGCGAGTTCCTAAAGTTATCCCGAACGTTACCTAAATAAGAAATTATCATTGCAATATATATATATATATATATATATATATATATATATATATACATAAATATATATTCAGGGTGTTTGAGAACGTTTAGAAAATTCAGGAGCATATTGCTGACGTAAAATAAGAAGAAAAAGTTCTTTAAACATATGTCCGCAAGTTATCCGTTTCTGAGATGCAGAGTGTCAAAGTTGAATTTTTATTTTTATTTTTTGAGAAAACATTTTAAAATAATTGTGATATTTGAATGGAGTTTGGTATCTGGGAGTATTTTTCAATGACAAAATCAAATTTGATGTTATAGTTTATCTCTTTCGTGGGGGTGGCGCCACCTACATGTTTTTTCAGTCATTTGAAATGTCATAACTTTTTGTACGTACCAGTATCACGTTTTCTAGTGGAAACATCGATTTTTCTAACATTTTTGTGTAATAAATATATTCCTGGTAGAGGTCGCTGCGAGCAACTCTTTCCGATTATTGGGATTTGAAATAATCGATGCATTTGAATTATTTCCGCCTCAAAGTAGTGAATATCAGAAAAGATACGCCAATGTATTTGTCTTCTTTCGTTCAATGGTCTTCATTCAACATTTGAATGTAGTCAAAAAATGATTCTTGTTTTTTGTTACATAGTTCTTTGAACTCTTTTCCGATTCAAGTAAATAACATTCGGGTGAGTACTTGTCATGCCATTTCAATCCATTCTTGTGACAGTGAAGTTGTTTTCTGTATTTGTGTTCCGATCTTTTTTAAATGAGAGCATACACGAATAGCGAAATGGCTAATATGATTTACGTATACGGTCTTGCCGGTGGCAATTGGTACGAGGCTAGACGTATTTATGATGAAAGATTCCCTATTCATTGAGCGCCGAATCACCAGACATTCATAAACCTTTTTCAGCGGGCTTATGGAGTCTGGATCTTTCAAAAAAGCTCCAGTGGTAGGCAGACCGTTGACTACTAGGACACCAGAAGTTGAAGATGTTCTTCAGGCAATCGAAGAAGATCCACAGACCAGCACGAGAAAAACTGCGCAAAATCTGAACGTTCATCACAAATTAGTTTGGTTAATTCTCGAACAAAATCAATTGTATCCTTAGCACATACATCGTGTCCAAGCATTTTTGCTAGGAGATTTCCTTTCCCGTATAACATTTTGCCAATGGATACTGCAGAAAATTGCACAAAACCCTCAATTTACTGCAGATATATTATTCACTGAGGGGCACATTTTTCAAAGAACGCCATAATGAACTTCTATGATAATCATGTGTTTTGTGACGAAAAGCCTCACGCAATAGTTCAGTCCAGGTTTCAACGCCAGTTTTCATTGAATGTGTGGGTTGATATTATTGGGGATTATTTGCTGGTCCCCACTTTTATCCAGGGACTCTTAATAGAAATTCCTATCATGATTTCCTTGAAAATATTTTGCCTGAATTACATGAAGACATTCCACTTTTACTGAGAATACATGGTTTATGCATGATGGAGCGCCATCACATTTCACTTTATTAGTTTGTGAATTTTTAAATCTGCGATTTAGAAACAGATTGATTGGTCGACGCCCTGAAGTTCCAAATCAATTCTGGCCTCCGAGGTCCCCGGATTTAAATCCAATCGATTTTTATCGTGGGGTCACTTGGAGGCCCTAGTTTATACGGTGTCAATAAAAACCAAATAACAACTTCGTCAACGAATCATTGCTGGATGTGACGCTATCTGAAATACACCAGGTACAATGGAACGTGTAAGTGGGTCCATGAGACGACGAGCCGACGCATGCATAATAGTGCAAGGTGGCCAATTTGAACAATTACTTTGGTTATTACCCTCAACTAACTGTTTTAGTATTAAATTGGTCTTAATTACAGTTATTATCATTAGCATTAAATTGTAATAACACCCGATTCCTATTTTAAAATGAAATTAAAGAAAAGTAATTTCTTTAACTAAACTAATTTTGGATTTGAAAATCTTGTCATTCAAAATCACTTGCATCGATTATTTCAAATCCCAATAACAGTGGCTCGCAGCGACCTCTACCAAGAATATATTTTTCACACAAAAATGTTATAAAAATCGATTTTTCCACTAGAAAACGTGATACAGGAACGTACAAAAAAATGATGACATTTCAAATGACTGAAAAGACATGTAGGCGACGCCACCCCCACGAAAGAGACAAACTAACATCAAATTTGATTTTGTCATTGAAAAATACTCCCAGAAATACTCAACGGGACCTTGTTTTTCAAGTGTAAAAAACACACCATAATTTATTCCAATTTTTTAATTGATATTTAATACTACAAAATTATTTTATGTAGTGTACTCTCTACGGTGCCATGCTGTATCAATCGCCCGGAGCCCTATTTTCAGCGTTAAATTAAAATTATAAATAATGGAGTCGAGTTTTTGATTGAAAATTTCCTCCTCCTAAGAATTTTTTTTCGATTTCACTATCGCTTATAGTTTTTGAGTTATTCCCAAATAACTGAACCCCTTTTTTGTTAATAACAATAATAAAAATTGCAATTTTCGTCTGCAAAAAAATCCACAGTCAGAATATCGTTTGTTTACATCGTGAATTCCATGCAAAATGACATCGGCAGCGTGAACCTTGATTCCAAGTGCCAAATTGACCCAAAATGCATTTTATAACTACTGTTATTCGTCTGGGTGGATGAAGTCATTACAGTTCGGCAATTGGTTTGGAAATATTTTTGCAAAACATGTTGCAACTGAGCTTTCAATATTCGATGACCACAAGTAGCATATTCCATTAATCGAAATGAACTGTGCAAATAACATTCAACTTTCCTGTTTGCTAGCTTACACTTCTCATGCATTATAACCCTAATTAAATAATTTCTGCCAAACACTGTGTGTAAATATTTTATGTTAATATTACACCAAGTTCAATAAATATTATCTCTGATGGTAATCTGAAGAGGATGTTAGCCGACGTCAGGGTAACATTGATACATCGCCTAGCAGAAACCGATGAAGCTATAAATATGAAATTGGGTCAGTTGTTCAGTTTTATGATGTAGAGACACTATTCAAATTTTGAATCCCAAGTGGTTGAAAGTACCCTCTGAATATTTGATGATTGTTCATCTATGAAATTGTTGATTCAACAAAAAATCGGCAAAATACGTATTTTTTTTATTTTCGTGCCTGAATCTTACCCCATAGCCGATAAAAACTACCCCTATAATGAAACAGGTTATATCCCAAAAAAAATAGGTATCGGAGTTGAGTTTTGCATGATGATAATATACATAATAGGGGATATCATTTCAAAATTCGAACCCCAAGGGGCTAAAACCACCCTTTGAATATTTGAAACACGGCAAAACACGGCATTGTCTGAATTTTGCGCCCTAGCCATCAAAATTATAAAACAGGTCATATCTCAAAGAGTACCAGTAACAGGCGGAAATTAAATTTTGCATGAGATTTACCTTCCAAGGTTAAGTGCGTAATAAAGAACGATTTTTTGGAATTCAAATGCAAAGAGGTTCTGAAACTACCCCCTGATTTCTTGAATGATTTAAATCTATGAGACTGTTGATAACAAAACAGAAAACTCGATTTCATTACAAAAAATTCCAAAGGAGAAAATTTACTTTTCTGAATACTGCACCACGGGCAGTAAAACTACCCTATTATAAAAAAGATAATACCTCAAAGAGTATTTGTAATATTATAATGAAATTTTGCACGAGGGTTGAATTCTAGATTTTGAATATTTGAATGATTTTTATCATCAAAATCATTCATTATTTAATGCACTGTTTCGTTGCAAAGTCTCAACTTGGAACTAGAGAAAGCTGTCAATACATGATTCAAACGAACGTTATGATAGGAATAATTGACGTCAATTTGGACCTACGAATAGGTTTTGAACATATTGTATTGTAAAAACTACAGTAATTTCAGAGTCGGACATTTTGCCCGAATAAGCACGAATAAATAAATAAGGGATAATAATGAAGTCTACGTGCAGAGAAAAGTTTCATTTAGGTGTTCATATTTCCTTAAGAAATAATATCGTTCGTGTTGAAATGGATTCAAGATAAATGCGAGTCATACCGTTTTCATGGATATGTTTATATATCTCATAGTCTTGTCAAACATTTTCAACTGTTAATATTCATTTTATATTTCCGCTAATAAATACGTTTGGGATTCACATTAAAATTACATTCATTGGTACAAGTTGTTTACACAACAAAGTTCTGCCCGACGCTCTGCTCAACAGGTTATGGGCCCAGGATCTGAAATCTGTTAGCCTAGAATTCGTGTACCAACTGAAGTTAACCAAGAAGTGTTCCTGTCCAGTAAAAACGTATTGAAAGATTCTCATAGTGTAAAATATAAGTGATTCTGTGAATATGAATTCGGCGAATATATCCAGAATTGAAACCCTGAACAAAGATAATTATGATACCTGGAAAATGCAAATGGAGGCCTTACTGATCAAGAATGATGCATGGGTATACGTAAATGGTGAATTATCTAAACCATTTTTGATTGAAGGGGACGCAGCTTCTTTGAGCAGTGTACAAAATTGGATAAAGGATGATAACAAAGCAAAATCCGATATAATTATGTCAATTAGTCCGTCAGAATTGAAACGAATCAAAGGATGCACAACTTCTCGTCAAATTTGGCTGAAGTTGGAAAATATTCACCAGTCGAAAGGACCAGCTCGAAAAGCGACACTATTGAAACAGCTCACGTTGCAGCGAATGAATGATGGTGACGATGTTCGTGATCATTTGAACAAATTTTTTGACGCAGTTGACAAATTGAACGAAATGGAAGTTGAAATCAATCCAGACTTACTGTCCATAATGTTGTTGTACAGTTTGCCCTCCAGTTTTGAAAACTTCAGATGTGCAATCGAGTCCAGAGATGAATTACCAGTTCCAGATATGCTACGTGTGAAAATCATTGAAGAAAACGATGCACGACAAAATGAAGCTAGGAATTCAATGCAGAATGCAATGTTTGCAAATAAAAAGCATTTTCGAAGCCGATACAAAAGCCTGAAGTCTATGAAAGGTATTCCCATTTGGAAGCTAATACGAAGAACAAAGAATTCAAATTTCGTTGTCACAAATGCCGAAAAGTTGGACATAAAGCATCAGAATGTAAATATAATCGCAAAATAGATGAACATTCAGCAAAATATGCCGAAAATGTGTGTCTATGTGCCACTGAAGATATTCGAATTGGCGATATTGAAACGAAATGGTGCTTAGACAGTGGTGCAACGTCACATTTATGTAAAGAAACTGAAAGTTTCACCGAAATGGTTCGCATAAATAACGAATCATTGAATCTCGCGAAGAATCAATCATCTAAAATAGTAGCCAAAGACTTGCGTACCAACCTGATGTCTGTTGGGAAGATAGCAGAAAATGGATTTGAAGGGCCGACGGTGATATTAAATTGATTGCAGATCGTATCGAAGGATTGTACTATGTGCGTGGTTTCCAGGAATCAGCTTTCTTTTCACAAAGAAATGAAGGAAATCTTGAATTGTGGCATCGTCGGCTGGGACATCTGAATATTGAAGATATCCTCAAAGCTGAACGGAAAGAAATCATTGGCGGAATGAAATTGGAAAAATGTCATGAAAACTTCAAATGCGACGTATGCCATCACGGAAAAATGTCAAAAATCCCATTCCCGGAAAAGTCTCTCAGAAAAAGTAGCTCACTAGAACTGATACATACTGATGTATGTGGACCAATGAGGATAGATTCCATTGGAAAGGCGATATATTTCATCGAGTTTATTGATTATCATTCTCGATGGTGTGAAGTGAGGTTTATTAGATCCAAAACGGAAGTACTCGATATCACTAAGAATTTCATCACCTCAGTTGAAAACCAGAAAGGGATGAAAATCAAATGCATTCAATCAGATAACGGGACAGAATATACAAGCAAAAATTTCGAAGATTTGCTGAGTAATCGAGGTATTACAAGACGTCTTACTTGTCCGTATAACCCAGAACAAAACGGTATTGCAGAAAGAAGAAACCGTACACTCCTAGATACAGCAAGATGTCTACTCATGCAGTCTGG
Organism: Gonioctena quinquepunctata; assembly: GCA_018342105.1. Classification (NCBI taxonomy): domain Eukaryota; kingdom Metazoa; phylum Arthropoda; class Insecta; order Coleoptera; family Chrysomelidae; genus Gonioctena; species Gonioctena quinquepunctata. The sequence continues at coordinate 287,782 of JAFIRS010000877.1, forward strand.
TTTACCATCTTCATTTTGGGCCGAAGCCGTCAACACGGCGAATTACATCCGAAATCGGTGTCCTACCAGGAGTTTGAACGAAAAAACTCCGTATGAGGTTTGGAATCGAAAGAAACCAGATGTATCCCATTTTAGAGAATTCGGCTGCAGAGTTTTCTGTCTCAACAAGGATCCAGGTAGAGGAAAATTCGACTCTAGATGCAAAGAAGGCATTTTCCTGGAATATTCCGAACATTCAAAAGGATATCGAATTTGGCTGAAAGAAGAACGGAAAATTCACATAACAAGAGATGTGAAATTTTTTGAGAAAAATCAATCAAGTCTTGATGAATATCAAGATTTTGTTCCGATTGAAAATGCGGTAAATAATTCACCTCGAACAATTGACATTGAAGTTAGAAATATCATGCCTGAAACTGACATGAATCAAACTAGTGAACCAGAATCTGAGGATAATGATCAAGAGGATGGAGAACCCCAAATATACCATGAACAACACTCTTTACTCAGGAGAGGACCTGGCAGACCGGGAATTGAAAGGTCGGGCTCTAGGGGAAGACCTCGGAAGATTTATAGAGCGATGGAAACTCAACATGAAGAAGGAAACATTGCACTTATTTCAGAAATTCCAATGAAACATGCGATGTCTGGACCTGATAACACCGAGTGGTACCATGCTATGGTGGAAGAAATTAAGTCCATCATAAAAAATGATACCTGGGAACTCAAGGAACGTCCAAAAGACCGACATATAATTGGAAGTCGTATGGTTTTACGAAATAAGTACAGAGCTGATGGAACACTCGATAAAAGGAAAGCACGACTTGTAGCCCAAGGTTTTAGTCAAGAACCAGGTGAACATTTCAATCAAACTTTCGCTCCAGTTTCTAGATTAAGTTCGATTCGACTTGTCACGGCACTGGCAACCAAATTCAAAATGTCACTTCGACAGTTTGATGTAACTTGTGCGTACCTAAATGGCGAAATCGAGGAAGAAATATTCATGGAACCACCGAAAATGTTGAAAGAAATTCTGGAAACGATCGTCAGTGCGGAAAGTTCGAACTCCAATGTTATCACGAGAGCGGCTGATATGTTGGATCAACTTCGTCTGGGAAACCAAGTTTGTTTATTGAAAAAATCACTATACGGTCTTCGTCAAGCCGGAAGAAGTTGGTATAACAAACCGAATAGCGTTTTGATATCATTCGGAGCCAAGCCATCAAATTCCGATCCATGCGTCTATCGCATAAATCAAGGGGAAGACTTGGGAATTATTGTGATTTATGTTGACGACATCCTGGTAGTTTCGAAACATCCAAGTACGGCGGATACTATATATCAGAAACTATCGAATCATTTTGATGTGAAGGACTTGGGAGAAGTCGGATATTGCCTTGGAATAGAGTTTTCGAAGAAAGAAAATGGAATGGCAATGCATCAAAGAGGATACATCAAAGAATTACTGAACCGTTTTGGGATGACAGATTCGAATCCAGTGTCAACTGCATTGGACCCCAATGTGAAATTAAAAAAGTCCGAAGGAGCCCCAAACGAAGATGTGCACAAAATACCGTATCGTGAATTAATTGGTGCTTTGACGTACCTGAGCACTACAACGAGACCGGATATTAGCTTTGCAGTTAGTTATCTTTGGCAGTACAACAATTGCTACGATAAACTACATTGGACTGCAGGTAAATGTGTATTACGCTACCTGAAAGGAAACATTGATTTGGGACTTGTTTATTCACCAGATCAGGAAGTTTTGACAGGTTTTGTGGATGCTGATTGGGGGTCTTGTCTCGATGACAGAAGATCCTATTCAGGATATACTTTTATTTTATCCGAAAGTCCAATTTCATGGGATTCGAAAAAGCAACGCACTGTCGCCCTCTCCTCTACCGAAGCAGAATATATGGGTATGACTGAGGCTGCAAAAGAAGCGATATATCTCCGGAATTTCATGAAGAATTTCGAACTTGAAGAGTTGACAGACATAATAATTTTCAATGATAATTTCAGCGCACTCAAACTAGCAGAAAATTCAACATTTCATGCTGAGATATCATTTCATCAGAGATTCGATTAGAAACGAAGAATTCACAGTGAAACATGTGTCAACGAGAAACATGACAGCCGATATTTTCACAAAGGGTTTACCGAAAGCGAAACATGAAGCTTGTGTGGAGATGCTCGGACTGGGTCCTGTTTTTCATTCAAGAAACTGGAATTGCCTCGAGGGGAAGTGTTGAAATGGATTCAAGATAAATGCGAGTCATACCGTTTTCATGGATATGTTTATATATGTCATAGTCTTGTCAAACATTTTCAACTGTTAATATAACTGTATATATATTTCCGCTAATAAATACGTTTGGGATTCACATTAAAATTACATTCATTGGTACAAGTTGTTTGCACAACAAAGTTCTGCCCGACGCTCTGCTCAACAGTTCGCGAATCGGGACAAGCCTTCGGGGGAGATAAGGAGATCCGATTCCTGGTTATAGCATCTTTGCGGCTCAGCAATTTGTGTGCTTCACTCCGACAAGAGTTTCCCAGTACGAGCCAGCTTTCAGGCAAGCACCGAAATCCTTGGTACCTACCTTCAATTATCATGAAAAAGTTTATTGATTGTTATTGTTCCATTAATGCTATGAGCAAAAAAACTCTGATGGTTTGCGATCGGTAGGCTAATCAGTTGACATTCACATGGTGTCTGTCTAATATATTATCAGTAATGTAAGATTTGGGGTATAATTTGTACGGGTGGTTCTCTCATACGATTGATTCTGTAGCATGGTATAGAAAAAGACTGTAGCAGCACAGCATAGACGAATTAATAATAAAGAGACTGTTTGAAACATTGGCGATCTTGACCACCAAGTTTTTGGTACGGCCAGTCGCGCATATAGGCGCTGCCCGCAATCCACAGACGACTGATGACATGATAATTTTCCAATTTCGACATTTGTCAGGAAATAATCAATCAATCAATCAAGATATGCTTTATTGTCAAAGAATAAAATTCTTAAAGACAAAGCTTAGGTACATAGTTGAACATATAAGTAATAGGTTTGTAAAAATTATAAAAATAATCTGAAATTATGCACATACAGTTAGGTTATAACTAAATAAGTGGGTAACAATATAAAAATAGATTGATATTGTCTGAGATACGCCATATACAGAAGATGTTTGTACCCAAATGTATTTTTTATTATGACAAACCACGCAATAATTTCAGAATAATTCTTCTACTGTTATTGTCATCGAAAAATTGATGACAGAAATGATGAAGTTATACCTACTATGGACTTCAATTAGGAACCCACCGTCGAAAACAGAATGTTTTGTTATTCGAGTTGACGCTGAAATTCCTGGAAATATTCTTTTACAAGGTAAAATATAAACTGCTTTTCACAAACTGATACTTATTTCCATTCATCAGTTGCAGAAATGTTTTCACAAACTGATACTCAATTCCGTCCATCAGTTTCCATTTCCTATCACCATTTGAGGGAGTATGGAGATTATCATCAATCTGAAGTATTTGTTATACCTACTCGTTCTCCTTTGGGCTAATAAATTAAGGTTTGTTGTAAATGTAATTTGTTTTTATTTTGGTTGATTTGATGATAAGACTGAAAAATATTTTTGTTGTTTTTCAGAGTTTTATTATTGTTTTGTCTTTAGTTGTACCTTGTCCTAGATACAATAAAATATATTTTTATAGTGTTCAAATTATTATTCTTGTTTTATAAGAACTTTAATTTTGTTCTTGATATCATAAACAAATTATTATTTTGAAACTTTATTTCAACCAGGAACGAACTAACAGATTCTACGAATCGATTACTGTATATATTTTATTAGTGATCGATTTGCCATTCCTGTATTTCATATGATACAACCATTCAATGAAATACAGGAATGGCAATCGATCACTTATAAAATATATACCATATCAATCATATAAAAGTAACACATTTAAAAAATTCGCCTTATCTCAATCAGTAACTGAAGATAAATCAGTTTTACCAACTGTACTAACTTAGTTCGGCCAGTTGCGAGATATGTCGCCACTGTCTGAACGTGGTGCCAACTTTTACTGGAGGTTTGACAACTCTCTTTATTTTTGGTTCCTCTATGGGGCACAGTTTATAGCTAAAAAATCAGTTCGCTCCCTTGGCCAAAATGCATGTTTCAAGGTAACATCCACTCCAGGGAAACAATTCAAGATGCGCAGAAGATTGTAAGCGGTTGTCGCATATTGTATCAGGTTTTCGAAGTATCAAAAAAATGTCCGTATTAGTAACACAGTTACACGCGGTATGCGCGAGGGATACCAATCAGTGTTGCGCAGTGTACAAACTGATAAAGATCAAAGTGCCGACGCCAAGTGAGCGAACTGATTATTGCTATAAACTGTGGTAGGGGTATGGCTAATGATAGTCCATCATCAAGAGCTAATCACGCGGAGCTGGCGTTCTTGGTCTCATTCGTTTCAACTTAAAATGCTAACGGTATTCCGAGGTGTCCGCTTTCATAATATTGTCTACTTGATGTCGCGCGACGGAGACCCATTCTTGCAACTTGAGTGGCCACTTCGTCCATTCTATGAGGCTTGTACTTGACAGTGCACCTATGCCAGTTCTTGACTTTTGTAAATTCTTGAATTTTTTCTGAACAAATGGTTTCACCAAATGACTTTCACGCAAGGAAAGTTTCATTATCCCAAGGACGTACACTCGCAAGCAAAAAAAACATAATAGGGTTATTGGTCAAAATAAAGTTTACTAGCAGAACAACACGTCATAATGCTATTTCAGTATTATACAGGCAGTATATGTTGTGTCAGGATTTTTTTTTTCAGTAACTCCATTCATTTTGTCAAAAATCGAATACTCTGAAAGTGAAATGATTTGTTGTCTTGACTTTCACAGGTTGGGCCAACCGGGTATTTGAATTGAATTCACCATGAAAGGAAGAGAGAAGGGTTTTTCTTTGTTTCATAAGTGTTGATAATATTTGAGCCCATTTTCATACAAGAATTTTACTATAGTCTCCGTTAATTAGACCCCAGAATGCACGATTGAAAGAAATACATGAGGAGTTTTTTCAACTACAAATATAAAAGTTTTGATACCCCCATCCTATACCCTAATTGTGTTAAAAATTTGTTCTTCGGGAATTTCGGTATTGACAAAAAAAAATCAGATTGATACCATGAAAGAAATATTTTTTTTCTTCCCAGGTAAAGCGGCCAACGCACCATATCGCATAGTCACAGACAGATCCAACGCAGTGACGTTACATTGGAAGAATTCCCACCCCATGTGGTCATTCATTACATTTCAATGAATTTGTATTTCATTGGTGCACTTCAATTTTTGAAGAAGCCTTTTCCAATCATTAGAAATATGAGAAAATCTTACTCAGTTGCCTGATGGACCATATCGGGAGGAACCATCACAACGTCCACTTGGTTTTTATTGAGAGCTTCCATGCAATGGGTGGTGTTATCTGCCAGGGTGCATTCTAGATCTGGTTCTATTCCATAAACTGCTGCGGACTCTCTCATCCAAGAACATTTCGCTGTTTCTATTATGGACGTGGTGCAAATTCTGATTGTCCTTGGCGGATGACAGCCGGAAAAACTGTTTGCGCTGAGATAACCTGGAATATAATTCGAAAGTTGTATTCGTACTCTTAAAATTATTATTTCATTTTTTAAAGCACTATGAATTAGGATTTGCGGCACATTTTCAGGAATTGTGAATTTTTAGGCTTTGAAGGCTTTGATAATCTGTCAAGCTTTGAAAACATTTATTCTTTGAGGTTGAAAAAAAACAAATAATTTCATAAAGTAAGGCAGCAAAGTTTCATTATTAGACCAAGAGAGGACTGCAGAAAACCTGACCAATCGAGTAACAGAATGAAATGTTTTCAAAATGTTAGTACTCACAGCAAACATAAGAAAAATCATTGACTGCCTGGGCAAAAGTGGTGCATACGTTTTTTATGACTTTTTTTCGGAAAAAACAACTATACCAATGTAGTAACAGGTTGGTAATAGTTTCAACACAAAATAAATTCCGAGTGATCCAGTGGTCTAGGGTGCTGGTTAACGAGAAAGGAGGCGTGGGTGAGCGTGGGGGAGCGTAGGTTCAAACCCCACTTAGGGCACCTTTTTTTTTTTTCCTTCGAAATTGAAAAATGATTTGTTTGGGGCGAATATTCGTCCCAAAACAAATCATTTCTCATGTCTGAGAGCTGGCTGCAAAAAACCTGGCCGATCGAGTAATACCATGATTCAATTCAAGATGGCGGCATAATGCAACCAAATTCCAATCGAGTGCGTGTTTTATTATCATTAATATTTTCCGCTCCTGATTTGTGATATGCGCAATGTGCTTATCGAATTTCAGTGAAATATCGAATATTATTCCAAGGTCAGAGGTTTGAGAGCATTTATTTATGTTTGAGCTATCCAACATATTTTCTGATGAAATAATATTCTTTGCTCTACTGAAAGTTAGGACAGAGCATTCAGATGTTCAAGAATATACTAGAAAAATATTTTGTTTGTACATTAACACAGAAATAATGTCCTATATTCACCCAATTAGTATTATTCAGTAGTTCATATATTAGTCGGAAATTTGCAAGTTTAAAGTTATAGGTATGCAGTTTCGTCAATACGGGGAGGGTTATAGTTCTTATGATTTTTTTTTTTCAGTTCTATTACCTATAGTAATGCGTGATGTTTTTTTATTTATCGGTACAAGGGCTGAACATTCCTGTGAGATATTTGAATCTAGGTCGCTTAAAATTTAAGTAAAGAGTTCTGCCATTTTAATTTCTAAAGGGGGGGTTGGTTTTTTTTTTTTTTTTCCGATAGTAATGCGGGATGTTTTTTATGTATCGGTACAAGGGCTGAACATTCCTGTGAGATATTTAAATCTAGAGTGATTTTTCTTCGAACATAACCATACAAACCGGGTTAGCAATAAGTTAACCTGTCAATATTCCTCGAAGTGTATTCCAAACTATGACGTAAGAGTTAACCAACCACACAAACCAGCTCACTGAGATAGTTTGACAGAGTATTTATCTTGTTGGATGTTAGGTTTTTTGTTTATTCATATGGAATGAAGGATAATGGTCCTATCTCAGTGTAAAAGTATATTAAAGATATATAATGGATTCATACAAAGTATATGTGAATGAGAGATTATATCAGATTATGTTGAAAAGGGAAACATTCTCAATTGAATATTGATAGAAAGATTTTTCTGTGAATTGAAAAATCCACGATTAAAATGAAGTTATTTTTTGTGAATGTCTAACAGAAAACAACTACTTCCCCGGCTAAAGCCACGCTGGACATTGAACTACATCTGATAGATATTCTAAAAAGGCCCTAACTCAAAAGCAAAAATCTGAAATTGAAAATTTGCATTTTCATTCAGATAGTTATTTGATTTTTTATTCCAGTCTTGATTAAGAACTCATAAAGAAGAATGAGGCAAAGAAGAATGTTTTCCAAAAGAGAGTACTCACCAGAAATCATTCATAACATTGACGCAGGAGAGACATCGCATTCACTAGGTCTTCAATACATTTTTGTCGACGAAAATCTATTTCACGCTTCCACGATCATCAGGAAGACCGGAAGAAATGGAAAACACATTTTCAAGAAGCAATCTCACTTTGCAAAGATGGAAAAAGTTAGAATCATTTCTTTTGAGAGACACTTTGAAATTAGTGTTTTCTGACATTAAAACCTGTCATGGGGTATGATAGATTGATTTGTTGAAAATATAAACAGGATGTTCATAAAATCAGATGTGGAATCATCTGCGACTGAAAGATAAACCTAAGTCACTATCTTCCATCGTCAAGATAACCTCTTGTGGGGTATTCATGTTGAAAAGGGAAACATTCTCAATTGAATATTGATAGAAATATTTTTCTGTGAATTGAAAAATCCACGATTAAAATGAAGTTATTTTTTGTGAATGTCTAACAGAAAACAACTACTTCCCCGGCTAAAGCCACGCTGGACATTGAACTACATCTGATAGATATTCTAAAAAGGCCCTAACTCAAAAGCAAAAATCTGAAATTGAAAATTTGCATTTTCATTCAGATAGTTATTTGATTTTTTATTCCAGTCTTGATTAAGAACTCATAAAGATGAATGAGGCAAAGAAGAATGTTTTCCACATCTGATTTTATGAACATCCTGTTTATATTTTCAACAAATCAATATCAGATTATGTTCATCATCTTCCAGCATTTGCATAATCCAGATATTGATAAAATGTATTCCCGATGAATTGATTGCCACTAAAGTAGGATGTGGTGAAATCTGAATATCTTCTATAAATTCCAGTACTAATAAATTCGCCACATTAATTTTTATTGTATTTTCAAGAACTCGAAGTACACATAAGAAAGGAGAAGATACCAAAATATTAATCAACGCCGTAATAAAATTGTTTACTCCTCAAAAATAAAAACCAAATATGTCATCTGTCAACCTTCACAAGTCTACCGTGACGTCATACAATAGTTAACCTGGTTTGTGTGGTTAAGTTCGAAGAAAAATGACTTAGGTCGCTTAAAATTAAGGAAAGAGTTCTGCCATTTTCATTCTGCAGATTGTTATGCGATCTTAAATTGAAAGTTTCGATAAAGAGTGGTCAAAATTTTAACCGATTCAAATTATACAAGAAATTTTAATCTGTTATTTGTGTTATATTGAAGCTTCTGATACCAAATTAAAAATAGCATAAGGTACCATGTATAGACAGCTTATAATGAATGAATTATCAGGAATGTTCAATTTAATGCAAATACTTTCTAAATCTGTGAATAAGTTCGAAATATGAGCTGTATACTTTTTAGGAACTGCTATATACCGGTAGTTACAGAATTTCTATATTTTCAGAACACTCTGTATCTAGAATCGAAAATATCTCCATCATGCATTTGTCTATTTAGCAAAGTTTCTGTTGAAACTATAATATCATAAGTCTCAATTGATATATTTTGATAAAACTGCGATGTTTTCGTTCTTAAACCTGTACAGTTTTGATAATAGATTCTCAACTGCATTCTAAATACTGAAGTATCGATACCCTGGTTTCAAATGATATCGTTTCAGAAAGTAACTGAAGTAAGATCATGAAATAACAGTATAATAATTGTTTTAGTACAGGTGGTTACTATACATAATTAACAAGTAGATATATTGAGTTGAGATAAACTTGTTCCTGATTAGTCAACTGAGAAACGGAAATTTTGAACATTTTTTTTAACTTGAGATTCGGTTTTAATGGAACAGAAAAAAAGGGCGAACATAGAATAGTTTACGTAACATAACAGAAAGTTCTTTCAGTATTTTTAGTATAATATAAAAAAATTTTCTTAAACTTTTTTCATTTATTGATTTTTGGTTGAAATTTCAATGTGAAAATGAGTGTTTCTTATATTCTAACCCATATATTTTTTTCTACTTGAATTAGTTCATTAATGAGAAAATCATCCATATTCACCTGTAGCACGATGCAGGTAAGTCTCAATTGGTTCCACAGTTGGTAGTTTGAAGAACGTTGTGTAGGACGTCTGGATCAGATTCAATAGACTGAATCTCCACGAGTTTTGGTCCTGGTGCGTTAGTGTTGACACGAGCTTCTGGATCTCATCGGCATTCTCTCTGGAAAGATATTTTTCAATTAAAAATCAGTCGTGAAAGAAATAACAGAGAGTTAACTAAGGAATATATATATATATATATATATATATATATATATATATATATATATATATATATATATATATATAGAGAGAATGAGAGAAATCTGTTACGAATCCAAAAAAGCACACCATCCGTCTACAGCCTGTTTCATGGTTTCCCAATCATCAGGACGGCTTGTGGTCTCTTTCAAATTCGCATCAGATTTCTCGTTGGTCTTAGGCCAATACAAACATGTGAACTGCATCAGACTATTGATAGTGACATCTATAATCTGTGCGGTGAAGCTTAAACCTAATATCGTGGAATTTTAATATCACGAGATTTCGTGCACATTAACAGGTCACTAACAAATTGTCAGATAGGCCTACCCACGATATCAATAGTCGTACTCCTCATGCGTTCAACGCAAACAAATATCGAGAATATATATATATATATATATATATATATATATAACTTGATATTATTTATATCATCGTTTGATTTAACTTTCAATATTATTTTCTGGGCTATTGTATAAATGATCATATTTCATGTATTTTTCTGTTAAAAATATAAATGAGGTTAAGTGACTGACACATATTGTTTTATATTTCATATATTTTGATAACACATTCTGTTTCAAGAAGAATTTTAAGTTTGTAGATTTATTTGTGCAACCAAATGAAAAGAAGAAATGAAAATTTATATTATTTCATCATTTTTCATCTTGGGTCGTCCTTGACTCCCAAGTTGGTTTTCAATTAAATTAATCGAATTCTAGACTCTGCATCTTGAAAGTTTCGGGGATATGTTTTCATTGGAAATATATAGTTGAAGCAAAGTGATTGCATTTGAGCAATAAATCCTATCAAAACTATCCACTAGGATAGTGAAAATGATTTACAATCGGAAATGGGTGTTTTATCATCAAATATTTGGTATAATTTATTACTTATTCCATCATTGGTGCCTGCTTTTTTGTACTATATAAGTCAAAAATGATATCCTTGCTGAATGGATGCATTATGAAAATCATTTTGATATTTAAAACATGTTATTTAACATTTCTATTTGGAAAAATTTACAGGATGTTTTCCAGTCATGGTATCAATTTGAAACTGATTCGGATTCCTCTTGATGAATGAATGGGACTGCTATTTCATCTCAATGGTTTTGCAGATATTTTCAGCATATTGGAGTTGGAAGAAAAACCCCATTGAGAATATTGAATTTTGTATTGTTTGTTGAAAGGTTTTTTAAACGCTTCACTTAATTCAATACGCTTGTTCTGCATGCATCTTAGCACCTTTGGAAAAAATAATGGTTCCTACTGATTTTTTTCAAAAGGAATCTCCAGTTTCAATTTGACACCATAGGTTTGGAAAACCCTGTATTTGGAATTCTCCAAGCAAAATAAATAATTGAGGTAGATTATCGATATAGCTGTAAGTGGTGGAGTTATTAACTGTAAGTTCATTTTTTTATTGTAACAATGACATCATGTGTCATGAATGTATGGTTGAAAAATTGCTATTTTCATTACCACAACGACGGTATTGAACAACAATAAGTAAAATCCATTGGATGTACACCTTAATAATGACAAATACATTTTTCCTTATAACAAATGAAACTGACAATAACAACAATCAAAATATATATTTATGGCAAAAACTTTTTTCCATTACTTACTGTAAGTACCTGATTTGATAGTAGGTACTACTTCATATGTGCATTTTAGTTTGATAATGGCAATTAAACACTGTCAGGGTCTTTTTTCTCTAGTGACAATTAAAGTGAGACCCCGTCCCCAATACGGATGCTTTTCTTTGATTGCCAATACTAAAGATTTGATAGTGGTTGATAGTAAAAATTCCGTCCCCAGAGGGGTTGATGAATTTGTTATAATGGTCACAAAGCATCACTTCCGCTGTCAAATCACTTATGCCACCCAAACGAGATAACGGGACAACAGGAAACGGGAAATGGGGTAACGGGAAACGGGATAACGAATAACGGAAAGCGGGCAAAGCCACAGGCATGAGCTAGATGAAAGAAAACAAAGAAAGAACAAAGGGAAAAATACGATTTATACGCAGACGAAGTCGCGGGTATCAGTAAGTCTGAAATAAAATAGAAGAATGGGCAAATAAATAGCGTATTACCATAAATGGAATGAAGTCAGTAGATATAACGTTTACGGAATGCCATAATAGAACAAACAACAGTTACAATGAACGAAAAATCTTTCACAAAGCAAACAAAGTAAAATATCTGATTTCACACTTGACATAACGTACTCATATTTGGACAGAAGGCAAACAACCAGGCACTATATGAAAAAACAGAACTGGCTCCTAGGGAAGAAATTGCAGGTTTTTGTCCACAAGTTATTGGCACAGAACGAAGATTCTCCCTGGATTAAAACCAATAGAGAAATTTGTAATGACTTATAAAGGTCCAGTGATCAAGCAGTTTAGCAAAAAGTATATTGAGCTTCCAGAACAACACCCAAATATATTAGTAATCAGTTTTCTAGACAAGAGTGAACAACTACATGGATCTATTCTTTGAACAGTTAATAATAAGACTTTCTTGTGTAATATATTGATTTCATGTTGTGTACCACTTTCAACATATATGCTTATTGTAACTAACATTGCATAGCAGAATTATGAAAAATATGTAGTTTGGAAAATTATATTTCTTTTCAATCACTCACCTTTTTGCAGCAACAACGGACCAAGGTTTAGCAACCCAAATACAAGGTTTCGAACTATTCAATGGTATAATGGTATCATCAGGGCACAAAAAGCTGTAGCCTTCTGAAGTTACTTCAGCTACTCCTGGAACCAATCCGAAATGGGACTTAACGTCATCGAGACGCGACCAACTGATGTCACCAGCCCCGTCAGTCAGACAAAGAAGTGACCCTGTCCTTCCCCAATACTTGTCATCGATGCCACATTTTTCTGGAGAACCGCAAAGTTCGCAAAGATGTGGATATTTTGCCTCTGAAAAGAGTTCGTTCAAATATAAGTATTTACTAATTTACGCTCGATTCTGCTTCTTCTGTTGTTTTCTTCTGAAGGAATCATCATTTAGACATTTCGAGCCTCAGTGGAACTGCCAGAATTTTTTTTGATTCAAATTCAAATGTCGACAAAATTATCATGACTTACTCAATTGGCGATCCAAACGCGGGTCATTTACCCAAGGTCCTGCTTTGCACGCTGCCTTGAAAAAGGAAGCTGTGGCTTTGATTCGATTTTCTGATAATGTAATACTTGTGTCACAGGATGGGGGCACCACAGAAGCTTCGAAGAACTGGAATCAAAACCGTTTATCAGAAACCACAATACGATAAACTACGAGGTTACTGTTTAGTTGCATCATAATATTGAATGTTACCACGCGGATTTTTTTTATGAATAATCTATCTAGAGTATTAGTTTTCATATCATGTTGTTTGAATTATATCTTTTCGGTTCAGCTCTATACTAATACTAGACGAACAAACAACATGTATTTGGAACAAACTGGATGACTGAGATGATCACTTCTAATTATCTTATACTGTATCAAAATATACAGGGTGTTTCAAAATTCAGCATCAAGATTTCAGGTCAGAATAAGACTTCTTTTCCATAAACATGTCTCTGCAAACGCTTCGTTACCGATCTATAGAGCGTTAAAGTTTCAAGTTTTTTTTTATTTTTTTCTTCATAGCTCTCAGTTTTTGCGATATTGAAATCAAATTCACGGGTACGTTTCAGAGTTTACATCATATATGCCGAGTGATTGTAAGAATCTACAGGGAGATATGTTTTCAGGGGTCAAGCCCTTTTTCGCCTCATAAACTTTTTTGTAGTGCTCCGCTGGTGGATTCTAATATATGAAATGAATTATTTGTTTTGTTTATAGATTTTTTAGTCTCTGTAATTTTTACGCATATGCGACCGTTATCGAGAAAAAAAGTAAAAACAATTTTTTGTAATTCCCTAGAGTTAATTAAATTTTCAACGATACAATGAGAAAGAGAATTAGTGGGCTTTGACTGCTATTTTCATTTTGACTATGAGGTTTGTTTTGAAGCATGTGACATTATTTGAAAGTTGGTGGATGTCTCATCGTGTATTTGTTTAACATTAGAATGGAAAATGAACCATATTCATTTGAACATCTGGCTGACATCCATTTTGTTCAGGGTCTGGCTAATGGTAACGGGCTTGATGCTCAGAGGTTGTACGCGCTAAGATTACCTAATCGCCGGCTTCCCAACTATTAAACTTTTATAAATTCCCATCAGCACCTTCGGGAATACGGCAGATTTCAGACTCCAAGGCACGCTACTGGCAGACTGCGACAAGTACGCAACCCAGTGAAAGATGGAGATATTTTAAATGTTATCGACGAAAATCCTGGTATCAGTACTCGACAAATAGCACGGGATTTGGATGTTTCCCATTCAACTATCCGGAGGGTTTTACATGAAAACATGCTATACCCATATAATATCCCGCGCGTCCAAGGTTTGCTTTCGCGAGATTTTCCACGGCGCTTGCAGTTCTCCTGATGGATACTGCGCAACTTTACTATAGATCCGGCATTCTTATTAACCGACGAAACCAAAAAGGAGGAGGTTCTCTAGTCGACGCGTATATATTTTTTTTATCATCATTTTTCTTATGTATGATCACGCATAACTTTTTACTGAGGCGTCCGATTCCGATAATTATTTTTCCAGTGAATAGGGTGAACTTCGAAGGTGGACCCATTATAATTCAAAAGATGAAATCCACCCCTAAGGGTAGCAAAATAAAGGATATTGATCACTCACCCTCTGAATTCTGGTCCGTTAACCGATTCTATCAGGCATAACTTTGTATGGGTTCTTCGATTTGGATGATTCTTCTTTCAATAGATATATATTTGTATTTCGAATGAAATTATCCACGCTTACAGGTAGAAAAATAGGGAATAATTGATTTTTCACTTGTGAACATTGGCACACACATACGTAGTTGACAATGACAGATCGCTACTGACATAATTTTTGTTCCACATCCGTCAAAATCATTATATTCTATGAGAGGATGGAATGATATACAAAGTAGTGAAATAAACTAACCAGAACAACAAAAATAATTTATATTACAACAAATAGTAAAAGTAGATAATCATATTATTTAACTGGTAATAGTTGAAGTAAGGTGGGTAAGTAAGTATTTTGGAAGTGATCAAAAAAAGAAGTAGGTAGTAATAAGTATATTTAAGCCACAAAAATTGAAAAATAAAAACTTTTTAACAAAAAAATAAACCGACCAAATACGGAACTGAAAAGTAAAAAATAAAATAAACCTTCTTAGTCTCAGTAAATAAGCTCCTAAACTGATGTAAGTAACTAATTTTGAGTCGGCGCCAAACGAACAATCAACGAACATCATTAAATTAGAAAAATCGAATTAAACGGTTTTCTTCACATAAAGGATTCAATATAAAATTGAACCAGAAAATGGTAGATCTCAGGTGAAAAACAACTACTTTCCTGGCAAATAACGCGAACATTGAGATATTCACCTGAAAATCCATGCATACTTCCATATAATTCAATGGACATTGAATGCAATTTTTTTTGATAAGCTTCGATTATGTTAATTTATGTCGTTCACTAACAATCCGGGATACCGGTTTCATGCTCTGGCCTCATCAGCGTTCAAATCAACCGCCAAAAGTCCAAAAGAACTCTGGCTGAAGTGAGACACAAGTAAACAAACCATCATCGATCTTGTACCATCTATGGTACGCCGAAAGATAAACTAACTGGCGGTCCTAGTGACAAAAGAAACACTTTCGTTCCACCCGATAGGTTTCTAAATAAAAGATTCCTTCAGTAGGAGGTTCAAGCCCGTCTAGTTATATAGTGAAAGATAAGTGCCATGGGTAAGTGGAATGAATAGACAAATCGAATTAAACGGTTTTTTACATTAAAGGATTCAATATAAAATTGAACCAGAAAATGGTAGATCTCAGGTGAAAAACAACTACTTTCCTGGCAAATACCACGCAGAACATTGAATGATATTTATATATATTTTCACCTGAGATCTACCATTTTCTGGTTCAATTTTATATTGAATCCTTTATGTGAAGAAAACCGTTTAATTCGATTTTTCTATTCATTCCACTTCACATGGCACTTATCTTTCACTATATGCTAGACGGGCTTGCCACTCCTACCGAGAAGGAATCTTTATTTAGAAACCTATCGAGGTGGGAGATTTTCGAGTAAGTTTTCTGTCACTAGGTACCGCCAGTTAAAGTTTATCTTTTCCGGCGTACCTATAGGTGTTACAAGATCGATGATGGTTTGTTTACGTGTGTCTCACTTCAGCCAGAGTTCTTGACTTTTGGCTGGTTGACTACTCCGTACTGATGAGGGCCAAGAAGCCTGAAACCGGTATGCGGATTGTTAGGTGAACACGACATAAATTAAACATAATCGAGCTTATCAGAAAGAAACATTTGCATTCAATGTCCATTGATATTATATGGAAGTATGCATGGATTTTCAGGTGAATATCATTCAATGTTCTGCGTGGTATTTGCCAGGAAAGTAGTTGTTTTTCACCTGAGATCTACCATTTTCTGGTTCAATTTTATATTGAATCCTTTATGTGAAGAAAACCGTTTAATTCGATTTTTCTATTCATTCCACTTCACATGGCACTTATCTTTCATCATTAAATTACTTCAAAAAAATTATCAGAATGTCACCGCGCAACTCAATGCCATTTTACGCCTTACCTAATTCATTCGCTTGTTTGTTTGGCGCCGACTCAAAATTAGTTACCTACATCAGTTTAGGAGCTTGGTTATTGAGACTAAAAAGGTTTATTTTATTTTTTACTTTTCAGTTCCGTATTTCGTCGGTTCAATTTTTTTTTTTAAAGTTTTTATATATTATACATAAGACAGTCAAAGTAGGGAGGAGTTGCATGCCATACCTATGCAGCGTCTCAAATTGAACGCCATACTCAATTAAAATTTTAAATTTTTCTGATGATAGAATGATAGAAAAAAATGTCTCATCATCGATTATGACCATGCCATACTGTTTCGGTGTCGCTAAGTACCCGCCATACTGATTCAAAAATGTAAAACTTTTGTCCGTTTTGATGAATAGAAGCGATGCCATACTGATAGGAGGTCTCTAAATGGCCGCCATACTGAAAAGTTATATTTTTTTTTTTAATATTCATAATATCATGGGTAAGTTTTGGAAAATAATTCGTCTTCACATTGATGGAAAAGTGTTGTGAAATTACATTTGCAACGTTTTATGAAAAATTATGACCTATATAATTTGTTGTTTGTTTGGCGCCGACTCAAAATTAGTTACTTACATTAGTTTAGGAGCTCAGATACTGAGACTAAGAAGGTTCATTTTATTTTTTACTTTTCAGTTCCGTATTCCGTCGGTTTAATTTTTTGTTTTTTTTTTACCGAAGTTCACTTTACACGCGACGTAGTAGTGTGATTTACCACGACGTTCATATTTGGGCTCTAGAAAATCCACACATGATCAGTCAATGTTGACACCAGGAATAGTTCAGCGTAAACATATGGAAAGGTGTAGTAGGGGATACTTTAATGGGTCCTTTCATTTTACCTCGAATTTTCAATGGTGCCACATATTTAAACTTCCTACAGAACGAATTAGTGGAGAACGTGCCTTTACAAGTTCGCCAACAAATGTGATTTATACACGATGCCCCCCCCCTCCTCAATTTTGGAATCATGTCCGCGATTATTTAGATACAGTGTTTCCCAATCGGTGGATTGGCAGAGCAGGTCCAATTGCTTGGCCCCCACGGTCCCCAGATTGCAACCCGCTAGACTTATTTTCATGGAGACATACATGTTGAGTGTATGGTACAGAACCAGTGCCTTCCATCGAAGTTCTTACTGAACGAATTATGGATGCCTTCCACACCGTAAGAAACACTCCCGGAGTTCTAGAATGCGAACGGCAGTCTATGAGGAGAAGAGTGGAAGATTGTATCGCAGAAGGAGGAGCGCATTTCCAGCACCTTTTATAAAAAGTCAAGGTTCGTTAGGTTTATTATATTTTAGGTAATGTTTAAGGAAACTTGTAATTTAGATCACAAACCAAATAAGTAGCGTTTTTTGTTTTCATTGTGATAATACGTTCCCCCCTTTTGTTAAAAATGTTAATTGAATGTAGCGAATTACAAAAAATGATTTCACACTTTTCTCGATGGAGGTCGCAGATGCGTAAAAATTACAGGAGACAAAAAAATTTATAAACAAAACAAAGAATTCACTACATGAGTTGGAATCCACCAGCCACGCACTACAAGAACGGCGAAAAACGCCTTGATCCCTGAAAAAATATCTCCCTGTGGATTCTTACAATCACTCGGCATACTGGATTATGTAAACCCTGAAACGTAACCTATGTTTCAAATTTGATCTTAATATCGCAAAAACTGAAAGAGCCATGAGGAAAAAAAAATCGAAACTTCAACGCTCTGTGATCGGTAACGAAACGTTTGCGGGCACAAGCTTATGGAAAAAAAGTTTTATTTTGACCTAAAAAATAAGCCTCTGAAATCTTGATACTGAATTTTGAAACACCCTGTATATCTCCATTGAGTTAATAAACGAGTTGGAATTCTGAGGCCTCACATACGTGGGAACAGTAAAAAACCAAAGGAAAAAAGAAGTACCCGCAGAATTTCAATGACATTAGAAACGGGCAGCAAGTATATCGATATTTGAATCATTCTAGAATCGCAGAAACCTGAAATAATCGAGTTCTAGATCTGTAACCGCAGAACTCGTTCATGGCCACTAAGCATCTTTCAAGGCATGCTCAACATTTGATGGATGAACTTTTAATTGACATTCATAGCAGTCATTACTGAAATAACATTGAGTAAATGACTAGGAGATGCACTTCTCAATGATAATTTATTTGATCACAGATTTCCATCGCGAAAATCTCAATTTTCTCTTTCATCCGCGGATTATGCTACTCAACCCCAGCTAAAAAGACAATTGTAAGTGTATGTATTGCGCAAGGGCTTCAAACACATGTGCAAACAGAAATAATCCGGTGCAGAGTTTGCAATAACGATCAATTATAGTACTAGACCAAGAGCAGCAAAGAAACACGTATGATTAGCTCAAATCTAAAACTTTTTGAGAAGTAAGCCAGTGTTATAAATAACAGAACAGCTCAAATATGGCGGTCCGCAAGGATCAGCGTTGTGCTGCACAATTTTTTGAATGTGTCAAAAAAAAACGAAGCTCTTGGGGAATGAGCTCAAAGCTTATTCTTGTTATATATTATACATGAGACAGCCAAAGTATGAAGGAGTCGTATGCCATACCGATGCAGCTTCTCAAATTGTCCGCCACACTCATTTAAAAGTGTATTTTTCTTATGCTCTCTTGAAATACAAAGCAAATTTATCCACCCAATGATAGAAAAAAAGATCTCATCGCTGATTATGACCATGCCATACTGTTTCGTTGTCGCCATACCAGCCATACTGATTCAAATGTAAAATTTTTCACTAACCATGTATCATAGTTACAAGTATCGTGGTCCGTTTTTATTACCCCCGTAGTCCATTTTGATGAATAGAAGCAATGCCTTACTGATAGGAGGTCATACTAAAAAACTATATTTTTTTTCAAAATATTCATAATATCATTAGTACGTTTTGGAAAATAATTATCTAGTCTTTACATTATGTGATATGAAATTACATTTGCAACGTTTTATGAAAAATCAGACCTATATTATTTATTGAAAGAAATGAAATGAAATTTACTGTATTTCATTTCTTTTAATGAATTATATAGGTCATAATTTTTCATAAAACGTTGCAAATGTAATTTCACTTTTCCATTAAAGACTAGAGAATTATTTTACAAAACTTACCCATGATGAATAGGGAAACATTCTCAATTGAATATTGAATTGAAATATTTTTCTGTGAATTGAAAAATCCACGATAAAAATTAAGTTATTTTTTGTGCATGTCTAACAGAAAACACATCTGATTTCATGAACATCCTGTTCATATTTTCAAACAAATAAATTTCCTCATGATATTATTAATATTTTGAAAAAACTTATAACTTTTCAGTATGGCGGCCATTTAAAGACCTCCTATCAGTATGGCATTGCTTCTATTCATCAAAATGGACCTCGGGGGTCATGAAAACGGATTTTTTTTGACATTTTTGAATAAGTATGGCGGGTACTTAGCGGCACCGAAACAGTATGGCATGGTCATAATCGGTGATGAAATTTTTTTTTCTATCATTCTATCATCAGAAAAATTAAAATTTTAATTGAGTATGACGGGCAATTTGAGACGCTGCATCGGTATGGCATACAACTCCTTCATACTTTGACTGTCTTACGTATAATATATAAAAACTTTTTTACAAAAAATTGAACCGACGAAATTTGGAACTGAAAAGTAAAGAATAAAATGAACCTTCTTAGTCTCAATAACTGAGCTCCTAAACTAATGAAAGTAACTAATTTTGAGTCAGCTCCAAACAAACAAGCAAATGAATTAGGTAAGGCGTGAAATGGTGGCATCGAGTTGCACGGTGACATTCTGATAATTTTTTTGAAGTAATTTGATGATCTCCGTTGATTGTTCGTTTGGCGCAGTCTCAAAATTAGTTACTAACATTAGTTCAGGAGCTTAGTTATCGAGACTAAGAAGGTTTATTTCACTTTTTACTTTTCAGTTCCGTATTTCGCCGGTTTAATTTTTTGTTAAGAAGTTTTCATTTTTCAATTTTTGTGGCTGAAATCTACTAATTACTACCCACTTGTTTTTTCGTTACTTCCAAAATACCTACTTACCTACTATTACCAGTTGAATAATATGATTATCTACTTTGTTGTAATATAAATTATTTTTGTTGTTCTGGTTAGTTTATTTCATTACTTTGTATATCATTCCATCCTCTCATACAATATAATGATTGTGACGGATGTAGGAGAACAAAATAATGACAATAGCGATCTGTCATTGTCAACTACATATGTGTGCCAATGTTCACAAGTGAAAAATCAATTTTCCCCTCTTTTTCTACCCGTAAGGGTGAATAATTTCACTCGAAATCCAAATGAGATCAACTTTGAGGTATACCCTATCTAATAAAAAAAGAATAATCCAAATCAAAGAACCCAGTACAAAGTTATGCCTGATAGAATCGGTTAACGGATCAGAATTCAGAGGGTGAGTGATCCATATCCTTCATTTTGCTACCCTCAGGGGTGGATTTTTAATTCAAATGGGACCAACTTCGAAGTACACCCTATCCACTGAAAAAAGAATTATCGGAATCGGACATCTCAGTAAAAAGTTATGCGTGGTCATACATAAAAAAAATATACGCGTCGACTAGAGAACCTCCTCCTTTTTGGTTTCGTCGGTTAAAAACAGAAATTAGCTTCGAGCTCATTCCCCACGAGCATCGTTTTTTTTTACACATTAAAAAAATGCGAAGAGTAACGCCGACACCTACGGGCGGCGATACTTGCGCAGCCCTGTTATTTATAACACTGGCTTACTCCTCAAAAAGTTTTAGGTTTGAGCTAATCATATGTATTTTTATTTCTTGCTCTTGGTCTATACGTGTTATTTGACAAATAAGAATGTTATATTCTCTGTTTCAAAGAGTCCAGTGACGATTATGGAAAATATGATATCTGCTTGTTTGATTTTTGATATATTTGGGGATGTACTAGACCGCAGTATACCAGTTGAGTTTCAAGAAACTAGTGTACCAGGCGAGGGTTGAGAATATACAAAGGCTCATTTTGGTTAACGAGCCCTCTGCTAATAATTGTAGGGTTGTTTTTTTCTAGAGAATAACCTAGAAGACGACACATAATGTGGAATTTTATTATATATGTGGCTTTATATTTATTTATACTCCTATTTTGTTTCTGTACAAAATTAAAATTTTATATCATATGGTTCCTTGTTGTGTTATTTTCTAGGAAATTAATTCCCACGTTGGTGAATTAACTTTCACATAAATACATTGAGAAACAAAAGTGCTTGTCTATTCACAAAATTGATAGATTTTACTTGTAAGTAATGTTTCTTTTATGGAGAAACTTCTTCTTCTTGATATCTTTCTTAGGCTTATTTTTTCCCAACCGGAGAAATAGAATAAAAATTCCGGCGAATATATACAATCAACATTGAAAGCAGTGGAAAATGAATTATATTCATCCACAAATGTCCTTGTACATTTTCTTAGTGATACTTCTTTTTTTTCACGAATTGAAGGGTGACAATAAATCCTGAAAATACGTCGGAAATAAAAATCATTATTTCTTTTGCGGTATTCTAAAATGAAATAAATCTCATTTATCGAATGAAGCTTATGTAGTACTCACGTTTGCCAAAATTTTTGTCGAATCAGTGTCATAGCCGAATCCTGGGTGACAAAATTTCTTACCCTCAAGATCATGCCTACTTTTTATGTTAGATTTATTATCGATAACAGCTACTACTTCATATTCATATTTATCTGAAAAAATAAAGCAATATTGATAATAAAATAAATACATCTGATGCGGTAATATTTGGTATTATTTTAATTTTCAACCTTGTTCTCTAAACATTACATTTCAAATTATTCTCATAATATTTCTTCACATGTACCATCATTTCTCACAAAGTTTCAACTGATAATTTAATTTCATAACAAGTATTTTGATTTCCATAAATATATATTCACAATTTTTTTAATAGTCACGTTGAAAAAATTGTATTGGTGAGACTATTTTCTGAGAATGAACGAATGGTTGAGTGTTTTCAATTTCAGCAGACTTCAGAGTGAATTATTATTGAATTAATAATTGATTTATGGTATTGATTCAATACATTGAAACCCATATCTAAAAGATTTGTGTGATCAGTAGATTGTTAACTCGGGTAAGCATCATATACACATACTCATTACACCTTGATAACCCCAATTTCAACATCAATACAATTAATAACTAAACAAGGTTTTTCTACACAATTAATTTTCAAAAAATCACTGCCAAATTTGTAAGATGAAAGACAAATCAAACTCAATTAGCCTCACAGATGAACTATCTGATAATAGTTCGCAATCGTGAAATAGATTTCTGTATTAATTCAAATCTGGCATTTCAAATTAATTCAATTTCCCGAAACAAATGACTACTCCAAATATAAGTTTACCTCTCATGTGTATTTGCTACGTTCTGAAAAACTAGATTTTTAGTTGGAATGGAATTTCGTAAAGGAATGCAATACCTGATGTCAAATGTATCAAATTCAAAAACTCTAATTTATCGTTTTCCTTCATGAAAAGATTGAACTAACCCATTCATGCTGTGAAAAAATAGATCCTACCAAAAGTACAACCTTATACATAACGTTCAAATTCTTACCTTCAATGCTGTATCGTAGTTCAGTGGTTAGCAAAAGTTCAATCGCTTCACTCTCGGCAGTAATGAGATCTTCTGGGGTAAAAACGGAAAAATGTGCCTTTCCCTTCGATATTTTTCTCAAACAGTCCAATCTGAAAAAAATTAATACAAAATCTCCTTGATAACTACTGAAAGTAATGGAAATATATTTCATACGTGTCCCCTTTTGATTATCAATTGACTAAGTAATTAGATCTCAAGGTTACTCAACAGAACAACTTTCATCAAAATAATGTCGGATATTAATCATAAATAACAATAATTGGTCTAGACGTTTTGAAAAGATAGATACAATGCAATATCAAACATTGATGAACTTGTATATCGAGAAGTGCTTCTGAATCAGAGTTCTTTTGTTACCCATATCATCTCTAATTATTCGCTATTGACTACATTTACGTATTTATTGGAAACATGTATTTTCATCTGTACATAATTCGAAATACACCATGGTTATCGTTTCCCAGGGTCTCACCATGTATTTTTATTAAGGAACCATAAGTCAAATGAAACTCAATTTGAAAGCCATTTCAATTCTGATTATAACCATTTCTAATCATAGAAATGCATTGTACAAATCAGGCAAAATATTTGTTCAAAAAATTTAAAGAAGCTTTAGAATCGATTAAAATAGAACAGATATTGAAATTAGTAGTAAAACGATTATAATCAGAATCAAAACAGCTTTTCAATAAGGTATTACTAGAGTTCTATAAAATAAATCTTGGGGACAGGGGGTCATAAATGATTTTCGTATAAGAAGATCCTCCTTAAAAAAATCTACCTGCTCCAAGATTTCTTAAAATGTTCAATCAGTTATTTGGGGTTATTCAGGGTGAGAACATTTGGGCTTAAATGTTCAATTAGTTATTTGGGTTGATTCAGAGTGAGTACTTTTGAGGATGTTGAAGATAAACACTTATAGACCGATTGAAAAAAAAATGAAAGAATCAAGATTGATACAGCTTTCGAATGAAACATGAAAAGTGGTTCCTTCAAAAAAATTTCTCACTAATTGCATTAATTAATAATAAAATGTTGATGATAGGCAACTACGTCTATTCCAAATGTGAATGAATAACGAATATCAGTCAAAACATAGAAAAACCAATATTTTCCGGTTTTTTTTCACTTTATTCAACGTCGGCCCATTTTTGCAACCAGAGCTTAACACCGACGCCAGGGAGCATACTCCCCCAATCCCCTGTTATTTCAGAGATAGGGTTCTCTAACGAGCTCAACATCTATGAACTCGGAACAGCCATCTTAACATCCCCTCCGAAGGATGGCATATCTATCGACATATCTCGTGTACATTGATATGACGCCTGTCATTATACATTTGTTCGGGCCATTTCAACGCACAACTTCCTTGTCTGGTGGTCACCCATCCCAGTACTAGCCGCGCCCGATGTTGCTTGGCTTCATATATCAATTCAGAATTCAAATACAAAATATGTATTTTCCTATTGTGTATAATGCCTAACTAGACCTAATATATACAACTCCTCCTACTAATGTATATGAGAGCGTTATCAAGGTCGCAACTTAATGCAATAATTGAGATTTTGCAATGCTATGATTGAAATTATTATGGATCAATTTCCAGGATTTTTTTTTAAATTAAAACACCTGGTTCAAATAATTGAATGTACTCTGTACTATTTTGAGGGTAGCTTCAGTGGCGTTGGTTTATGAATGGTTTTTGTGTTGGTGTTTTGGTGAGGGGAAATTTTGATGGATGTTTATGTGTGAATGATGTTGGGTTATTTGTGGGTTGCTTTCCCCGCCCGAGAGGGCCTGTGAACTTTCTGGGAGCGCAGCACCCTTGTCTTCAACATTTGGAATCGGTGAAGCACCCGTCAAGCCCTCTCCCCCGGACAGTGGAAGGTTTTTGGCTGATTATGTGTGGAGAATGTTAAGTTGGTTTTTATGAGGTTGCTTGCCTCACCCAGCAAGGGCAGCGGACTCTCGAGGGGCGCAGCACTCTTGTCTCCAACTACTTTTGAATCGTTGCAGCCTTGGGGCAGCCCTCCCTAGCGGGGTCGGCAGTGGGATTTTATGTGTATTCTGTTTCGAATGATGGTAGAATGTTATGTGGTGAGTTTTAGGAGTACCAAAAATGTTTTGGGGTGTGCTGCTTTATTTATGAAAGCAATTGTAGAAAAAATAATATTTTTTTTGGTTATGTGATATTTGAACACCGTTGTGCACACAAGGCGGCTTTCATCTCTCCATGCTAATTGTGCTGGCACACTTGGATAGTGGCCTTTATGCTTATGCGTTTTGTGTGAAAAATGTCGTTGTAACCTTTCGAGGTGGCGATGGGAAGATATTAGGGTGTAGTAACCCTTCATCCCATCACGTCCTGGGTTCTAGCAACAAGTGGATGAATTGTGTGGATAAAGTTGTGAATTGTTTTATGCATTTCTGCGCTCCTAATTCTGGATTAAATGTAGCTATTGTTTCTAGAATGTTATGTAACGTGTTCTGTATGGGGATATGGATGGAGGGAGAAAATTCATCTTGCTCTGGACGTTATTCAGTACCTAGATTTCCCTAATTCTGGTGAGATTTGAATTCCTTGCATGAGAGTTTCACCCCTACCCTGGCTTCCCGTGGGGTAGGTGGTCGTGTTGGCTTCTTTTGGGGTTGATTCCATTGTTTGGCTCGGGATTATGTTTTTCGTACTTTAAATTTTTGTTGAAAAATTGGGAATTTTCTGTGGTTAGCAGGGTGTGCTGCCTCGCAGTTCACGCAAGTTGCAGGGGTGTCTGGGGGATTCTGACAGGTGTGGGAGGTGCTCTCCGGCACACTTCAAACATCGAGGGTGGATGCTGCATTTATGAGCGGATAAAGTTGTGAATTGTTTTATGCGTTTCTGCGCTCCTAATTCTAAATTAAATGTAGTTATTGTTTCTAGAATGTTATGTAACGTGTTCTGTATAGGGATATGGATGAAGGGAGGAAGTTTATCTTGCTCTGGACGTTATTCATTGCCTAGATTTCCCTCTTCTGGTGAGATTTGATTTCCTTGGGTAAAAGTTTGACCCCTACACTGGCCTCCCGTGGGCTCGGGGCTCGGGATTATGTTATTCATACTTTCAATTTTGGTGAAAAATTGGGTATTTTCTGTGGTTAGCGGGGTGTGCTGCCTCGCAGTTCACTCAAGTTGCAGGGGTGTCTGGGGCTTCTTACAGGTGTAGGTGAGGTGCTCCCGGGAACACTCCGTACGTCGAGGGTAGGGGCTGCATTTGTGAGCGGAGAGTCCCCATCTCTGACATTTCCTGCATTGTTTTAGGGTTGTGTCATTTATCCTGTGCTCCCAGGTGATATTCACATTTTCAATTTGTTTTAATTCCTTTCTTGAGGTTGGAATGGTTTGTTCTCCTTGCGTGATCACAAGATAATAAGGCCTGGGGTCCTTTTCATCCTGTAAATCTACTTGATTTTTGAGTTATGATGCAATGTTATAACACTTCCATTTTTCCGATTTCTGGCACCTGATTTAAGACTTTTAGGACGAAAGCTCTCCCCTTGTTTGCCATGTTCATGCTTTTTTGTGTATTTTCATCCATATATGGGGTGTTCTCATTCGACTTTTCACATATAGGGGTTTCTTTTAATGATTTCTCCGTAGTATTGTTGGTTTCATCAATGATATCAGTTTGGCCATCCAACTGATGTATTTCTTATATTTGTGATTTTGGGGGTCGCTTGCCCTTATGTATTTTGTTTTTTAGCGGAGGAGTGGATATCATTGGGTACCTCATCTCCAGAGGGTGAGTCATCTCCCGATTATAATTAGAGGTAACTGAAGTATTCATCCTCGTAGTTGCTTTCCATTTATTCTGCTTCGAAGTTACGTTGTTTTTTATTTATATATTCATTTTCATTATTTACAATACTGGATTGATTTGAAGGGAGTGGCTGAGCATCCATAATATGAATCATGCCACCTTCCATTTTTTCAAATCTGTATCTAATTTTCCTGCAAGAATTATTGTTTTTTTATTGCTTATTTTTTTTTATAACCTAATAATCCTTTTTCCCAGACATGATTTTGTTATTTATCTATTTCTATTGTCAACAAATTTATCCCATTTTTCAGGGTCAATTTTTTTTATATTTGGCTTATAATACAGTATTCTTTCATTCTTTCCGGATGATGTGGACTGGATTGATCGTATCCCATTCTGATGATGAAATTTTCAATTTTTCATGCGACATGAGTTCTTGTATCTGTACCTATATGCGTTCAAAATATCCAGCAACCAGTGTCCCTCGTCAAACTGACCAGCCACCGGTGCCCTTCATATTTTCCGTTAATAAACCACAAATAATGGCTAGTAAATCTCCTACTATACTATGAGGGAATAGGTAAATGAAGTTGATGACATCTTCTGGAATTGAATATCTAGATCTTCTCTACTACTATTATCCTGATATACTGCAATAATTGAGTATAACTCCGAGGGAGTAATCAAACCGAATATCTCCTAATAAGAAATTGACTTTCTACTACTTCTTGTACTTCTGACATTGTTCTCATATAATAATAATGAGTTACTTGTTCATATTGAACTCATTGAGTTTATCTACTTTATGTTATAATTCCCCCTGTTACCAGATGTGGGCAGGTCAATATCATGAACTTATGTCGCATGTATTCAAAAAGGGTCATTCCATAAATGTGTTACGGAAAGTATAAACATGTCAACGGTGTCACAACTAATTCTATGATTTTCCTAATTTTGAGAGTTTTATGGTTTCCCGAAATAACAATGTTTTCATTTTTGGGTTGGTTCCACAGCCTGTGACTGAAGGATCCCATGCATCGATAAGAAATTACATTAGAATACGGTGGAACTAGGTAAGGTAATTAAGGATGAGTGGTATTGCGGAGGTTTTCTTTGGGTTTCTCCTGTAACTGTCAACCCAAATGATGCCACTGAGTATTATAAACCACTATGAGAAATTAGAAGAAATATGGTGAATTGAGATCTCCAAGTTATATGTCAGCGTAGATATATTATTTTAAACTCTGTTTTTTTGTTTTAGTAATGTTCAATCACAATTCATCTAAATGATTTATATATCGCTAAGAGACCACTTGAAGTCCTCAAAATGTAATATTTTTGAGTAATGATAGCCCACGATTTTTATTTTATTTTTTTGCGTCAATAAACTCAAATCTGTATTTTATTTGTTTTTATTGCTTTACAATACGCAATCTGGAAAAACCAAGAATACATTTAAATTTGTGTTTTATTTCGTTTTATTGCTTTATAACAAGCAATCTGAAGAAACTAAGAATACATTTCTCATTAAAAAGTCTAGCTCAGTGAAAGTGTTTCAGGTTTTTCGATCTAAAGATGATTAACTTTCAAAGTCAGTAATAAACGGTGAATAAAAATAGTTTTGTCATTTTTCGACAAAATCTTCTGCCTGCATTCCGAACCTATGAAAACTATGACTTTTTAAGTTGAATTTCTTTTGGCAACCTCTTGGCCAACATCAAACTGAATCTGATAATGACAAAAGAGGCGGTCAACAGTTATTTCATTCCAATTAATAATTTTTCATAAAGAGGTAGGTCTTCAAAAAAACACACCAGTAATATAAAAATAATTGAATTTCGTTTTGGGATAATGCTATGTTTTCAAGTCATTTGAAGAAACAGGAATCTCAGAAGTTACCTAATAATATCTCCAGAATTCTGTCTCACAATGTGGACCATAATAACTCGCCATATTCTTGAACCAATTTTATGCTTTTATTATAATTTTTAGAACAAATCTTGATTTTCAGAAAAGTTTCATTGCATCTTCGAAAATTGGAGGAACATATCAATATAAACATTGAAAAATACTTGTGAATCATTTGAGGGAAAAATTCATGATAATGATGATCATGGGTATATCTTCACAAATATTTTGAACATGCTGAATTTTAACGTTCTTCGTGACGGAGAATATGTAATTGCTTCGAAAGAGTTCACGACTACGTTATATAGACCAATCGACAGATATTTTCATCTCTATTCTTTCTGTGACAAAAATAGTACCAGAAAACTGATTATGCCATCATACGGAAGATGATCCGTAGTTATATCCTGTTATATTTCCCACCCGCAACTATCATTGCTTAATTTGTTATAATTATTCAAGAGCGGAAAATCGTGTTTTTTTTTCCTTTTTTTCGCTTGTAACATGAAAAGTAATGAAGTAATTTCGAAGTTTTTAATAGTCTAATTGTAGAAATACAAAATGAGCCCTAGCACAACTCGATCGGATTATTAGTAACAAAGAAAAACCGAAAAAAATACAGCGTTTTTTTTTATTCATAATACTGCCATTTCTGAAGTTGTAGTGTTCGCTCTCCGCGAAATAGCAGTGATTGATACGTACTTCATATTCAGAAAACACAGACACTGTCGGATCAATAGTTTTTGCATAATTGAAATTTGAATTTTTCAATGCACTTTATTGGAGCAAGCCTGGATGCGCGTCATAATTGGTCCGATTTCAATTTTGCAAAAAGCTAATGCAAGTAGAAATACATATAGGTCTACAAAAGTCTGTTCTCATTTTGCGTTAAAATACTGCGAAATAGCTGTGAAATACTTGCAAACATGACCGAAAACGGGAGAGCGTTCGAAAACGGAGTATTGGGCTAGGGCAGCAGACGCGGGGAAGTGTATGTATAATAATACATGCCCGCTGCCCGCGAATTATGAATCTGCTGCTCTACCCCCACTACTCAGCAGCTTTCACGCGCCCGCTTTCGGTCATGTTTGTAAGTATATCTCACCTATGTCGCAGCATTTTAACGCAAAATGAGAATCAACATTTTGCAGTACTATACTTCTACTTGCCATATGTTTCTGAAAAATTGAAATCGGCCTACCTATGACGCATCCTGGCTTGCTCCAACAAAGTGCATTGAAAAATTCAAGTTGTAATTATGCAAAAAATAATGATCTGACAGCGCCTGAATTTTTGCAAAAAGCATGCGCCACAACTTGAAAAATGATTATGATGATGTTATATTTTTTTTTCAACTGTTATTTTTTCTTTTTTGCCTGTTTTTATTTCTCTACAATTCACTCATGAGTGCATTGGGATGGCTTAATTAGTATTCATGTTACAAGTGAAAAACTAAAAAAGAACACGATTTTCTGCTCTTAAATGTTTATAACAAATGAGGCAATGATAGTTGCGAGTGGGAAACAACAGAATATAACTACGGATCGTCTTTCGTACGATGGCACAGTCGGTTACCTAGTACTAGTTTTTTCACGAAAAAATATCTAATGATTGGCCCAATATAATATCATTAACACCTAAGATGAAACAGAAAACTTTCAAATATAGATTCTCCAAGAAAACATTCAATATGTTGAAAATGATACTGGGCCAAACTCAGCATCACAGATTCTCAACAGAGCTATAGTACAGTTACCCCTCCCCCAGAAACCTGATATATTGTGGGAAGTATACTTATTATACTTTGTTTCAAGTTTGTAGACGATGTGATAACTTGATGACTCCCGTTCCGGACGTCCATCAATGGATTTCCAAATTTCCATTGAGAAGAAAAAACATGCTCTCTTAAACAGGAATTGATGATATGTGTTATGTAAGGGTAATATGGGGACAGCATGAATATATCATTTCCATACTGATACCATCACACCCTACAACATTTTTTTTATTTGAGAAATTATTTTCAATACATAATCAATATTATCAACAGGTGTGAACTGAAAGTTGAAATCAAGTAATTTATAATTTTTATATTAATCCATCAAAGTCTCAGTGAAGCAGAAGAGTATTTACAATCATAATTTTTCAAAGAAAGTATATTATTATTATTTTCGAGAATTTCTCAGTATTCTTGGAGTCACATTTATCGAGTTCATACGAACACTTTGTTCTCCCGCGTTGTAGAGCTACGGAGTTGTTCATAATATTTCTAATGGATCTGTTAGCCAAGGTGTTGGTGGTTCAGTCAATCTCGATATTATTTTAGGAGCATATATAATTAAGAATAGAATAGTGCAAATCAAATTTGAAGGTATCAAATTATTTTTTTTTAATTTTGATATATCAGGTTTCAGATTTATGCTTCACATATACTTTAATTGTGCAATATATGATAAAATTGACCAAAATGTCAACATTTTCGACACCTTTTCCAATACTCCTTCTAGGTTCCACACTGCAAGTAAATCAATGAGTGAATCACTTTGAGGGCCTATTCTGGTAGGCAATTCGACAATTTCAGATAGCTGATGGGTTTCAAATATCGACAGTAAGTTTTGCATGTGAGTTTTTAGGACATGAAACATCAATATTGAAATCACTTGTGCATATAATATTGGAAATAGATAAAAAAAATCGAGTCTTCGAGTTGTTCTGTCAGAAAAAACGTTTATCCAAAGATGGGGGCCTATAAAATAAATATCATAAATTCCGAAGTCATCAGTTCTGGTAAATGAATATGAACGTAGTTTCATTGTGAATAATTGAGGGTTTTCTGCCAATTTAATGATTCAACATACCTATCAGGTGCAACAATACATTCCACTTTGCTGTCCGCTGTCAAATCCAGTTTTGGGCAATATCTTTGGGACTTTTTGAACTTTCCTTTTCCATCGACAACACATAATTTATCTGAAAAATAAACCTTTTTATCAAAATGACTTTGGAATCTTGAAGACTGATAAAAACAAACTAAATTTGATTAGACCACTTGCAAACGCGTTTAACACTCCGATTGCTTTGTCATTGATATATGAATGACAGTATGATTTCCGTTTGTGACGCGTCATTCTTATTCAAATGACAGACAACGATATGTGTTAGGCCATGTCAATCATTCATAAATGACGGGGCAATGTAATTTAAATATGAATCAGAAAGCGTGGCATGTGTGTAAAGTTTAGGTATATCGGGATTGAGAAATATTGTAAAAATAAACATTTTGCACAATAATAATGAAATTAACGTTTATTCTCTGATTAAAAACAAATCTGAGGTTGTTCGGGACATTTTTCACAGTAACTATATACCATTATAGCCCGTTGTCTCGCTGCTTCACGCGCAGTCCATGATTGTAGACTGCTGCTTTTTC
This sequence comes from Gonioctena quinquepunctata, assembly GCA_018342105.1. NCBI lineage: Eukaryota > Metazoa > Arthropoda > Insecta > Coleoptera > Chrysomelidae > Gonioctena > Gonioctena quinquepunctata. The sequence goes on from JAFIRS010000877.1 coordinate 320,214, forward strand.
TTCCAATTTTCCTTCCGTTCTCCCCAACTTTCTGCTATTCACGAGCTGATCGTTCTGGTTGACTCAGCAAATTTGCAGCCAAATATTCACGAAATTTTCGTTTTTGAACCTTATTTTTCTTAGCCTTGTCATTCATATATGAATGATATTTTGATAATTTTCGTAAATGGACAAAATAAAATATAATGAATAAAAAATGACCACCAATTAATGAAATGTAAAAAATTAGTTGACTGGGTTTTAATTTGCCCGAAGGACCGAAGGACCTCTTCTAACGAAAAACAATAGGAAGAAAGAAAATCACAAAAAATATGAAATAGACGAAAGTTTGGTGAAAAAATAAGTCATATTATTTTTAGCTTCTATGCAATTTGGATGATATTATGCATTTTTTTTAAACGAAAAGTAGACATTACCTTCTTTGAAATTGAAACCTAGTTACGCCTTTGACAACTATGCTTTGAATAACATGATAATGATGATTTATCTTTGTTGTCCGGTATTCCAATTAAATTCAGAGCTCGCCATCCATTGTGAAAAGGAAGATAATTTTATTTTCCATGAGTGGTTTTTCCAGAGTTAAATGGTAATAATGATATACCGATTACGATTATAATTGGGAGGTATAGATATGGGAAAATACAAAGACAATAGACATAACATGCAAATACTGCAAAATATGATCATCATACATTCAATTTTGCTTGCTGAACATGAGAAAATCTATCGTTTGATCATTTTTCATCCCAGCAATTAATAATGTTCACAAAGAGATATTTCCTCAAATTAACGACCACTGTTATTAAAGCTATACCAAATGAAGCTCAGAAATGTATCATAGTTGAAGCTGTGGTAAAAAGGAACTCATCAAAACTGAAAAAAAAACTATTGTTTCACTCCCGCAATCCAAATAACACATTAGTAATGAACTGGATACTGGATACGCGGTCAGTCGGAAAGGTAGATTTCACAATTAATTCACTGATTCTAAAATTATCAGATCAAATTCATAGAAAAACAAAAACAGGATTTTTTTTCCATTTATCATTTAAATTTTATTCACATTTAACACACCATTTTCTTGAAAGAATATGTGTGTGTTACTTTTAAAATTGAAATTTCAAATATGCATAGAAACTAGTGATAATATTGCAGTATTAATATTGACAATGATATTTAGCATGAAAAAACAGAAAGCTTATCAGTACTTATAGTAATGACTCAATCAGTAAGAGGAGATTTCATTGTCTAGCGACCAGATTTTCTTTCATATTTTACTTACATGATAGATTTTTAAATTATAAGGGTATGATATTGACTATTTTAGAGGCAATATAATAAAGTGATCTTTGTATTGATATAAAGGCGGTGCTTGTAAATTTTACTTGCTCGGGTAGTGATACGATGTGTCATTTACTCTTTATTCATCAATTTACAATTACTTTTTATATGCATTTGATCAAGTTTCAGAACTCTAATCTCGTCGAATAGTTTTTTTGTGGAAAATTTTCAGTTTTTGAATAGTATGATTTTTAGAGTTTTTTTTTTGGCTATAATCAGTGGAGACAAAACGGATTTACATGCCCCATGCGACAATGCCATAGTTCAAAACTGACTCAGTTAAGGCCCTGTATACATTTAGTAGGTTTTTCTTCGGAAACCAATCTCTAATCTGATAACATTTGCACTACATTTTCCTTAATTTTCTTGTTATATACTCTACGTGGTGCTGCCACTTCATATGTGATCCAAAAGATCAATCCTATATTTTTTGTTTTAGGGACCAATGAGATGTTTTGAGAGCAATTACAATTTGCGAAATCATGACATTTATTAGTGTGTGTTCGCTTGTTCAAAGTGAAACACATGAAATTAGATTTGTTCACATTAAATGTCCATAAATTTTTATGAAGCCATGCTCATTGTTTTTTATATATACAAGATCCCACATGTTATTCTGCAGCATAATAACTGTGTCATCAGCATAACAGACCACGTACTGATTGGATTAGACTATTTATGTAGATAGTCAATAATACTGGATCTAACACTGTGCCCTGTGGCACACCACACTCCACCAGACAGGATTTACTTATGGAATCACCATCTTCAACCTGCAGAAACCTCTCCTTGAGATAGGATTCAAACAATTCCAGTGCAATACCTCCGATACCCAAACTGTACATCCTGTATAGTAAAATGTGGTGCGACACAGTATCAAAAGCCTTTGCTAAGTCTAGGAATATCAATAAGCGTTTCCTACCCTGGTTAAGATTTTCAGATATGTAGTCTATTAACCTGACGATCCCAACTTCTGTTCCAAACCCTTGCCCAAGTCCATATTGGTTACATGATAACAGTTTATGATTTTCCAAATAGGAAATGAGTCTCAACTTGATGCATTTTTCCATAATTTTGCTAATATTGCTAGTAATGGCTATCGGTCTATAATTGATTTTAGGATATGAGTATTTCTATTTTTATTTAAATCTGACCATCCTATGATCAAAAGGGATTCAAATATCCGTAAACCTACCCAACATTTATATGTAATATGACTCAAATAAAAATCGTGTACGGTCGAGGGCCCCCGTCAGGAACAAAGTTCCTCACGCTTCTTCTTCAACTCCGAATGTAATTCGATATGGAGATTTTTCATCGCGTAAGGAAAAAGCGTTATGCTCCCTCCATGCGACTTCCTCTCTCTTTCAGTAATCTGTATGTTTTAATTTTTTTATTTTCTATAATTTTTCAATGCAATTAATGTGAAGAAAGAAATTAAATCAAAAAGTTTCATTTAATATTTTATTTATCAAAAATTTAATATAAAATAGTGAATTATAAATTATAACGAGGTAGCAGAATATGTTGCTATCAATTTCATGTATCCACCATCTTGTGTTCCTTTTTTCTGAATATTTTTCACATTGAAAGTTGACGTTTTCTATTCATCACATTTAATTGTCATTATACCATGCAATACTATACTTATATATCCTTTTTCCAAACTCCTCCGTCACAGTAAAAGGTATTTTATTCCTCATAATACTATTCGTTAGATTATATCAAAATGACGCGCCACATATTCAATGTAAACCATTAATCCAACTTCGGCATGCCAAAAACTTATATTATATCTAAAATAATTAATAAAAAAAACATTTTAAAGGCAAGTTTTATTTCAAATCCACTGAAAAGTATGAGTTAATTGTTTTGGATGTGTGATGAAGGTTATTCCATGAGTTATAGATTCAAAAGCTTGTCGCGCAAAGTTTTCAGTTCGAATACAAAAGCGACAAGCTTATGAATCTTTAACTCACGGAATAACCTACGTCACACATCCAGATCAATTATTTTTTATTTTTTAGTGATTTTGAATAAAAACTTGTCCTTAAAAAGGTTTTTTTTTATTAATTATTTTATTTTGTGCTTTTTTGTTAAAGCATCATTATAATGAGGCCTTTTTTTCCTATAAGTTCTGAGCTATCTAATCCTCCAATGAGGAGAACATCGAAAGATGAACTCATCCGCCATTTCGGAGTTGTCATCTTCATTTTATGAATATCAACTAAAAATCAATAATCTTCGACTAAATTCATAATCTCCGAACCCAAAAACCCCGGCATACCAATTTTGAATCGAATCTGGCCATAATCACAAAACTCGTTCACAATCTTGAATTTGTGAATTTTGATTAATGATCTCCGGCCCCGAAAACTCCCACATACCAATTTTGAATAGAATCGGATCATAAACACAGAGATCATCGAACATCTGATCTATGAAGTTTGAAGAAAAGTTCATAATTTTCGACACTGAAAATCCCCACATACCAATTTTGAATTGAATCGGGCCATAAACCTAATTCTCGTTCGCCATCTTGGAGCGCCATTTTGTTTTTTTGTCTTACAGAAATTCCATTCTCAATTTCATAAATTTTGTCGAAAAATTCATAATATTCGACTCCGAAAACCCCCACATACAAATTTTGAATTGAATCGGACCATAATCACAAAACTCCTCCGCCATTTTGGAGCCGCCATCCTGAATTTCTGAATTTTGACAAAAAATTCATTATCTCCGACCCTGAAAACCCCCACATACCAATTTTGAATCGAATCAATGTCGGCAAGTGCTCCAAAAATGGATTACAAATTTTGAACTGGAAAGAATGACATACGAACGAAGCAAGTTAAATAAAAGCTTGTGAAAAGGATATAATCATCTGAACACACGTTATATAGAAATATAAAAAATCTAAAATATTTTCCACGTATTACCACTTAACGATAATATCCGACTTGTATTCACATAGATATCCTACCGCTCATGTATCCTTTTAAATTTCTTGTGAGCAGAACAGCAGTTCGAATGGTTTCGTACACCTTCGGAATCATATGAGCAAGGGACAGACGCTTGTCACACAGACTCGTACCGCAAGCCACAAAAAGTAATTTCGTTCCAAAAAAATATAACCAAACTCTAAAATTCCATGAAGATCAAATTGTATAAATTCAGATCACTTCTGAAAAAACAGACGTCCAATAAACAAAATCACACATTGATGTTTCACGGGTTTCGAACTCTATATTATTTCCAAAAAAATTTTAAAATTTTTGAAAATCAACTTTGAATTCACGAAATGTCAAAATGCGATGACACGTTCAATCAAAACTGTTACTGACAAATAGATGGCGTTTTGGCCTGACATACAAATTATTCGTTTTCTACAGATTTGTTGTTCTATAATATGGAATTCAAGAAAGAGAAAGACTAATGATTTATTTGTGCCAAAGAAAGATCAATTATTTTCAAATATCACCTTAATAAAAGGGACGAAATAACCGGTTATGAAAGGAGCGTTATTTGCTTTCATAGTGCTCTGGACAAAGGTATCTTGGATTCGTCCAAAACGAAATCCATAATGAAATCAACAACGTACCGAATTATTCGAAAAATAATATATATATATATATATATATATATATATATATATATTTCCAGCAATGCTATTATTGTTCCTTAATAAAACCCACAGGAAATGGTACCAATGGATCAGTTAGGTGGCCACCAAAATCACCTGATCTGAGTCCACAAGTTTTACTCGTGAGGTCTCGTAGGGTTCATCCTCGTCAAACACTGACAACATTTGATTGTTCAGTGTACATTGAATAGAACATAATTTTGTATAACGGAGGACAGACGTATTTTTGAATATGTACTTGGAAACTGGTTACGAAGTTAACCAAATTTACACTGCCACTCCCAGAACCTCGTTTTCGATTCAGCTTCTAATTTTGTTCAATTTTTCGTTAATGAATTTTATACCTACGGATTTTTTCAATTGTAATATCTCAAGTATCAAGCTTATTCTGTAAGTTATATTGTCCTTTTTTTATTCGAGTTTGTTTTTTAGTATTAGATGAAAATAAAAGTCTATAAGTCGATATGTTTTCTGTTCGCAATAAAATTTACTATTCAGTTGTAAGGATGGTCCATATGGTCCATATAGTTTCTATAACAAAACAACAAACAATTCAGTCTTTATTCTACGAAATATTTGATATTTATTCTCTATGAATTATTATTATTCCATCAAAAATGAAAAACGTCTTATTCCTCAAGAGTGCTGACTACAGATACCTTTACAATAGGTGTATGTCGGTCGAATATCCATAAAAAAACAACTACTTCCCTGGCTTCGACGGACGTTGAATGACATCCGATGCAAAGTCCTACAAGGTACTTTGCAAATGTTTGTTGCGAAATTGATAAATATTAACCACTTAACTCAGGCTGACCACCTGCAGACCGGTTTCGGGGTATATGCCCCTCATCAGTACAGGGTGGGTCAAGCAGACAATGAATAATATCTGCGGTACCTGATTGAAACGAATAAAATCCATCGACGCATTCGCTGGGATTGAATAAGCGGAATGAACTTGAATAAGCGGAATGAACAACTCCATTAGCTAACGCCATCTCGACGAAACTAGAGCAACTCAAACATTACCGACTAAAATGTCCTTCTAAATCTCAGGATGGATGGGATGGTACCGCAGATATTAATCATTGTCTGCCTAACCCACCCTGTACTGATGAGGGGCAAATACCCCAAAGCCGGCCTACAGTTGGTCAGCCTGAGATAAGTGGTTAATATTTCGCAACTATTTGCAAAGTGCCTTGTTGGACTTTGCACGTTCATCCATCGGATGTCATTCAACGTCCGTCGAGGCATTAGCCAGGGAAGTAGTTGTTTTTTTATGGATATTCGACCGACATACACACATTGTATAGGTATTTGTAGTCGGCAGTTTCGAAAAATAAGACGTTTTCATTTTTGATGAAATATAGCTGTCCATCGATATGTCACAGACTTCTGTCTCCTATTGCTTATTATTATTCATGGGACTAATATAGGGATGATAAAACAGTGTCTCCAAATTAAATTCGAAATAATGATTGAGAAAAATAAAAAATTGTCAACATATCCTGATATAATTTGTAATTATGAACTCTAGCAATGGAATAAGTTACATAGTGGACTATTGAAAAAATAAAATTACAGTAAATTGAGAATCGAACTACACGTGTCGCATATAGTGGCATTCTTGATGAAATTTGCAATATATTGGTGAAGTTGGTTGGTCCAACATTTTTTGAAATTATTGGCAAAAACGAAATTTTTCAAAGTATTCAGTTTACATTTTATTTGTACATTTCAAAAAGTATATATACCATTGAAAAATTATCTCATTTTCTTCCGCTGTAAAACATGAGTACAGTAGCGATTTTTTTTTCACGTGCTACGTGGCACAGGGGGGGTGCGTTAGCGATCATCTTGTAAAACGCGTTTTGTCATATATCTCCTAAACAGTTCGTCGGACGCAAAAAAATACAGTTTATTTTTTTTTTAGATAATTAAATGTTCTTCAATTATGTTCAGATACGTTTTTTTTGTAAAATCAATATTTATTCGAGTTTTTGAGTCAAATTTGAAACGCATGCTTTTTCTGCGAATAACTCAAAAACAATCGATCCTACGTCAAAAATAGTTATTTTAAAAGTTGTAGAGCTGAAAATTGTCTACAAATGTTGTTCCAAATTCATTCAATAGTTTTCACACAGTAGATAGCCAAACGAAAATTATTTACATATAATGAGTCAGATGCAGGGAACAGGTAAATTGACTGGATTGTGTAGGAGTAACAGATGAAATATCCGAACCAGGCCCATAAAAAATAAGAAGAATAAAATAAATAATGTGAATCACTAATGTATAACCTATTACAATGTACATTATATAAAGAAATCAAAATAAATACATATTATCGATTATGTGGATAAATATTCAAATAAAGATAGGAATAACATTCATTAATTATTCTTTAAAAAAATTATTACATGTCTTTCCAAATCATTCCAACCTTCCTTTGGGCATCAAACTCTGTAGTCGTTCTTGAATTCTTACTCTCAAATTCACTCTGTAAATCACTCCATAGTTCTTCCGAATTCACCCTGACAATTATCTCTCAACCCTTTATAACCTTTGCCTATCTTTAACCCTCTCCTGGCCCCCGTTCATCGTTCCTCAATTTTTATCCCTGCCAATTACCCCTCTTTTACAACAAATTCCTTCGGAAATCATATCTTTGCTTCTCGTTTACCTTGCCACTGTTCGTTCAGCTATCTACTGTACGAAAACTATCAGAGATGGAAAAAACAGTTCAACACAAAATTTGTAGACAATTTTTCGCTCTATAACTTTCAAAATGACTATTTTTCACGATGGATGAATGGTTTTTGAGTTATTCACGGAAAAGGCATGCATTCCAACTTTGACTCAAAAACTCGCATAAATATTGATTTTACAGAAAAACTTTTATTATTTAAAAAAAAGATCTGTATTTTTTACGTTCGACAAACCGTTTTGGAGATATCTGACAAAACGCGTTTCCCAAAATGACCGCTAACGCACAGCCTCCCGTGCCGAGCCAACTCAGAGTTATTTTCAGGACTGACCCCCCTATCATGTGAAAAAAAAAATCGCTTCTGTAACCTCCTGCAGAAAAAAAACATATCATTGGTCATTAATAAATAAAATGACTTTTCGATGGTTGTGAAACTCTTCTATTGAAAACAGGATAATGGTATTGTGAGTAACAATTTGTACGCTGCATGTTTCACTGTTTCACTCGTTAGATTCATTCAAACAGTTTGATTGTATAAAAGTTATCTTTTCTGTAATGGGTTTATGATCATTACATATTGTCAAGTCGATTCTTTTTGGTAATTCATGGGGTGGTGCGTTAAAGTGAAGTAAAGTTTGGAAGAATGAATAGATGTCATGTTACCTACCAATTTTTTCAGGTTGATTTCATTTTGTTGGATGGCTCTCTACGTGTTGAAAAAAAGGAGGTGGTACATAATCTATATCGTTGAATTGGTAATTAAATTTCTATCGAATGGCAAGATGGCCCTCGGTGAGTACCATTTGAAAAAACATTTTTCCCTTAAAAAATGCATACAGAAAATTCCAATTCCTGCTGTAAGGATTTGTTATTGATCGATGAAATTACTATGAGTTACTGATGTGAATTGGTATAAATTTTAACCTGATCAAGGCCTCCTGGGCTAAAATTTTTTGAGATGTTCAATTGTAAAATAAAATTTGGCAACACTGTCGTATGTAATTTGAGCCGTAGAATCCAAAAAACATCAAACCTACAGGGTGTTCTATTTGAAAAATCAAAGTTGGTGGCTATTCTGGCGAAACCGGAAGTTATATGTTTTCATATGTTCGTCAATCCAAAATTGTGTCTCATATCTATGTACAAAATTTCATTCAAATCGGTTAGTAAGTGAAGGAGATATAGGCATGGCCCTAGTCCCATTGTCACGTGGTATACCTACGCATTTTCATGTGACTGAATTCTTGGATTGTCGCTTTTTTCAGATTCCCATTTTTCTAAATTTCTTCAATATAACTTCAATATATCCAACGAAAGCTAATCTAGACGATATGCCCTTCCATTTGAGCCTTCAATACTGTTTCTTCGATTCATGTAACATTTTTAACACGAGTTTGGAATAGTCGGTTGACATCCTCACTCTATCCGGGAAATTTAACTGCTTTGTTGACCATTTTTATCTACGAAAAATACGAATGGAAGTATTTTCCACTCACTTTACGTATTTTACAGCTTCAACCCATTAATAGCGCAGTTTCAATTTGTTCGGATTAGTTGAAAAACTGTAATACCTACTTGACACCGGGTGAATTTCGTGGCTGCACCCACGCAACACACTTCCCCTTCATTTATTTTTTCCATTCCGCAGATAAGATAAACTGCAGTTTTACTTTAAAATCACTTGCAAAAAGTATTTCATGACCAAACATACCAAATTGGGCCGAGTATAATTGAACGTAAACAACAGTAAACAATGAACAGCTGAAAATTATAGCTGGTGAAATTTTGCGCGAAACGCCACCGTGAGCGCTGCCCGTCTACAATGGCAGAACTCCGCCCACTTGCACGGAGACAATAGCACACACCCAGTAAAGGGCTCGTACAAATCCGTACAAAGCGAACATTTACTAGAGTGAGTACTGTGACAGAACACAACGGGTAAGATACAAAGGGCCAACGAACCCAAGTGTCATCGAAAGCCACGCCTAGACGCATCTACGAAGTGGAGTTTTCAGTTAGTACATCTCAGGTGCAGGCGCAAGGATTCACACGCTACCAAGAGGTATCCATAAAGGATTATCTCCACCTTAAGAAACTATTAATGCATATTTAGACCGGTTTAATGTGTTAACCATGTGAGTTTGGAGAAATGGATTTGAATTCATTCATTCCAGGTGTAACTAGGTCACAGTATCCTGATTTTCACTCTATTTCCTGGGAATATTATATCTTATTGATTTTCCAGAATAATATTCAGTTGAAAAACGTAGTATACGTTATCGTGTTCAAAACAATGATGAAAGAATGATGAAAAGTGCTGCAATGGTGAATATACAGGGTGATTCAAAAGTACTTTGACAAACTTCAGGAGGTGATTCCTTACAATATTCTTATATTAATTGTCCAAATAAATATAAGTCCGAAAACGCTTCGTTTCCAAGATACAGGGTGTTGAAGTTTTATTTTCGTTTTTTTTTCAATAACTTTCGAAATACTGACTTTAACTGAACGAAAATTGGTACTGAGATGTTTTTTGAGGTGTTGAATTCAAACCTGATCTTATTATTGCTCTCACTCGTAGGGGGTTCTACCTACACGTCTTTCTCTTTGAAAATTCATAACTTTTTTGAGCGTACCTCTAGCACATTTTTCAGTGAAAAAATAAATTCCTCTGTATATCTACGTAAAAAAATTACTTCTTTTACAAGTCGCTATAAGCAACCGTTTTCTAGATATTTCGACTTGAAAATTTCAAGTCGATTATTTGATAATCGATGCGTGTTGAAGTTATTACCATTATTTTGCATTTTTCACAAGAATGCTTAGGAAATGAATTTTACGTTTAAGTAAGTAGTTTTGTTTTTTGTAGGGGGCACCACCTATTCTATTTATTTTTACTCGTTTGAAATAGTTATTTTTGTATCAAGGGTGCAAAATCTGTATTTGTTTTAATAAAATTTGTAAGAAATATCAACATTTTATTTCAAGAAATTTTGAATATGTAAAATAAAATAAAATAAAATAAAGGAAACTAAATTGTATTCAAATAAATTGTCCAAAGTGTCCACCTCCAGCGAAGATACAGTCATTCAGTCTTCTAGTCATTGAATCTTGTACCTGCCCAAAAATTATTGGTGTGTTTCTTATTGATTCACAGGCATCTACTATTTGGTTTCTCATATCTTGCTCGTTTGCTACTGGAGTTTTATACACTAGTGACTTCAAATGTCCTCAAAAATAAAAATCTAGCGGGTTCAGATCTGGGACCTTAGTGCCCACGCCTGGTTAGGTTCTTCTACACCCCTATCGATCCATCGATTTGGATAGACAGTGTCAAGGAATTCCCTGGCTACAACGCCAAAATGGGCCGGAGCCCCATCATGCATAAACCACATGCGGATACGAATTTTTAATGGTACATTCTGAAGTAGTCCCGGCAATTCATTTCCTAAAAAGTCTCTGTAAGTTGCGCCATTCAGTCGGAACGGAACAAAGAAAGTAATTATTAATTATTGCCGCCCATACATTTACAGCAAATTATACTGATAATGTCTTTCACTAACTGCGTGCGGATTTTCCAGAGCCCAAACATGGTTATTATGAAAGTTCGTGATAGCATTTCGGGAGAAGTTTGCCTCGTCCGTGAAGAGTACATATCTTAAAAATTGAGGATTTCCAGCAAATTTTCTCAAAAACCACTGACACATAGTAATGCGTTGGGGAAAGTCTCGTGGCAGAAGAGCTTGTACCTTTTGAATATGGTATGGATAAAATCGTTGATCGTGGATAATTCTTCAAACTGTGGACTGAGTAGAATTGAGAGCTTCAGCAATTATTCTTGTACTTGTTTCTGTATTCTCCTCGAGAGCGTTCAAAACAGCTTCTTTCAATTCTGGGGTTCGTACTGCTCGTGGTCTTCCAATAATATCAGCTGCCCTCTTGAAGCTACCTGTTTCTGCCAAACGACGCTGGGGACTGGTAAATGTTGGAGCTGAAGGCAGTACTCGATTAGGAAATCGCTCCTGGTAAATACGTCTTGTGCGCGCGCATTGCCATCCGCAAGGCCATGAACGAAATGCATATCGGCTAAATGAGCATTATTGTTTAAGTAATCCATTTTTTCAAAATAAGTGTTTTAAAACTTACAGAAACTTCAACAAAACAACAAATCGTTTAACTGTCACATAATATGTAATTACCAAAACTACTTACTTAAACGAAAAATTCATTTCCTAAGCATTCTTGTGGAAAATGCAGAATAATGGTGATAGCTTCAACACGCATCGATGATCAAATAATCGACTTGAAATGTTCAAGTCCAAATATCTAGAAAACGGTTGCTTATAGCGACTTGTAACAGGGGTAGCTTTTTTACGTGGATATGATAGGGGATTGATTTTCCACTGAAAAATGTCCTAGAAGTACGCTCAAAAAAGTTATGAATCTTCAAAGAAAAAGACCTGTAGGTGGCGCCCCCTACGAGTAGTAGCAATAACCAATTTTCGTTTAATTAAGGTCAGTATTTCGAAAATTATTAAAAAAACGAAAATAAAAATAAAACTTTAACATAATGTATCTTGGACATATATTTATTCGGACAATTCATATTAGAATATTGTGAGGAATCACTTCCTGTAGTTTGTCAAAGTACTTTTGGATCACCCTGTATACATTTCTCACGCGCATGTGAATACCTATAGCCCGAGCCTGATCCTCTTCGACCACCATCTGAAAACTATAATCATTGTTGAGATTTTGGTTCGGACCGAAAAGATGGGAAAATGGATGAAATATAGAATATATAAAATGTTCAAGGTTTGTCCTGGAGCAACTGGTATTCAATATGGAGAATACCGGTAGTCTATAATAGGATGATAATCACCTCTCATTAGTATTAGTCATGGTATGAAATTAAAATAGCAATTTTGTTTGTTTACATAGATATTCAAAGTGATCTTGATGTGTAGATGTACAAATACTGGAAAATCCGATGACAATATAGTTTCTATTAAATAGTAGGTAATTTTTCTATACTTAATTCGCATGTTTTTCAATGAACAAAATATAAAAAAAAAATATCTCTCGATTTGAATTATAACCTTTTCTGGTTTGACTTCCTCAAATATAACAGACCCCGCTGGGAATGTGAATACAATGACCAATCATTGAGAATAACTTTTTGGAGTATTATCGAATTATTATTTGTTTATTTCGCAAGCCTCTCCTTACAATTTTATATTGACCATGCATAGGAGATAGTGATAAGTTTTCCAACTAGAGCAGTGCATAGTTACAGTTTTCTGCATACATTGGTATTTCCAGTAAAATGCTGACTAAATCATAAAGATCAGAGTTTGTGTTATATATTTCTTTGAAATAAAATAGATTCCATTCATTTCGAATATAAGTTCCTGTTAAATTCAGGTCACGGAAAATAAATAAAGAAAATAGTGCCACAATGTATTTTTAAATAATTCAATCAAAAACTCATTGGTGTTACACTCAGTGTAAAAACTTACTGTTTCCTCAAAATCCAGAGTCCTCAAGGCAGCAAAACGGTGGAAAAGATGGAAAGCTCCAATAGTAAAAAATTCAATGGCCCGAAATATCACATGTGGACACGTGGAAATATCACATATAAATCATATTCAATGCGAAGGATTGCCGATTATATTTACCGAAAAGTCCGAACGCCTTGCTGCCAATATTGATCCTAAAATCCATGAATAATGGAAAGAACTGATTGTCCAAGTCATGTTTCTTAACTTAGTTTCAATGGAATGTGAACAGTTGAGGACTGTCATGTCGTGCGAAACACCCCCTACAGGTGGTCGTGATTGAGAATAATGCATGAACAACGATCAGCAATGAATTCTTCAACTATCAAATGACCATTACTGATAGCAATGATAAAGGCGTCTTCAATGCAGAAATTGATAGACAAGAAATGTATTTCTCCTTGTATGTTGATGACGGACTCATTATTGTTTGTTATCACCTATGGTTTTGGGAAAAATATCTTCAAGTTTTGAAACCACTGTGACTCATGTCGAATACTTGGTTGGAATAGAAATACGCCGAAATAAAAGTAGAAAACAATATTTATCAGTTATCAATGTTTCGCACAGTGGTGTTTGGGAAATTTGGAATGTCAGCTTAGGAACCGAATGCAACACCAGCTCATGCAAATGGTATTTCCCACGGTGCCCATGTCGAAGGAAAAATAAAAAATGAATCTACTCCATATGGAGAGGCTGTAGGAGATCTCGTGTTCCCAGCAGTAGTCACACGTCCAGAAAGCTGATATAGTAAGGAACCAGGTGGCCGAAAAGTCATTCCTAAAACATCGAAGTGTGTACTCGAATATATAGTTTTGATAAAATATGTGTCTTGTTAGGAGTGATACAAAATCACCGATGTATATCTGGATGTCTCCATAAAATTCACGATTGCAAAAAGTACAAAAAAAAACTAGTGTGCGGTAAGCTGTTTCTTTCCTCTTCCGATACTCTTTTTGACGCTGAGCATATGCTTTCACTATTGTCTCCCTATAATGTATATAAATAGTGAATACAATTCCACAACGCTCATGTGCTGCAAATACACGAATAATTTCAAATACCAAACGGAGCTGCTGTGAAACGAAGGACTACCAATCCTCAACACGACCATATTTTTTTTTGTATTTATTTATATTTTATGTTTGCTGTGAGTACTAACATTTTAAAAAATATTTCATTTGGTAACTCGAAAGGTCAGGTTTTCTTCAACTCCGAATGTTATTCGATATGGAGATTTAGATTATTTATATTTGTATATTTCCGTCACGTAATGGAAAAGCGTTATGCAGCCTCCATGGTTCCAAACGATCCAATAAATCAAATAATATCAAATTTTTCCCTTTAAATTTTTTTTCATCACATTGAATTGTCATTATACCATGCAATACTCTACCTAGATATCTTTTTTCCAAACTCCTCCGCCACCGTAAAAGGTATTTTATTCCTGATAATACTATTCGTTATATCATATCAAATTGACGTGTCACTTATTCAATATAAACCATTAATCCAGCTTCGGCATACAAAAAACCTAAGAAGTTATGTCCAAAAAAAAAATAATCATCTGAACACACGTTATATAGAAATACAAAAGAAAAAAATATCTTCCACGTATTACCTCAACGATAATATCCGGCCTGTATTCGTATAGATATTCTACCGCTCATGTATCATTGATGAAGTCGCATGGAGGGGCCAAACGTTTTTTCTTACGTGACGATTTCTACCAGTCAACACCTACCGCAAGCCGCGTAAAGGAACTTCGTTCCAGAAATTGCCTTTTAAATTAAAATACGTTAAAAATATGTTTCTATGTTCAACTCGCGATTGCGATGTTATTTTTCGACATATTCGCAAAAATTATCCACCATTTGGAAGGTTAATTGTCTAGTTTGTAACAAAATATGTCAAAGTTTTTGTAAGAAAATTTGTCGAAATCTTTTTTTTTAAATGAAAAGGTACGAAAACTGAAAACGTTTCAAACGGTTAAAGATAGATGTACGGTTCTTTGACAAAAAATGTGCCCAAAAGCTTGGGAATGTTAAAAAAAAATATGTGTCTAGCGCTAACGGTATTCGTTAAGATGATGGCGCGCCGCAGCGCAGACCGTTTGAATAAGCGTTCACTCAAACGGCACGGGTATGGCAGAGCAAATACCGATGAAAAATACCCAGGTGAAGCTGGTGAATCTCGTAACAATAACAATAATTATTGATTGATATATAATATATGTTTATATGTAGGTAGCATAGGTTAATGTATGGTTGTCATGTAAAAAAAACAAATGGATTAAAACGTATCTACTTTATTACATACTATGTTCGTGACATTGTGAATAGGAAAAGTATTCAGAAGGCAACCTTGCAATAACATTTATATTTCTAATAAACTAACTACAGTTCATACTAATGAAGCTCTATGGAAACTTAGTAAAGAAGAGCAAAAAAAAATTGGATTAATTTGAAGAACACTTGCCATCACAATAGCAACCTATTATGCAGTCTAATCCTGCTTTTAAACAACTACAGTTTCCAATACAGGTCTTGAATTTACATGTGCGGCATCATTTTAAAACGTTAGGTTTGGACGACCACCATTTGTCATGAATACAGGATTTAGTAAATTAACTTTCAAAGCCCATGAAAAATTAGTTGGAGTGGGAATTTTGGGTATTTACTAAAATTGCCCTCTTTCAGACAATCATTTGGTAGGCTGCTCTTTGAACATGTTGATAAAATGCTCCTCAGGAGGTGGTAAAATTCTTAATTCAGATTAACAAAAGTGTTTAGCTCGAAACACGTACCGAAAACCTGTCCGTTACTGGCGATATACAATGTAAAGAGTGTAAAAACAAAGTTGTGAATTATGTCAAGTGTGTAAATTGTAACTCTTGTTTTCATGCAAGCTGTGCAAAAAACATAAAATGTTAAACCGTCGATGAAAACTTAGTTAAATGCTGTGAGAAACAAGACGAAAACTTCAGTTTGGAAGATGATATTGACAGCGCGTTCTTCGATGCAGTGGACAATATAAGTTCGGATCAGAAAATTGATATAAATATATTCAAGTACGTTATCAAACAAAAAGATATAATTATTGCTGAATTGTATAACAAGTTGAGAATTCTGAAAGGTCAACTGGCTAGCGCCACGGAAAACATTCGAGAAATCACCGAAACAAAGAAACAATTTCAACGAAGAATCCCTCACCAGCGGCGCCGACAAACTCAAATGAACCATCGGGAAGTGTCCGCTTCAATGAAATTTCGTCTCAAGATGTCGAATCACATATGATATGCAGTAAATATACTTATATTGAAAGCAATCCATCTACAAGCTTTGAAAAAAACGTAATACACAGAGTCAATGGACTAAAGTGACCAAGAGACCAAGAGAAAAAAAGAGAACAAGAAAAAAGCCAAGGGGAAACCTATTAGTTGGTAACTTCTCTGGACGAGCATCAGTCGAAGGCATTGAAAAAACTTTGGATCTCCACGTTTATAACCTCAAACCTAACACCACTGAGGAGGAATTGAAAAATGTTCTGCTATCAACCTTTCCTGGATTGAAATGTGAGCCTCTGCAATCCAGATATCCTGATAGGTACTCTTCATTCAAAGTATGTGTTCCCAGAAACTGAATCGACATTATTGAAGACCCAAATAGCTGGCCCAAAAATGCATATGTTCGATATTCTTTACAACGAAGGGAAACAAAAGAATCAGAGACCTAAAATCGATGACTCAAGTAGACGATGACAATCATGAAATGAAACTGAAAATTCTCCACCTGAATACCCAGAGCCTTACAAATAAGTTGAACAAATTTGACGTCCTTCTCGACAGAGAAAAGCCTGACATAGTCAGTGTAGTTGAACACTGATGTAATAAGGAAAACATATATTACATGACAACTCCCGGATCCACTGCAACAACATACTTCTGCCGCACCAGCCATATCCATCTAGGTACTGTAATATATGTAAGAAACAACTGGAAGGTGCACGTCCTTGACCTATCTTCGTTTTCTGAAGAGATGATTTGTGAATGTAGTGGAATCAAGCTTAAATTGAACGGAAAAAGTGTGTGTGTCTTAAGTGTTTACAGACCACCTGATGACCACAATTTCCTTCTATTTCTTAGGAAATTATATCCACTTTTGGAATACGTAAGTGCACATGATAATATATTTCCTTGTGGCGATTTAAACGTAGACTATCTTGTTGACTATGCACATAAACAATTATTGTTTGATCTACTGTCAGGATATAACTTGAATGTGAGTTCGACAACTCCTACGAGAGTGTTCACAAATAAAAATGGCGTCACATCGTCAACAAAAGCTGATTATATATTAACTAATATTGAACCTGCTAATATTCGAGCAAAAGTTTATGAGGCTAATTTTAGCGGCGGCGGCTGAGCGCCATCTTCAATACTTTTTTTAAATAGAACACTTTTTATATCATTCCATTTTCGAAATCTGCTCAAAATTCTCAACAGTTTTCTCGTGTATACTTTACTCCCAAATTCAATTGTTTTCGAAATATTAACGTTTGAAAAGTGACAGTTTGGTCATTTCAAACCCAACCAAATACACTAATGTTGCTTCCAATCAAGTTTGCCTTGAAAAAAAACGTTGTCGCGGTAAAATCTTGTTTACTGTCAAACTGAACGGTTAACTGTCAAATAGTCCGTTGAGCGCCTAAATCCTTTTATGAAAAGTGTGATCATGGCTCGTAGTTTAAACGATACATTTGAAGCAGTTTTGATATTTGGAGAAACTGGAAGAAATTATCGTCTAGCAGTCCGTATGTTCAATGACAGATTTCCCGGGAATCCTAATTCGAGGTCATATTTGCGCAAACTTTCAAATAAGCTCCGAACAACTGGTACGCTGAAAGATGCTCCAAGATCAGGAAGACCGCCTCTTACAGAAGAAAAAAAGGTAGAAATTGTTGCTGAAATGGTCATCAATCCGACTCAGTCGACGTCTGCAGTTGCTGAATCATGTGGAGTAAGTGCAAAAAGTATCCAAAGAATCCTAAAAAAAGAAAAGTTTCATTCCTATGAAATGAAAATCCTGCATGCTCTCACGGAGAATGATCCAGACCGGAGGGTTGAATTTTGTGAGTGATTGACAAGAACAATTGAAGGAAAACGGGGCTTCCTAAAACGTGTATGTTTCGCAGACGAATGCACGTTTTTTCTTAATGGAAAAGTCAACAAACAGAATGTACGATACTGGACCAATACTAATCCGCATATTTTTAGAGAGGGACATACCCACTTTCCTGAAAAGGTGAATGTTTGGGCGGGGATTTTGGGCAATCGCGTTGTTGGACCGATTTTCATCAGAGGCAATCTTACAGGAGTTCTTTACAGAAATCTTTTAGAAACTGAAATTGAACCTCGAATAAGACAAATTGTATTAAACAATCAGGAAGAGTTTGAAAATAGTTTAATCATATTTTGGCAGGTTGGGGCACCTCCCCATTTCGAACGTATGGCTAGAGAGTTCCGATACAAACTTTCCTGGGCGATGGATAGGCCGCAGGGGAAGTACGGAATGACCACCGGATCTTACACCTCTAGATTTTTTCCTTTGAGGGTATCTGCAGTCAAAAATCTACGCCACTGAATGCCAAACAATGGAAGAGTTGGAACGCAGAATAATTGATACATGTGAAGAAATAGATGAACAGACTTTCATCAACGTGAGAGAAGCTATTTATAATAGGGCACTTCATTGTCAAGATTTAGGAGGGGGCCACATTGAACACTTGATGAAATAATTGTTGAGGTTTAATAAAAGTGTTATTCAAAAATAAATTATAATTTTCTAGGTAACTAATTTGTTTTGATTGTGAATTTACAGAACACATTCGTAGGCTTCGAGATTTTCCGGTAAGCGGTACTGTTTATTCTCAATATACTCTCTTTACGCCTCTTATTAGTCGAATTCATAAAGAGATTTGACTACAAATTAATAACCGGTGTTTTACCGGAAGTGATCAAAATCCATACTTCATTTTAAACCGGAATGTCACTTTTTCAAACGTTAATATTTCGAAAATAATTGAATTTAGGAGTGAAGTGTATTAGAGAAAACTGTTGAGAATTATGAGCAGATTTCGAAAATGAAATAATATACGGGGTGTTATATTTAAAAAATATCTGACTCCAGTGACATTTATCTTGAGAATGCTATTGAGTCGGCTTTCGAATCTTTTGTCAATATATTTGTATTCATTTTGGATGAATGCTGCCCGATTAAACGAAGCAACAATCATTATTTGCAAAAACCAACTAGTTGGGTAACACCCACTATCAGGAAAGCTAGACAGGAACTGGAAAACTTATTTTGGTTGAGTAAAAATGTTGGAAACGATGACTGTAGACATGATTATAAATATGCCAAACAAAACTATAATAAAATACTCACCGAGGCGAAATTCAATTTTTTTTACTGATTAGCGAGTCTAATAACAAACAAAAAACTGTATAGAATTTAGTTATTCAAGATCTTGGTAGGATTCGAAAACATAAAAATATACATTTGAATGTGGAATGTAAAACATATACAGTTCCAGCAGATGTGGCGAATATTTTTGGAGATTACTTCGCTACCATTACCACAGAAAGCCTACAAAGTCATTTCGGCTATTCAATGTCGAAAACTTGTACCGTTTGTCCTATGGCTGAAAACTTGTTTTTTCTCAACCGTAACCCCTGAGGAAGTCATTACAGTCATCAAAAACTTGAAAAATAACAATAGCACTGGTGTTGAAACATCTCAACAAAACTTCTGAAATCTGTTGCTACTTCAATAGCTGAACATCTGGCATACTTGATTTACTTTTCAATATCTTCCGGTAAATTTCCCTCCATTTTGAAATTAGCAACCATCATTCCTGTCCACAAAAAAATTACCCCGAGAACATAGCTAATTATAGACCGATTTCGATTTTGAGTGTATTTTCGAAAGTTGTTGAAGAAATAGTCTACAATGGAATACACAATTTTTTATATAAATTTCAAATACTCTCCAAATGCCAACAGGGCTTTCGAACAGGGAATTCAACTCAATCAGCAGCATGTACCATAATTGGAAATATATATACTAATCTAGATAACGGTAAACATGTTGCAGGACGCTTTTTTCATTTGTCCCGCGCTTTTGACTCCATTAACTTGGAATTCATCGGAAGTAAGTTGTATAACTTGGGATTTAGAGGAGTTTCTTCAGATTGGATGTGTGATTAGCCTCATCATAGGAAAGTAGGGAATCGTTTTTCTGATAAACATTCTTTGGACATATGTAAATGCTGGCCGACTATACAAGGAATTGAATTCTGGCTACATTTTGAGGATAATCTAATAGTGCTTTTAGGTCTTTATCAATCCAATACTTCAAACATATTTTCGGCGCACTAGCATCCCTTTTTTTGAATTGGAAACTAACTGTGTCACAACCACAACAAAGCATAAATAAATAATAGTAAATTACCTAACGTCATTTGGGCTTCCAATGCCTTTTCGGTAGTTGATTCTCGCGTAATGTGGTGAATTGGTATAAACAGATAATCTGGGAAAAAATATAGACATAATACAAATATATCTGTATCCGTGGCTTCTATTACTATTCGATTTTATCCTAAATTTGACAAATATTGAACCATATTCGGGTGTCGGGTGTCGGGAGTGTTCCAAAAAATGTATATTGACAACCGTAAATTATCCTATGCTCCTACACATAAAAACACATCATATAATATATTACTCAATAATTATTATTATTGTTACGATTCACCAGCTTCACCTGGATATTTGCTCTGCCAAGCCCATATTGTTTGAGTGAACACTTATTTAAACGGCACGTCATCGTCTTAAATGCTAAAGCAATACAAAATAATTTTTTTCAAAAACGTTTTCGATGTTTCGGGTACATTTTTGGCGAAAAACTATACATCTATCTTGAACCGTTTAAAACTTCCTTCGATGCTGAAGTTTTCCCAGCAGTTTCCGCACCTTTTTACTTTGAAGATTTTAAAAAATGTTCTTACAAAAAAATTAATTCTGATATATCTTGTAACAAACAGAACACATCAACCTTTCAACTGGTAAAATATTTTTTGGAAATATATTGAAAAATGGCTTAAAAAATCGCGAGTTAAACATAAAAAAAATATGTTTATCATATAATAATTCAAAAGTCATATTTTTTTTACCTTTTTTGCAATCGCGAATTTTATGGAGACATCCATATATACATCCGCAAGATCACAAGACAGCACAACCTATATCTTCGAGTTCACATCTTATGAACGAATTATGGGTTGCTGATTTCTCAAAAGGCGCATCTTTAAGGAGTATCTAAAGCATATTCAGATGATAATTTTGCAGACGATATATCAACTGACTGAGGTGTCCTATCATTGGGTAGTCCAATTACATGGACATATCAACGTCAGAGATGCGTTGCAAGATGTGAGACGAAGTTGACATTGATGTTTCTAAACCAACAATAATAAATGAGAGTGCTATAGAATTATGGATACTGTCCATCATCACAAACATACCAAACATACAGATGTCAAGTATCACTGTATCAAACATGATGTTGACAAAAACCCAATGATGTGAATCGAAAAGGTATATTTCACGATTTATTATTGATTCTAAAAAAAATATGATCCATCCATATCATGGGACATAATTTCCAATGGAAACAGAAACAACATCTACATTTTTGTGTAAAACTCCAACTCAACTACCAAAAGTTGTAGGTTTGAAATATCCTTGGCCTTCTCAATGTTTCAATTAATCTAAGCAGAATCAAGAGAAAGAAGTATAAACAAACTGGTATTTTTTTCGGTTTCATTCTGGTATAAAATTGAAAAAAAAACAGATCTACAACACTTCTAAAAACACAAAAATTATTGATCAAAAGCACACATGGTTGTAGACAGTACTATAGAGATTATATTGATTCACTTCGGAAAATATTAACTAATAATTTTGTATAAAATTAAACTTTGAATCCGAGGAAGACGTATCGATCTGACATATATGGATTGTTCGTTTTTCACAGATAAGCTGTTCTATGAGATTCAATTTGAGAAAGGGAAAGACAGATGAGTTATGTATGTCCAGGAGAGATAAACTATTGTTATATAGCATCTAATTATCACGAACGGAAGAACATTCTATGATAGGAGCATACCAGAGTGTGTGTGTGAGAAAGAGAGAGTTGGCATTTGCCACAGAAATGTATTGAATTAGTTTATACAATTTGTTAGAAATCAAGTTCGTTATCTCGAAGAAAATTTATTAATTGGTCTAAGATATTATTTTTATTCATACTCAGTAAGGAGTCTTGTTGGTAGGTAATGGGATATTGCTACTAATGAAGAAATTGAAAAGTTTTCTATTATCCTGTTGATATTTTTGGCATGTAAAAAATATATGGTTCAAGTCAGCAATCGATACATCATCATAACTACAAATATTACTTTCTACTAAGTCAATTTTGTGGAGATGTGCAGGAAATTTAGCATGGTTTAATTTTACGCGTGTGACGGTAACAGAGTAGGCTCTGCTAACTGCATATTCGTCGATATGTGGAACGCTACTCGGTAGAGAGCGATGGATCAATACATAAGGGTTTTTTGAATGATTCACAAAGTCTGTCTAATCATTCTCTCACCTCGTATAGGCTTCTTTTTTGCCAAGAGTGATTACATCTTTGGCATTATATTTGTTGTCAATGTGTACAAGTCTCGTGGCTTCCTTAGCTAAAACATCAACTTTATTATTTCCTGAGATTCCAGCATGACTTTCAACCCAGATAAATATTACTTCTTGCTTTCGTATGTACAACTTTTAAAGTGAGTTCTTGATGTTACACAAAGGTATAGAGGTTCATAAATTTGTATTTGATATATTATTGATTGGCTCAAGGGCGGAATTGGGAGTATAACATTTGTTTACTATCCAGTCTGAGGCAGTTTCTATAGCTGATATCTCGGCTGTCAATATGGAAGAGAATTCTGGTATTTTATACTGAATTTCAATATTGTTTTCAGGAACCAAAACTGCGAGGCCTGTACCATTAAGTGTTTTAGAACCATCTGTGGAAATTTCAAAGAAATTATCGTAATTAGCTAGGATGTTTTTAGCTCATTATCATTTGCAGTATGGATTTCAGAATATGTGAGAAATATAACAGTCGATATGAAACTAATCACTGAATTTTCAAGATTGAATATTGCAAGTTTTGGATGTGAAGGTATTAAGTTGATAAATTTGTTATATGTAATAGTGGCATCGGCTATGGGAGAACTGTTTTTATGCTCCAAAATGTTTGTCAAATTTTCAATGGAAAGATGAGGAATCATTCGATTCAATTCATTGGACGAATTCACATTTTTCAAATAACATATTTTTTTAAAGGCCGAAAAATCAAGTCTGATACTCGGAGGGGGCTCTCTTGCTTCTGCAAGATAAGCTTGAATCGGTGAAGATTTGAAAGCTCCAATACATATTCTTATAGCACTATATTGTTTCTGTCAATTTTTTTCAAATAGACGTTAGCCGCGGAACCGTACAAGATATACCCATAATCATGTATTGACCGAATGTATGCCCGATAAAATAAAAGATCCATTTTGGGATCGGCCCCCCATTGGGTTTTGGTGACACATTTGAACATATTTATTCCCTTCTCCGCTTTACTCATGAGCTGGTACATATGGTCGGACCAAATAAGTTTGTTGTCTAGTACAAATACCAGAGGAAATGATATTTTCATTGGAACAATTAATGATAATTCCCAGCGATTTTCTGTTTGTGTGTACATCTTAGAGAAAAACTTTCCGAACGAATGTTTGTCTATGAATTTTCTTACAAACCATATTCATATATACTTTTACTGTTTGAGTCAATGAACTCTATCTCCTGATGAAAACTTTAGGTGGGGAATTTGACTGAACAACATTCATTTTTTCATTTGATTTTCCACGACCCTTCACAATCGTACCGTTCGATACAAATCAAGTTTTGTTACGACGAATACTTTCTTTCATGATGAGAAAACAAATATTACTGATATCTTTCCTGTATATTTCATTTTTCCACTTGAAGAAAAACATATCATTTGGTCAATTTTCTATTCTGATTTCCCCAAAGTTCTCTAACGCCATTCTCTTGGAAAATCAGTTGCTGTAGCATCTCTCAATGAAATATTTCTCATTTGACGATTTTTTCCCGGAGAGAATACTATGAATATTGATGTGTGGTATCTTAGTATAACTTGATGAACTCGTTGTTGCTAGGAAACGAACAATCAGATTTCTTCTACCTCAGTAATCGCTCAAGAGGGAAACATTGAATGCTAAAAACGATTTTCCTGAAAAACATTATTATTGATCTCATTCATCCACATGATTTCATAATTGAGAATTCTGAAAATCAAACAACTATTTGTATAAAAATGCAAGTTTTTATGTTTAGATTTATTTGTCCCGGTTAGGGTCATTTTGCAATATCTATCAAATATAGTTCAATGTCCAGCGTGTGCATTTTGACGGGAAAGTAGTTTTCTGTTATATCACAAAACATTGTTTGATTATATTTAATTTTTTTCATTTCGTAACTTCGAGGGCCCGTAATTTTTTTAACTAATGATTTTAGGAAAGAAGGTTGTATGAAGTACTGCTGATATTTTGACCTCACCTATACATCCCCCAGAGGAAAAGAGAAAGTCCTCGGACACCCTGTATGTACAGATGCAATAGTGCGAAGCTTCGAGAGCTTTTGTACTGAATTGATGATTTTGCATTTTAATTATTGCAGTTACAACTGGTACCATTATGTAGCTATTTTTATTACAAATACATTGTATACTGAACCTGAAGTATTCCTGATGAGCTACGGAAAAAAAACTGCATCGAAAACAGTTTTCCGCGCATTCAAATATAATTGTTAATAACTGTGCTGCAACTAAAATTCAGGTTGCAAAAAAATATTATTTTACATAATATTTCGCGTAGATATTTTAAATATATAGAACAATGCCGTTTGGTGCGAAGATGGTACATACCTATACCCCCTTTCGAAAAGTAGTGCACTGTCTATTTAGCATTAATGAGTAATCTTATGTCTCTATATAATGGTTGAATTCAGAAAAATTACAAACATATATATGAGAAAGTTAAATGTGAAGGTATATATTATTTTGCCAACTTTCGAATATTCTGAAATCAAATAAAAAACTATTTTCCACCTCTTTCTTCATTATCCTTGTTGCCGAATATACTTGAGTATAAGTATTATTATGAATTTTTCAATAAGCTTATACCGAGTGTCCCAAAAAGTGTACAAGAACTGCTAGACACGCGTTGAAACATCCAGTGGAAGAGCGTAACCTCAGACCTCCCGAAAATGGCCACAATAAATAATTATATCTAAATGAAACCAATGTTTGTTTGTGATTTTATTGTGTTCGTTTTATATTGGTTTCTACTATTTCGTATACATTTACTTTTTCAAGATTTGTATTTGTGAGGCCATTAAAAAATTATTTTTTATCTTAATAAGGTTACTGATCCAATGTATTTGAGTCAATATCTAGATTTTTTTTCGTACGATTACATAACTCGAACTTGACCACTCGTGGGGGGGGGGGCGATCAAGTGAAATGTATGGAGGTTGCACCCTGTGTATATATATATATATATATATATATATATATATATATATATATATATATATATATAATCTCTCTTAATGATGCTACTGGATTGCGAACCAATAGAAAAATCATTAATCACCGTTTTCAGTTCCTTGAAATATGTTGGAAATTATTATTCAGGAAAGCTATTTTTTGTATATATCAACATTCACTACAAAAATATATTTTTTTTTCTGAGAAACATGTTCATCAAACAAAAGTCGTAAAAAACCTAGATACTCTAAACTGGCTTCATCTCTACCGGTTAACACGATTTTTAGATGGAGACATGGACTTGGAGCTATTCTGTAAATAGGACAAATAAAGGAAATTTTGGTAATCCGCTTAAAATATTCTCATTCTTGTGGCATTCGCGGTTTCACCGGAACTGACAATGCGTTTGCTATTTTCAATGGTGAGTTATTTGCATTTTCCATTTGCAGTAACAAATACAGCTCCCAAACTTAATTTTAATATAAACTAAACTTTTCAGCATTACGCAGTGACTCATTTATGAATATGAAAAGTTGAATGGATTAGGTACTGCCTACTTCCACTTACTTCGGATATTACACAGGGTATACCTTTGCCACAGATCCAAGAGACTCATTGTAAATGCTAATCCGACACCGTTATCATGGCCCATTGTTCGAGGTGTGAAATTTGATAGAAAAAGGGCTTAGGATTCCAGGTACGGATTTTAAAATATGTAAATTATCTCGTTTATTACATTTCAATGCGGCAAATTGAAATTTGCCACGTAATTTGATATTTATGACTAGTTTGAATGATTTTTAACCTATTATATTAGGTTTGGATTATGTTATGAACTAATTTTCTTAAAATCATCAGGACAAGCCCTCAATTGGACAAATCATCTTGTCTGAAAATTTCATTGTATCGAGTACCTACTAGTCCCTGCTAGTGGTCAGTCGAACGCTTACCCTTATCAGTAAAGAATAATAATGAATCTCTTAGAGGTAATGCAGTACTATATGCAAAATTCAAATCATATTAGGTAATGAAAATCTCAATTCTAGAATGTACAGTGATTTACAAATTGTTTTTATTGGAGTATTTGAGCAGCAACTCCATTTGGTTAGAACAGTGACCTGTTATATCTATTCCTGAACTATGTATTTTTGATAAATATACGATGCAATCATATATTTATCTGAATTCATATATTGTATTCAAAAACAACATCAATCTATACACATTTACGTAACCCACATTGATGTCGAAGTTTGCTATATATCTTTGATTTTTGTGTAAAACGTGTTTATTATATTTTTTATACTTTCAAATTGACGTGTAGTGATTATACCTACTCGTAATTGCTGATTCAATATTAAAGAAAAATCACTTATGAAATATTTTTACTATGATATCTTAATATCTGTCTTGATTTTTTACAAAAATGCATTTCATCAAGTTTTATAATAATCAGCTACAGCTTTGATTCAACGACAGTTTCAATTCTCATAATAACGTGATAGGAAAATTCTCGAACAAACCACAATTCAAGTGTCATCGTGAAATACCAATAGACCGCAACTGACATGATTTCTTTAATTGATATAATCAGGAAACCATAATATCTTCGTAATGTGAAAAACCACCTCTAAAACCACAACACGTGCTAAATGAAGTAAAGAGCTACGACTGCTGCACAGGAGTCATATAAAATAAAAATTGCTGATTTCTGCAATTATCTGTGACTAACTTTAGAGTTTTTCCTAGGAAGAATGCCAGAGAGAAGTCCATTTTTTATTTATATGAGGACTCGCTTGACATACAAAAAGGAAATCAACGTAAGTTCCGCCATACGAGAAAATATTGATTGAATCAAATTAATTATATTTCCACTAAATGAATTTACTCGTCATATATAGGGAAATGAAGTTTTATTGCTCAAAACGATTAAAAAGTGTCATAACATTATTTTTTTTTCAATTATACGATATAGTATTTATTTATTTTGATTAAATTAAAATAATTGGATACTGCATTCTGGATACCGTAAATTTACGGACCACCAAACACAAGATCCCAGGACTGAATCCTCACACTGTGAAGTAAATGATATCATTTTTGTTTTTCATTATCCTTATACCAGGTATAGAATATATAATATGTAAAACCCTTGAAGCCAAAATTATTTGGAGCCGGTTTTTTGCAATTTTCCGGCATAATCATACAAATATTCAATCTTCAAAATTCTATGAATCAATCAACTATTTGAAATTGGTAAACAATAATACCAGTTTATACCGGCTAGACCTGCTACCAGCAGCAGGGGTATTCCCTTCGCCCCAACAAGTAGGGCAAGAGAAGCTGCCTAATACCCCAAAGCGTCCCTAGCTAGCTGATTTAAGTTGTATAGAGTAGAATTAACTTACTGATGTAACATAATAGGTAATACACTATTTAGAATTGGAATTGGATTCGGGATAATTGAAGAAAATGTTAAATTATTAGAATTTATAATATATTTTGCCCGGTTTTGATGAATGCTACACAAAAATTTCAACGTTTTGGCTCCCATTTGGAGCCATTTTTGAGAAAGCTGATGGTCTCAATCTGCCTGCTCCTCTGGTGTAGTCGTTTGGGAAGGAAATACAGTTATTTCATACTGGGGCCTCAATCTACATTCCTCAGGTCTATCTACTCCTTCGTAGAAACTGAGGATCCGAGGGTAGTTGAGCAGTATTTATTGCGTAACGAAGGCAATTGGATGAAACTGGGCACGGCTTTGTTTAAGGGGGGGCAGGAGGGTGGCGGCATTCATCATATTCAAAATAGTTTTGATCTGAATATATATATATATATATATATATATATATAGGTATATGTACAGTGGATTTATGAATTCATGAGATATTTCACTTCTACTTCTATATTAAATACGCAATTGTACTGAATGTTGCTAAGTAAGTATCTGATTTTTTTCATCAAGTATTTCATTTGGGTGGATGGAGTATTTCATTCGCTTCAGTGGAATATGTTGATTGTTTCAATCGAGTATTCTATTTGTTTCTAGTATTTAGTTTAATAATTTATTCAGAAGCATGTTCTAATTTCTCAATGATCCAAATATTTGACCCAAGCAAGGAAAGGAATGAATAATTCTTTGAATCAAATTTGCATGGAATTACATTTCGACCTGAGAATTTTTCTGACTACTAGCACACGTCAAGATATTTAGTGCCCCCCGCGCCATCTCAAAAAGTAGTATCGGTGATATCATTCAATACATATTTTTTTCATTGTTCCAAGGTTACCAGGGAGGGTAGGCTATTAAACGCCGCACTGTATGTGAAAACAATAATGTGTGAATATCAGCCTCAAATAGTCCTATAGTTCTACAAAAAAGTCCGCGATAATATATATCTAACGTTCATATTTCAGCTACAATAATTGCTTTTATAACTGCTTTTATGTTAAAAATGAAAGAAAAATTATCAGATGTTGTTCTGGTGGATTCATTCTAAGGAAATATTTATCCTAATTTGAAATTAATCATTTCTTTATTACAAAAATTTAATTTTAGAAAAGTAGCTCTTTGATTCAATCAATTATTAGGTATATTTCAATAGAAATACTACCTATTGAGGACGTCACCACAACAAGACTTTCAAAAAATGTTGATGAATATTTGCAGATATTGGTCTCTCAGAACCCAAAAATACGATGGTGCGGCAAGTCGGAAAATTAGATTTCAGAATTTATTTATTGATTCTGGAAATCAATCAAGCTAATAAATTATGAAAAATTTTCATTGGAAACAAAAACAGCATCTATTTTTGTAAAAACCAGAAACCAGAATCTGACTCAAATCAAAAGAAATAAGTATAACCAGCGCGCAAGGAGGTAGTACTTAAACTTGGGTTTCAATCTTAATGTCACTTAGAAAAGTAATAACTTATATGTTAATTCAAATTCGGACACTTGAAGAAGCTGGTGTACATTTAGAAAAAACATGTTTTTCTCATGGGCAACTATATATGGCTTGCTCACGAGTGTCTATAGCTCATAAAACCTGCATGTCCTGGCAAAAGATGGCAAGACCAAAAACGTAGTGTACAGAACAGTGTTTACATGAAATAAATTAAACTATGTTTTTTACTATTGCGGCAAAACACTAATTAGATAATAAATTCAAAATACACAAAATACTCGGAACTGAACATATGTAGGTGAAAGTGACGGCGACTTTCCTGATCCACACCCTCACCCAGAAAACTGGACTGACCTTAAACGAATCACAGTGTTGAGGAGAATCCTTCGTTCGATGTAACCGAAACTGAATCAGAAGTTATAGTTTTGAGCTCATCAATAAATGCTTTGTTTTGCGTATTTTCCATGACCCCATTTGAAATAAACGTATTAGGTATTTGTGTGAAACAAGTAAATTTGTTTCATACATTGAATACATACACAACAATGTTGAAGTGAATACGCATTGCATGTTATATCCGAATACGATGACCTCACACGGTCAATCAATATGGAGAAGAAAAACCAAAAGCTATGCAAAAGAACCACTGTCAAGACTGCGGGGCCTCATAAGGAAGATACGAAAACTCTCACAATTGGTCTGCTAAAGATCATATAAAATCCAAAAATTGAATTCATGATGAATATTTTCTTCTCATTTTCAGTTTGTTTTTTTGGCTCAAAATCTTTTTCATGATACAAAATTTTTGTTTGACAAATGCACTCATATGAAAATATTTTTTTTTATAAATTGCTTCGTTTTTCTATCGTTTTTCAGTGTTTTCAATACAATGGGGAATTCTCCTGAATTTGGGTTACTACAGAAAATGCAAGTTTAAACTTTATGATTATGAGTTTCATTTATAATTTTTCCAAATTTGCTGCAGAAACTATCTAAATAATTTTTTCAAATATGGCGTTTCAAATTTTAAATTGCGTATCTAGTTCACGAATTGGCCACAGCGCCCAGTAGGCTATATTTGTTCGTTGTTGTCTCTACTTTTACAAACTATACGTGTTATTTGTCAATACAACCCAACTGTTGTTTATACTTTGTGGCTTGTAAATAGTACTTGTTTGAATTGTTCCTAAGTTATTTACGATTAATATTTTTCGTCAATTTAAGGTAGGTACAACAGAAATAAATCGTAATTTAGAGTGATATTGATCAATTATTTACAGGATTCATCAGTAGTTATGAAGAAAGCGTGTTTTGTACATTGAATAATTATGTTATTTAAAAATCAAACTGTTTTCAGAAAAAGCAATCCAAGGCAAAATATAAATTTTAGTTCAATAACTGTACGAGCCAAATGTTAACATAACCCTTAAAAACTGAGTTATCTTCCTTTATCTCTCTCTCTCTCTCTCATTTCATTTTTTATCCTTCTGCTTCCACTCGGCGCAATATGGACATACCCCCTTGCCAGAAATCCGTTCTCATCCGGCCTCTAACCGGCGTAGACAAGAGGGTTGTATCGAGGGAATGCAGCTTTGACTTGCTCTAGGCAATACTACATCCCAAATTTATTTTTGCAATGCACTATGACTCCCACAAACATAGAATGTATCATTCACACAGTGTTCTGGGTAGGCCTTGTTACTAACTCCATACGCCACCTAGGAGCAGCACTGTTAATTTGAACGCAACAGCGAATCGTCGAAGGACATCCTCAGCCCAGCTACGAAATTTATAATTTTAATTCTCACTATTATTAAATATATATATTAAAAATATCTGCCTTGGCTGAGTCGGACGATAAACCACTGCGCATGGAACAGAAATGAGCAGAATGGCATGTTTCTAACCTGATCAGAATATTGTTTACCTTATCAATGTAACGAATTTGTTGTCCTTTATTATCTATGAAATCTGCAGTAGATGTTGCCAAATGGTGAAATAGAAACAAAGCACTTTAAATTTTAAATCCCCATATTTTATTATATATTTGAAATATTTCTTTTGCGGAAATGGTTTGAATGAATGATACGACATTTTGAAGGTATTTTATAAAAAATATTTCTTTATCGTCTGAAGGAGAATTTCCCATTGCTGATGAGATTTCTTTATTTGTCGAATGTCAAGTTTGAACACACTGCGTTATTTTTGATATTGTGCAATAAATTCAAGTAATTGTTAATTTGGATGACTTAATCCGGTGAACCAGTGAACACATTCAATACACGGAAATCTATATGGTGTCAGTTCACCTCGTTCTGTGATTCAAGGACATAGAAACTACAGCGGGATACCCCAACTACCGAAATAGCAAGAATTTTGAAAGACTGGGCTATGAACATGCGAAAATGTGATGGTGAAGATTATAAAGATTATTCTGTCAAGACAATTTGGAACAAAACCGCTGAGATGGTGCAAGAAAAGTATTATGGAGAATTCAATTGAGGAATAAATCCTTTTTTTGATAATGAGTTTGAAACGGCTAGAAATACGAAGTGAAAGCAGCTTCAGAATCTTCCAGAGAAACAAAAGGTCAGTGCAGCTGCTTTAGATATCACAGAATGATTGATGCTTGTGATGATATTATCCCATCAGATGCAATTTTTTCACTTTGATTCGTTGGAGTTAGCATGGAGGGGAAATGAAGGAGTAAACTGTATTGTCTCTCACTCCCACTCCTTGCTATAATAAAACTGGATCATTATGGTATAAGAATTATTCGATAGGAAGGGTTACTTCTGGAGAATGGAATATATTGTCAGTGGAAAAAAAAATAGGTTGGATACTGAAAATAAGAAAATTACTAATCATTCTAGTCGCTCAACAAAAATTTCCCACTTGGCCAAAGTAGGAGTCCAAGAACAAGAGCTGATCAAAATTAGTGGTCACAGTGGTGCATCGTCACTCAAACCATATCTACAGCTGGACAAAGAACACCATTCCAATATAATTTGAAAAATAAGAGCTGCAGCTACGATAACGCCATCGACTTTCAAGCATTGCGTTTTCAAATAATTTTATGAAATAAAAAATTGCTGTTTTCCGAGAAATTGTCTTGACGAATAAAACTCGACCCAATATTCTGATGGCTGAATTTTGGCTGTATAATATACTGAAGCATTGAAGCAAAACCTCTCCACATCTGCATAAAAATTCGCTGGCGCTAAACCGCTCTGGATTTCAAACTATATAGATGTGTTGTGCTATTTCTTGGCAACAATGCTTTCGTATATTATTTGCCAACAATTTTAACCTTCAAAATATTGGGTCTTGTTATGTTATACTTGAAAAAAATCAAACCAAATAGGAGTGTAGTTTTTTCAATTCAAAAAAAGGATTCCGCACTTTTTACCAGATGGTCTGAGTGATGTTCGTTTGTTTCTCATTATAAACACTCCACGACTTTTTGAATCAATGATCCCAAGCAAACCTTATCCAACATGAGAAGAGTAGGCCAGTAGATATAGACAATCAATTCACATTAATTCAAAAAAATTTCAAACTCCAATGGTATATCAGTGCATTAATAAAAATAAACTATACAATTTTGCATGAGTCTGCAATAAACGGAACATTGTTCAAATTGCAAAAAAAAATTCATATTTTATTTTTGCACTGCAAACTAGGCATACCGATGGTAATAATGTTTCACAACATACAATTTGCAACTTTGTAAAAGTGACGAAACCTTGTTTTTTGTCATTTGTTTGAAAAAATTACAAAAGTTCTGCAAACTGGATAAGCGGAAAAAAAGTTCAACATATTCATGTACATTTGCAACAATTTTTGAAAAAAGGGTGTGACGAATTGAAGTTTAGGTATCTTCCTGACCATATATTTTTTGTATGCCATTCTGTTCTTATTTTATCATTTGTTCTATGTAGTGTTGGCTCTAGGAAGTTTATTTTTTGTGTTGTTCTCTTTCAATTGTGAATTTTAGATTTTTGGGGTAGTTATTAAACATGGTCTGGGTGTACTCGACTTGGTTTTTTGGGATGACACCGATAAAACCGATATTAGACAACTAAGTTAATTATACCACAATATTATATAAAACGTCACTCCTACATTCTAAAAAACAAGAGCATCCCAACCTCCTTCCTCAATTTCAAAAATCTTGAGAAATAACAGTCCAACAAAACACAACCTCGAACACAAAAGTGTACAACTAAAAGACAAAACGAACAAACCAAACAAACGAATAAACCTCGCAGAAATTCGACAAACAAACTAACTAACCACCGTCCATTTTCCTTAAATCCAAGCGGCGCATGGTTTAATTTTGGAAAGTAAAAACAAACCATATTTGAATCCTCATCTACAAACACAAAAATGTGCAGGATGGAAAAATCTAAACATTATGGCCTATCTGGTCGCATTAATATCTACCTGTTGGAATCAGTGTTATAAAAGTAACATAACCCCACCACTTATATCCATTATTTCTAATGTTATTTATTCATTCTGATTCATTATAGACATGAAAAAGCCTGGTGGCATCCAGGAGAAACGTCGTCTTACTGCATTATGAAAAAACACAGAATCTATACTTTTTAACCGACGAATCCAAAAAGGTCGACGCGTATATTTTTTTTTATCATTTTTTTTACATATGATCACGCATAACTTTTCACTGAGGCGTTCAATTCCTTTTCAGTAGATAGGGTGTACTTTGGAGTTGGTCCCATTTGAATTTAAATTTAATAAATGGAATCCCCCTCTAAGGGTAGCAAAATGAAGGATATTGATCACTCACCCTCTGAATTCTGGTCCGTTAACCGATTCTATCAGGCATAACTTTGTACTGGGATCTTTGATTTTGATGATTTATCTCTTATCAGATGGGGTATAGCTTATAGTTGATCATATTTGGATTTCGAATAGAATCATCCACCCTTACGGGTAGAGAAATAGGGGATAATTGATTTTTCACTTGTGAACATTGGCACACATATGTAGTTGACAGATCGCTAGTGTCATTGTCACAATCAATATATTCTATGAGAGGATGGAATGATATACAAAGTGATGAAATAAACTAACCAGAACAACAAAAATAATTTATATTACAACAAATAGTAAAAGTAGATAATCATATTATTTAACTGATAATAGTAGAAGTAAGGTGGGTAAGTAAGTATTTTGGAAGTAATAAAAAAACAAGCAGTTAGTAGTAATTAGTAGATTTCAGCCACAAAAAATTTAAAAATTAAAAATTTTTAGCAAAAAATTAAACCGACGAAATACGGAACTGAAAAGTAAAAAATAAAATGAACCTTCTTAGTCTCAATAACTGAACTCCTAAACTAATGTAAGGAACTAATTTTGAGTCGGCGCCAAACAAGCAATCAACGAAAATCATTAAATTACTCCAAAAGAATTATCGATGCCATCAGTTTACGCCTTACCTAATTCATTTGCTTGTTTGTTTGGCGCCGACTCAAAATTAGTTACTTACATTAGTTTAGGAGCTTAGTTATTGAGATTAAAAAGGTTAATTTTATTTTTTACTTTCCAGTTCCGTATTTCGTTGGTTTAACTTTTTGCTAAAAAGTTTTTATTATTTTTCATACAGAACCAATTCCCAAGAAACTACCCCCTATATTGATACATATTACATGGTTCTAGAAAATTCACATAAATATATATATATATATATATATATATATATATATATATATATATATATATATATATATATATGTATATATATATATATATGTCGGTCGATATATCGAAGGATGAAATGAACTTGTAAATTATTCGAGAGATTGACTGAAACTTGTAGTTATATCGGAATACAGAATGAAATTCTAGTATTGATGGAAAAAATATGAAACTGATTTGTCTCCAGGAGAGTCTAACCGACGCACCGGATATCTGCGTTTTCTAGAACAGATAAAGAACTGTCTAGGCTGCATTTCCTGTTTTCATGCTGCAACAATGTTGCTTCTGCATTGAGAGTGTTCAACTATATTTTTATATGTCCATAAGGGTTGTGAGTATATAACATGCATTGCTATTGTTTAGAATATTTAGATGCGTGTGTTCTGGGTTTTTAAATCTCCATATTTTTTCCATTTTTTAATGAATCAGGAAAATTATGAAAACGTGTCGAGAGATTCTCGATCCTTCATCAAACGTACTCAAATGATTGTTTAATGTAAATTACTAATTGTAATGTGATGTTCATATCGAAAACATTCAACATTGAATGATTTAACCTACCGTTGACGAGCTTCTTCTTGGTCGATAGTTAACTTGGTAACACGAAGAATGTCATTTTATTATATATATCTTTAGTATTCAGATAACACAGGTTGCAAAAATATATTAACATTTTTTTTTTCTAATGTGCCGCATTGTAACATAGTTTTTACAAATTATTCACTGCCACCAATTGGTGAAATGAGTTGAATGTCGATGTGCGGAACTTTTTTTTTTGATAGAGTACAAATACGATTTTATTTTTATTTTACCCTCATTTCCGTGTTGCAGACGAGGTTACAAATTAATGAAAACATTGTACGTGAGAACATCTTCACTCGCAACCATTATTTCATGAAAAATATATTTTCTGTTTGACGTTAAAGGTTGCAAATTAAAAATCTTCTCAAGAACATTATTTCAGTTACTTTTTCGAGTTTGCAGAAATTTTGGGAAGTTTCGTCGAAAAATTAGGATAAACACACAATGTGTTTCCAGTGAAACAAACATTTCCATTTTGTTTCAAGATTGCAAATTTATCAGAGGAGTAAATTGCTATTTTTCACAACTGCGAAAGTTTGCAGAACGTTTGCAACATTTTCCGCGTTAATAATGTGAAAATTCAGTAAATCCTGATTTTCAACATCTTTCGTTCAGAAAAAAGGGTTGCAAAATCAGATTCAATATCATTTAAACGCACTCTTCATTCTACTGAAGTTTTAAAACTTTTGTAATTACTATAAATTTTTTTGAAAATCATGTCTATTTCTACTGGCCTATAGAGTTTGAATAAAAATTGGAGAGCAGACTCGGAAATTTATATTATTAAAAGGGGTACAGAAAAATGCTTATGAAATATATAATTAAGTTCAGAGAAGATTTGAACTTGAAACAATATGTTTCTAATTTCTATGAATTTCTGATGTTTTCAATATATCCTGAAGCTATACATATTAGCGTAATGAAATTTACCATCTACCAGGCACATTTTAATTTTTTTGTCAATTGGACTCAGAATTTGAATAAAGAGTTCAAAAACGTATCCAAAATATCCAATGTACAACTTTTTGAATGTATTATATATAGAGGGTATGGGGTTAAAATCACGAAGTCTTCCTCCAAGTGGAGTGGAGGAAGACTCCGTAATTTCCCCATTCCCAGAACTCCACTTAATGGACTTCTTCCACTGTATTATATATAATAAACTCATTGAGTTTCGATAGCATAGCTAGAATTACATCCCCGACATCTCCCTTCAATGTTTTGGATGATTTTTTAAGGAATACATCTGCGTAGTGAATCTCGAGAGATATTGGGGTTGGCGAGTCCGATTATTAATGGGGACTAAAGAAACATAGGCTGGTATGAATAAAAGTGATCGTTCAGTTTATACTCAATAATTTGAAGCAAATACTCCACGTGATATGAATATAAACCAGAAGCAGCTTGAGTAAGTACTCTCATGTATAATTTGTTGCGAGTAAATTCTCACTTTTGCTACGAATAAAAAATTGTTCATGCTCTTCGGGGTGAGAATCTACTCCATAATTTTGGAGTCTGATAGACTGCAGACTTCAGTTTGCCACGGTAGAGCTATGGCTGAGTTCATTTTTAATTTGGTTGATACTGCCAGTAGTCATATGCTTCCCTATAGTTGATCCTGCCAGTAGTCATATGCTTGTCTCAAATATTAAGCCATGCATGTCTCAGTTCAAGCCAAATTAAGGTGAAACCGCGAAAGGCTCATTAAATCAGTTATGGTTCCTTAGATCGTACCTACGTTTACTTGGATAACTATGGTAATTCTAGAGCTAATACATGCAAACCTAGAACTTGTGATCGTGACTTCAAAGCATTGTATCGATTCAATACAGAAAATGTAGAGTGGGTATCAAATCACTTTTTGGGTGTAGAATCTGAAGAAAGTGGTGGTGCTATATGTAACGTTGATAAGTCTGGATTTTCTTGTACATTTGACGTTATTTGGGAACCAAAATTGAGCTCCCACTGATTTTCATCAGTTCGAGTTCTTGGAATTTTGATTGTCCCTAACATATTCACTTATCCCATTAGGGATTCGCATGTTTCATCAGTTTCTTCACTGCTTTCACTCATTGCACCAACGAATGCAAGCTGATTTACGCCAGTATTTACTACTGTTGTTATCCGTTACAGGCATAGACTTGGAAATAAAATAACGAGTATCTACTTTATGTACTAGGAGCAGCTACTCCACAAAGCGAAATCTTTTTTATTCATATAAATCGGAACACAAACTAGCACTTCATGCTCGTGCTCATGACTACATACTCGGAGTTTCAATTCGGGTGTTATTCATAACACTCATAATCATATCTCAACAAATATCTGTGGATGTAGATTCTCAGATTTAAGACGTAACTTTTTGATTGACCTAACGTTATGTTGATCTTGAAGAAGGGGCTCTACAGATATAAAAAAGTTTTTTCAGTTTCTCTCCAATCTTACCGTTGGAAAGTGATTGATCACACCCCTGATAACTCACAGGACATGTTGTTCAACAAAAATGACTAGCACGTAGCAAAGCGATATTTTCAGTATAGTTTCAGTAAACGAAAACAAATCAAGGAATTTTTTGACTCCATACCCATACATTTCTTACTTAAATATTAGGAAACATATATTTTCGTTGAATCAATTATCTATTAACTTACGATTTCTTCGAAGTTTGCTCATCGGTAAATTTGTATTCATTAGTTCTTTTGATCGCAGCATAGATCATATGGATAACGGCCGACCTTGAGTCTCTAATGGTTTGACATTTCTCAACGTCATTATATAACAAAAAATCTTTATTATCGATTATAGTGATTTATTGAACAACATTCTTCTTTGTACTTTCGAGAGACTATTAGAGATATAAACTGTAATCAGTCGAATTAAATTTTTATTTATTTACTATAATTCCCAAAAATAAGGTATTGGAAAATAATACTATATATGTCACTGAGTTTAAAGTTGGTATATATATATATATATATATATATTGTTATTTTAAAGTAGGCAAATGTTTAAAAGGAAAAATAATAAAATAAAAAAAAACCCAAAAAATATTTAACAGTTTTTCTGAAGTTACTACTTTTTTTACTGAAACCTTGTATAATATTAATCGATACCTATGTTTGAAATAAACATGTTTTCTACATTACAATCAATTGGCATAATTTTAAAATTTTTAGAAATCAAAATTTATGAATATATTTTTGATCACAAGCAGATAACAAAATATTAAAAGTTCAAACATCCTGTATATGAAATTGGATCTGAACATAACAGCCAATGAGATGCCAGAAGAGATCTTGATGCAAAATTAGTAATTTTAAAAATATAGAAAAGCAGAAACGTCAAAAGAATAATTTTACATGTATTGTATATGGATTATAAGGTAGTTAGAAAAGTTTCATAAATAAAAACTGTCAAAGAAGTGAAAAATAATGAAAAGTGCCACAAATGGTGTGTCAAAGTCAAAAATTCGAGAAGAAAAATAAAATGTGTTGGTATCAAGGGGAGAGAATCAACAAGCGAAGAGATGGTGAAAAAGATAATTTTGGGAAGAACCACGTTGAAAATTTAAATTTGGAACAAACAAACAATTTGGAATAAAATCAGTTCTTAGCCAAGAAAACATTGGGAAAATATGAAGAACACTATCAGATAAAAAAATCACAAATGCAGGGTTAACATTACCTTTGCTCCATTGGAAATTCATAAATGAGGAGAAGTCCCAGTGACGAGAGCAGTAGCAGTTTCCAAGAACGGGTGAGAATCCGAAACGCTGAGCAGTTTGGTACATGATGTCTCAGGTATTTGTTGAAACCATGAAACTTGCCACAGTGCAAATAAGAACTGAACTTTTGAAAGAATTTTCATAGAACTCTTCACGAATTATTATAAAATAACACATAACCTACAAAACGAGGTTGAATTCACTTTATTATTCCATAATTTTATTTGTTGCTTTAAATACTCATTTCTGAAGCTCTAGTTAGGTTATTTATCGCAGACTAGGTAGTAATAAACTTTTGTTGAATAGAGGAAATTATTATTTTGATGAAAATCTAGTTTATTTTCAATGTTCCATCAACAATGAATTGCTAATTTCTGAAATTGACTTCAAGAGGGCTCCACAGTAGAACCAACTTCTGAGATCCATAGGCGTACCGATTGAGTTAGCTGAAGGTGAAGGAAATAAGGTAAAGGAAAGAAGGTAAAGCGCAGAGCCTGAGATATTGAATATTCATATGGGTATCTATTCATCAATACATATTGAATAAATCTTCAAAAAAGGGATTTAGCTTAAAGTTTTTGGGAAAATTACGAGATAGTAAAATATTAGTAAAACAAAACACAAATATTATTTATTTTTGTTATGATGTTTGATTGTGGAAAGTAAATAAACAAAAATAAAATAAAATAAAAAAAGAACGACCGCAATCAACGCATCATAACAATATATATATATATATATATATATATATATATATATATATATTGAGTACGTTGACAAACTTCGAAAATTAATTATTTGAAAGATTTCAGGACGAAAAGTCCATATGTCCCGAACGGCCCGACCCCGAAAACCTCCACATACCAATTTTGAATCGAATGGGATCATGATCGCAAAACTCGTCCGCCATCTTGGAGCCGCCATCTTGAATTTATGAATTTTGACAAATCTCGTCCGCCATCTAGGAGCCGCATTCTGTTTTTTTATGTAGCAAAAATTCCATTGTCACCGAAATCATGAACACCTGCCAAATTTCAATTCAATCGGATTACTAAAAGTCGGTCAAAATTCACTTGCAAGATTGGACCCAAACTAACAAACGAACTAACAAGTGAAACTAAATAAAAGCTTGTAAAAACTCAACTTCCTTTGTTTATCTTAATGTTTTTTTTATTCACAGATGCGCACTGGTCAATGGAAAAAAATAGTTTCGAGATGATCATTACATAAGGTTATATGGCCATGTTTATTACATTTTTCCAGTTTTGCAAATTTTCAAGTTTTTTTTTAATCGTACATCATGATTCGACTTTTATGGAAAGTCACCAGCAATGGAAATTCTACTAGCTCACTTCCCAAGATGTCACTAAAAAAGTTCAAACTTATATGGCGGTAATAACAAGTTTTATCAACCAAGAAGACCTAGCGGAATTTCCGATCAATGGTTTATACATTTCCATCTGTCGGTAAAGATATTGACATACTCTTGCCAACACTACAGCAGTATAGGATCAAATATTGATCCGGATCAAATATTGATTTGCTATTGTCTTAGTTATATATCATTTCTACAACAATTGATCCAAAAGAATGATCTTTCACTGGGTTAGTAGCCAAGGCCAATGGCAAATAATTTATTTCAGTCCAATGTCTTGTTTTCCTACAATTATATTTTGATCCCATATTCTAATTATTCATGGAAGGAATCTAATATATTTCATCAAATGTTTTCAAATCATGTAATTTATTCATTAAAGCTCACTTTTCGTGGATGGAAATCATAGTCCGATAAAAATTGGACAGAGGATATCATATACGACCTGTTCAACAGAATGTTAGTAAATGAAACCAACTCAAATGGTAGGTTATTGCAGTAAAAAAATTAATCGTATTCAAGTGTGTCTAGTCCTCGAATGTTTCGGTTCTTATAGCGCAGTTTTCAATTTCAACTTCAGCACCTTTCAATAAAACCCAGGCCGTTCTCCACTTGATGACGACGCAGTAATCTTGGTTTAGTACTTATTTTGTCATCGTTGACTATAATGACAAAATTGATATTTTGATGTCGAACAAAATATTTGTGAGCTGCAGGTGTGTAGCGTTGACATTTCCCATAATTTTTCAATATCCAGTTTTATTTTACCTTCTTTTTTCCAAGAAAAATGTAAAAACATTTGTCCATAAAAAACTAACCGATTTCATAATCAATTATGAAAAAGTAGAAGAACCAAGAAGAACCCAGCTGCTTTTCCAGGGACCTTTTACAGCATCGCTGGAACTTTTTGAGATATACATATTTTAATTCTTGATTTCATTCTTCAAAACGTATCAGTTCCCTTTTTTCCAAACCAGTGCTGGTTTCCTTCTAACTATATTCTAATTTACTTCTTTGGCTATGCCCCCAACCCTCTACAAACCTTCTGCTGTAATTTACATTCAATTGGCCTTTTTTCAAAGGTCACTGCCATTGCGGGTACTATTGGGGTACCATCTAAGATCATGGACACAGCTGAGACCTGAGTATAAGTGAATCTACTGCTGTTAAGCACATTATTCATTCAGAATGTAACAATTCAATTCATGGTAAAAATTAAGAACAAAAAAAAAATCCTCGGAATGCCACTTCTTGGCAAATATATCAAATTAATTACAGAAAAATCACATTCAATCGATGTGAAAAAAGAAATGGTGGTTTATTTCATGAACTAAGGAATGGAAAACGGCAACAGTCCCAAAGTATATTGGAATGAATAAGTACTCGTTACGAAAAATAATGAAAATGATTAATATATTATTAATATCATTCTCACTAAATCAAATATTCATAATAGCTCATGTGATACCTATAATTGATTCTAGTTTCAGAATCTATGTTCAATAAAATCATGAATACAACAAAACGAAAAATATTTCCATCGCTTTGAGAGCTCATAATCAAAACAAATGGTCCAAATGAGATTAAAAACTGTCAGTGACTAACATATACTGGAAATCAACATCATATTATCTGAATAAATTTTGAATGTAAATAAATCGACCTTCAGAAGTGATGTTTTTTCAGGTTATTTTTATAAGCAGCAGATATCATGAAACCTGATCTTGATGAATTCATAATTAATGTTTTTTATTTTTCATAGAAAAATATCTAGAATGAGCGTATTTTCAATTATAATTTTCCGTCAATTATCTACTTACATTTCTCACAATAAACAGAAGATAAAATCGAGAGAGCGATAAAGCTACACGTGGTGATTGGACCAAAACTGACCATGGCAGTACCTCGTTCGTTGGCGATCACAACAACACTGACTACTATACGATAATAATAAACAAACTATGAAGAGTGTGAGTACCGAATTCATGTCTTTTTCTTCGTCATGCTGAAGAGAGGACTCGCAGACTAATTTTGTTGGGACTTCCCTCGTCTGGATTTTTCTTGGCAGAAAATAAGTCGTTAGAGGTCAACTGCAAATTACAGATAATTTATTCATTATTTTTTATTTGATTAACGGCGAATTTTTTGTTTCCTTTTAGTATTCATGTGGGATTGATCGAACAATTTATTTTTCAAGTATTCCTTTTACTCGTTAGAAAAATATCTTTGGAGAATGGCTCTACTAATTAAATTTGTTCTAAAGAAACCACAAAAATATATAAGTACCTGAAGTTTTACTTAGCATTAGTTCATGTTACCTCTAAAATATGTAAAATGCCAAGCTTCCTTACGTTTGGCATATTTTCTTATATTTTCAAAACCTTTCATTGACCGACATTGCCCGAACCTTGCGGAAAATACCGGTCGCCGAGGAAGGTAATAACGATCGGTCAGTTTGCTTGCAGCTTTTCCTCTTGAATAAACTAATCAACACAACAAATTGATCAAAAAATAGTTTTATAGTAATGCAATGTTTATTTAAAAAAAATATCGAAGTTCGAACATACATAAAAAGTTACAAATGACGACGCTTGACAACCTTGTGTTTTGGTTCACAATAATCACATAATCAGGGGATCAGCAGTCTTCATTAGCCACTGCCCGCAACCTCGACATCTGTACGAAATCTCGTTCTTACCAATCTCTTTATAGTTGAAAAATATATCTTGTTCATTTTCTGGAGCAATGTTGTCGTCACAGATATTTTCCACATCCTGTTCGATAGACGCAGGAGATTTCGGATGTCTTCTTTCTCTTGGTAGCCAAAACTTCTTCACCTGAAGGAGACAAATCTGAAGCAATCTTTGACTTCTTTATAGTCTTAGGCTTTTTTTCCTTTAGTCATGTGTGTCTTTTTCTTGATAGTTTTCATGACAATTTTGTGTAATAATTTTTCATATGTTC
Source organism: Gonioctena quinquepunctata (assembly GCA_018342105.1). Lineage (NCBI taxonomy): Eukaryota > Metazoa > Arthropoda > Insecta > Coleoptera > Chrysomelidae > Gonioctena > Gonioctena quinquepunctata. The sequence continues at coordinate 364,467 of JAFIRS010000877.1, forward strand.
TAATTTGTAGTGCACCCCCTGTTTGATACATGTGGTTGATCAAGTTAAAGGAATTCAGAGAAGCCTGTCAAAAAACTGTGAAAACTAAAGTCAATATAATAATATAGTTTTCTTAGTTATTCCTAAACATGGCGCAGTCGTAGAAAAAAATTACGTTCTTAAGGCAAATAAGTTGAAAATTTGAATTTTTTAAGCAGCTAAAACATGGATCTAGGAATCAATTGAAAGAAATTCAAAAGCAGTTTCAATTTATTTATTGATTTATTTATTTATTTATTCATTAGGTTCATCCAAAGAGACTACTAGAGCCTTATAACATGGACGTATTATACAATACATATATAATCTAATACTGATATATACTGTATTTCGTTTATGTAGTAACAAGTTAAGTGATACTTATATGTTACTGATCTTATACAGATACTTCCAGGAAATGATGGATAATTGATTTCTTGAATTCTCTTCTGCGTGTAGAGAAATCTAGATTTCTGTGTATGTTGACCTCATTGGCCAACCTTATCCTAGTGTTTAATGGGGCGCGAAAAGTTGTGGACGTGGTGTAGAGAGGGACTCTGAACATCAGTGGGGCTCTAGATTTGAAAGTGTGTACATTTAGCTCCATAAGTTCAAGGAGGCTTCTGTCATTCATTTTATATTTAAAAAAAAATTCCAACTAGCTCAGATATATTTCCGGCTGCGATAGCCATATAACTGTTCCATAGTCTAATTTCGGTCTAACTAGTGTAAAGTGAAGTATTTTGATTGATTCCAAATCCTCAAGTTGTCGAGTGTTTCTGATTACAAAACCTAACATTCTATTGGCTGAGTTTGCAATTTGCTGGATAGATGGTTTGTTATGTTATACCCAAATCTTTGGTTATTTCTTTCCTCGTTAATTTTTCGTCATTCATAGAGTAATCGAATACAACTGGATTTTTATTCATTGTAAAACTGACTATATGACATTTGTCAATATTGAAAAACAATTATTTTCTATTTTCTATTCTCAATATGTCATTTTGAAATCATCCTCGGAGAGTTAGCTCTTGGAATATTCGACTAATCCCGGTAGATCATTTATGAATAAGATAAATAGCAGTGGCCCTAGGTTCGACCCTTGAGGAACTCCAGAATTCACACTATACTCCGATGACGTGTTTCCGTGACAACGTACAACAAATTCCCTTCCCATCAAATAACTCTTAAAAATTTAATTATTCACCCCATACCTAGCTAACTTTGTTATGAGAATATCGTGATCAACGGCATCAAAAGCCTTTCTGAAATCTGTGTCTATGGTATCTAACTGAGCTTTTTCCTCAAACACTTCATGAATTTCATTCATTCGTGATTAAGAACAAATTAGAGTTTACGGATTTTCTATTCCCAAATCCGTGTTGTTCATTCATAACACAATGTTCAACATCCTGTAATTTGTAATCTCAAACTTGTCCCCACTTTTAAATATGGGTGTTCATGCAGAATATTTCCAATAGTCTGGAAAGACACCTGATTTGAGTGCAAGATTATATATATATATATATATATATATATATATATATATATATATATATATATATATATATATATATATATATATATATATATTTGAAATAGTTTTCTTGAATCCTTCCTGTATATTTTTTTTCCATAGTTTCTTGGGTTATTGGATTCCACAATTATTGATACATTTATATTGTTAAAGACGTTTCGTCCCGGGCCTGGGACTTCTTCAGTTTTATTTCATGTTAGGTATATAATTCTATAATAGAAACTTACAAATTTCAGTTTTTTTTTTGACAAGAACAATTTTGTTATTTTGTATGAATACATATCATCATTGATATGGGGGTACGCACCTGAGTGACATGTAGCGGTCAATTTATATTAAAATGAATTTTCCTTTTTTGGAATTTTTCCACATAATGGAGGCCTATCAACATGTTTCTTGTTCTATAAGGAAGTCGGTTGTCGCGATGGCGCTGCTCCAAGACATGCGCCGTTTGTGGTGTCGGTATTCAGAATTTGCAGATTGTTTCAATGGGGGAGATAGGATCAATATTTCGGTTTAGTTTAACATTGATATTTTCAGTTCGTTTTAACTAGGAGTTGTTTTATTATTATAAGAGGTTCAAGAATCTAGAACTTGTTGAATTAAGTGTAATAGATTTGGCTGAGGTTGTTGATGTCTGTTCTGTCATTCATGACATTACTATTTTTTTCAATGTGTATCATTTCTTTTAGTTGTCTTTTATAGATGTTGCTATCATTATCTAGTATTTTAGTATTTTTAAAATTAGGGTTGTGATTTTCTGAAATAATATGTTTATTCAGGGCTGTACTGTTGTTTTTCATATACTTGTGTCCTTTGATTCTGTTCTCTAATAATTGGAATGTCATTCCAATGTACACTTCATTACAATCATTGCAAGAGATGCTGTAAATATTTTTTTTTCGTGGGGACTTTACTTTTTAGGGGGGTGTACCATTTTTTCAGTAGATTATGAGATTTGTAGCATACTAGTTTGAATATCTTTAAAATTTTAAAATTTAAAAAAAAAAGATAATGATAGCATCATCTATAAAAGACAACTAAAAGAAATGATACACATTAAAAAAAATTGTAATGCCATGGATGACAGAACAGACATCAACAACCTCAGCCAAATCTATTACACTTAATTCAACAAGTTCTAGATTCTTGAACCTCTTATAATAATAAAACAACTCCTTGTTAAAACGAACTGAAAATATCAATCAATTAAACTGAACCAAAATGTTGATTCTATCTCCCCCATTGAAACAATCTGCAAATTCTGAATATCGACACCACAAACGGCGCATATCTTGGAACAGCGCCATCGCGACAACCGACTTCCTTATAGAACAAGAAACATGTTGATAGGCCTCCATTATGTGGAAAAATTCCAAAAAAGGAAACTTCATTTTAATATAAATTGACCGCTACATGTCACTCAGGTACGTACCCCATATGAATGATGATATGTATTCATACAAAATATCAAAATTGTTCTTGTCAAAAAAAAACTGAAATTTGTAATTTTCTATTATAGAATTATATACCTAGCATGAAATAAAACTGAAGAAGTCCCAGGCCCGGGACAAAACGTCTTTAACAATATAAATGTATCAATAATTGTGGAATCCAATAACCCAAGAAACTACGGAAAAATATATATATATATATATATATATATGAATATATATATATATATATATAATATATATATATATTTATATATATAGGGGAGAGGAGGGTAAGATGACGATGCTGATCAGAAAATGATATATTTTCCAAATATAGGTATGAATCCAACTCAGGTTCGATACAAAATAAACTACATTATATATGTAAACATTCCATATAAAAAAAAATTACAACTTTTCAACGGAAACTTCATTATTTTCATTAACAAAAGAAAAGACATATTCGTCCGTTTTACCCAACTAGTGGGGTAAGATGATAACCGATATGGGGCAAGATGAAACTGGGGTGATGCAAGATGACAACTCAAAGGCAGTTATCACAAACAAATTTTTTCCAGTCCTTTTCTCCCCAGCATTTCTGGTGAGCCCACTCAAGGCACCTAATACATCTTATCCATGGTTCACCTGAAGTATCAGTGCTATACTGCTGAGAACAATGAACACAATGTGCGTCTTGATTTCCTTCTTCGCTAGAATCCTCATTATCGGTCGGAATGTAATTGGGTTCTGATAGTGAGGAATCTGAGGAATCAGAGCTCTTACCCCCTTTGCTATCGAACACATTCCTCTTAACTTTTTTCGATGGTAAACGAACAGCTTGCAACCGGTTCATTATTATTATTCGAATTATGTTGAGTGTCATTATTATTCCGATTGACTATTTTTGATGAAGTTTTCAAACCATTATTTGGACGATCCTGTACATCATCATTTTGGTCCACTCCTCGCGGAATTTCAGAAATCACTTCAACTGGCTGTACAGCCTGGTTAAGTTGTCGTTCCTTGGGTAACTTTTTTGGTGGCTCTATTGACTCCAACTTCCTATCGGTGGTTGAAGAGGCGGCAAAGTCTGCATCTGAGAAACACTGAGAATTAAATGGCTCAATTCCACAAGCTTCGAATCCTTTGACAGCATTTCCGTAAGTTGCAGCTTTTGCGTAAGCTTTTCCAAATATTCCGCCTAGATCTTTTTCAGCTATTACTTGTCCAGGATCGGATACCATGAAATCATCAGAGAATTGAGAAAAATATGTTTTGAGAGGTCCATAGAGACATCTAAGGGCTGCATACGATGACTCGTATGAGCGGGAAATCCTAATAAAGTGATATTTTTTTCTCGACAGAAGTTGATAACTTTCAAGTTGATATGACTTGCGTAATTATCAAGTAGAAGTAGTATTGGACTGACTTCACTAGGTGAAGCATATTTTGCGAAATGCTGCATATAGCTATGGAACAGATCCGCTGTCATCCATCCACTATCACAGCAAAATCCAACAGTCCCTACTGGAGTCCCTTGAATCATTTCTGGTTTCATACTCTTCCTGGGAAAAATGAGAAATGGGGGAATGGATTTTCCTGTTGCACTCATGCAGCATACTGCAGTGACATTTTTACCTCTCTCGCCTGACACAATTTTCGAAACTCGCTGAGCTCCTGTAGGAGAAATAGTTTAGAGGCAATTTTGTTGGTACCGTTGAGATACCAGTTTCATCTACATTAAAAATCTGGTGTGGCTCATATGGTGTTTTCTGTCGAATTTCTCTCAATGTAGAAAAGAAAGCATCTACATTCACTTTATTGAATGCCATCAATCGATCAATTGAAGTGGCTTCTGGTTTTCTCAAGCTCAGTTTGTTTTTCTTCATGGAATTGAATAGCCAGTCCTTGTCAGCCATTTTCAGTTGCCTATTGAACCGATGTGGTATACCGTTGCCTTCTGCAAAATCATATACTAAGCGCCTACATTGCATTCTTGTTAGACCAAATGCTCTTTTATCAATGTCAATTATATATGTTCTGAGGACTTCTAATTGTTCCATAGTGAATGTTTCGCGAAATCTCCCTGGATGAACTGCATATGCCTGGAAATTTAAGGATCTAATAAAACTAACGACATAAAAAAAATCAAGATTACACTTACAGGCTCAGTTTTTTTCACATATCGTCTCAGAGTTGGCTCTGGGATATCAAAAGCAATAGCGGCTGCATTGCAAGAATTACCATCATGAACACTCCTAATCGCGGCTTTTAAATTTTCTTCCGACCAATTACGTCAATTGGTTTTCCGTTTATAATTCCTTAGCATTTCTTCTTGAATAAATGTTGGCCTGGAATTCAAATAACAGAATTAAACTTTGAGAGAAAAGAGTGGGGCAAGGTGACGAATTCGTCATCTTACCCGAATAATCTTGCCCCACCATAGCATTCTGCTTAGAAAATACCATTGAAAAAAATTAAAGGGGTGGAACTGATGCGATTGCAGTAGAAAGAGGCATAGTTGAATACTGTAAGGTCTGTATGTAAATGGTACTTACTAATAGTCGAAATTCCCTTATTTACGATACTCGCGAACTTACATCAAACACAGTATTTAGTAACTGACGCTCGAGATTCTGTAACCTGTGAACATCAGAGCGCCGCATTCATGGAACTAACATAACGTGATACAAGGTCGAATATAGGAAAGTCCGATGTTGCCAGCTATTACAAAAACAATAAAACATGCAATTTGTCATCTTGCTCCATTCGTCATCTTCCCCTCCTCTCCCCTATATATATATATATATATATATATAATATATATATATATATATATATATATATATATATATATACAATAAAGGTTCCTTTAGTTGTTCTCCACAGGCTTTTATTATATATGCTGGAATACCGTCAATACCAGCTGACTTCTTTGATTTAATCTTTTTCAGTGCTTTATCGTTATCTTCAATCTCCACTGAGTTTACCCTGAAAAAATATCGTTAGTGTAGTCTAAGGGTTGATTTCATCCAGTTGCGTCAAATGTTGCTGGATCAGGTTTATATAACGTAGAAAAATATTTGGCGAAAGCCTCAGCTGATTCACCTTTAGAAAATTTTTAATTATTCCGACGAAACTTCTCTATAGTCACCCCCTTTCTTTTTTTGGTTTTTATAAAATTCCAAAATGTATTAACATCAACCGCAATTTCATTTTCTGTGTCCACATATTTTTTATAGTCTCTTCGTGTAATTGATTTTAATTTCTTCCTTGTTTCATTATATTTCTGATTATAGTAATCCGATACGTGTTCGAGTTTATGTAGTATTGATTTTTCTGTTATTAGCTCTTCGATTTCTTTTGTAAACCACATTGGAAAGTGTCTCGTGTGTTGTTTATCTTTATATTTTGGTACATTTTCTTCCAATATCGCATTCATTGTTATGTGAAAGTTTTCGACAGCCTTATTCACATCATTTTGTTTTAAAACCATTATGCCAATCCTCTCCAATAATGTCGTCAGTTAGTGACATAAAATCCGCTCTTTCGAAATTGTACTTGCTTTTTAGATTTTCAACATCGTTAGTTCTATTCTTTGTGACTTCCAAACCTATGATTATACCCAATCGAAGATGGTATACGTCTTCCCTTACCAGTGGATTCAAATCTTTCTCAATTATACAGTTGTTTTTTTCCTCCTCACTTCCCATTACTAAATCTAAGGTTTTACCCTGACACTATTTTATCATTCAACATGTGTGAATCAATCAGAAAATCCTGTATAATACTAATTTCAGAGTTAATGTTGCTGAAACTTGTTTGGGCCCCGGTTATTTCCGGAAGGTCAAAGTCCCCCACAACATCTTATCTGTCCTTGGATGTATTCGAACATTTCTCCACTATCAAATATATTATAAAGCTACAGGATGTAACGAAATAACTGAAGAAGTTCAAGCTGCAGTTTTGTGATACTGCACAATTGAAGAAGTTTGTGAAATTGTAGATACTCTAGATCTGTCAGCAGATGACCACCATCAATAATAGCAAAATTGGATGAATATTTTATCTCGAAGTGTAATACCAGTGTCGAAGCTCACAAATTCAACTCAAAAAAGCAATAAGTAGGTGAATCTTTTGACAATTTTCTGGCTGAGTTGAAGAAGTTTGCTAGTAACTGTGACTTCAGTAATCTGAGAGGCAGGTTGATTGAAGACAATTGGTGAAAGGAATAATGTTGGTATTATTGTTAAGAACTCCTGATGACGTCACATGTAAAGTTGGTAGTGGTGGGTGCAAAAATGTATGACGTCACTCTGCGATCTAATGGAGTAGTTATCTGCTGTGTGGTGCGAATAAAACGTTTATTTAAATTGAACGCGCGCATTTAAAAAATATTTTTTTTTTTTTTTTATGTTCTGGTTCCCACGAAAAGGGATATCCTGTAATGTTCAGAGAACATCGTGGGAACCAAGGGAAAGAAGGTAGGAGTTGGTGTTCTTCTTAAATTTCTGAAGGTTGTATGCCTCGGGGAACACCTCCCTAGGCAATGAGTTCCAAAGCCTCGCTGTTCGTTGGATGAACGAGTCTTTGGAAAGTGATGTTCTGCATGTCTCCAAAGTGACCACGAAGGGGTGTGATGACTGAACTTGACGGGTTAATCTTGCACAGTCCTTTTATAAGAAACATAGTTGTGAATGGCATAAGTTTTGTTAGAAAAGTGCTTCAAGAAACGCAGTTAGTCATACTTATCTACTCGTTTTTCTACAAGCCATCATAAGTGTAACTCGAAACACTAGGAAGGGTGATGACGAATTACTCCCATCAGTAAAAACTTTAGTCGCTAAATTGTGCTCTTCTGATGATTTCGTCAATAATAAGTGGAACAATAAGTGCAAAATTCAAAAAGGAAATGAATGCCTTGAAGGGAAATAATGAAATAATGTAAGTGAAATTTAACAAGCAACAGGATATTATAGATTCGATGGTACAAAAACAGCAAAAAATCGATGAACTATTACGAAGTAAAAATATAGTAGTTCATGGAATTCAAGAAAATATGACAAGAATAAATCCCGACCTATTACGGTAAAATTTACTTCAGTATGCCACAAGAACAATATCGTCAGCGATAAAAAGTCATTGAAGAATACCGGCATTATCCTGAGAGAGGATATCACTCCAGAATAACTCAAGATATTTAAGACTGCTCTCCTGAAAGTTGGCAAAGATGGCATGGTCTGGACAAACTTTGGAATAGTTTTTGTCAAATGCAATGGAATTAAAATCTGTGCTGGATGTGGACAGGATTTAAATTTTTTGTTTTTCATAAAAATATAAATGTAGTTGACCAGGGTTATTATTATTATCAATTCATGTCTTTCCATCCTGTTCAAATATGTGCATTTTCTTGGGATAATATGTATATATTTATCCACTTTACATCATTATATTTTAGCATGCTTGCATTATTCGATCAACATATTTTATTTATTCGCACCAGTGCAGTCTGTTTCGCACCTTACGTCTTTTTTATTCAGTTGGCCTGATAAGCGTTACACATTTCTTATTTCAAACAAAAAATTATAAAGGTCTTCATTTTTTGTAGTGAAAATCATGTCGAATCTGAAATTTGGATGTTTAAATGTGCGACCTCTGGTACCTAGCTTAAATGAAATTAAAATTATATTAAGAGTTAGGATTTTTATGTATTTTCGATTCGTGAAACTTGGTTGAGGAGTGAAATTAATGATGAAATACTCAATATTCACAGTTATACACTATACAGGGCGGATAGAGATTTTAGAGGGTGATATGTTAAAACAAATCAAAAAGCGAGTTATACAATAGTACGACGTTGTCCCTATCTATATTTCTTTTTATCTATCTTTCTCTTTCTTTCTTTCTCTCTATTTTCATCTTTATACTCTTCTCTCCCTTTTTTAAGGATCTAAGTTGAATATAAATATATGTTATCTGCTCTGTTGAGTTTATTTGGTTGCTCGCTACAATACAAGCTTGCTAAGGTAGCGTCAATCGCATTAGACTCAACAGAAATACACCTAATTTGTACCTCGTTGCTGAGGACGACCTGTTAACTTTTTTGTTTATCTGAATGAATGAATTACTTACTTACTTACTTACTACCAACTGTTCGGAACAACTTTGGATAAAAATCACATACAAAAAGAAAAGCTGCTGGTATGATATATAAGCCACCACAACAAGAAACGTTACATTTTTCGAGGAATTTGAGGATAAATTGAGTTTAATATGTCCTAGTTTTGATGATGTCGTTTGTATGGGTGATCTTAACATTGATCTCCTCAACTCGGAGAATTTGAATGTTGAAAAACTCTCTTCTTTTTTTGAATCATTTATCATTATTCAGATTGTGGATAGTCCAACAAAGATTCCAAATGTAACACATAGGTACCTTAGTGGATTCAATAATAACTAGCTACAAGAATGTGGCAGATAAGGGTGTAATTGCTAGTAATAATGGTATATCAGATCACCAAATTGTATTTTGCACTGTCAATATAGATGATGGAGGACAAGGTCCTTAAATGTGTACTTACCGGAACTTCAAGTACAGTGTGTGCATAAAAAAGTTGTACAAGGTTTGTATGGTGTTAACCTGCCTATGATGTTCCAGATTTCATAAAAAAGTAGTACACGTACACATTTGACAAAAATAGTTTCAATTTTGACACTACTTGTCAAAAACTTGTCAAAGTCGATGAAAAGTTTAATTAAGATTGACAATCCTGACTCACAATAGCCTATAACTGCTGTACGACCATTTTATGAACACAACTTTACTTCAATGAAGATTTATTTCGAAATGATCTGTATGCTACCCCTTTTTTCAGAATCTTTGACCGAAATACTGTTGACGAAAAACTGTCTTTTCTAGTAAACTGTCTTATGAACTAATTTGATCGTCACGCTGTCATAACTACCTCGAGGGTAACTGAACCAGAAGCTCCTTGGCTAACTGGAGCAATTGAAGGGATGATCTCAATTAGGGACAATGCACTTGAAAGATTCAATAAAACGAATACAGATGTACATTATCAATTTTACAAAGATATACGTAACTATACCAATCGGGCCATAAAAATGAAAAAAAGCATATTTCACTCACAAATTCAACACAAATAGTCACACGATCTTCCAGAACATTTGAGAAACTCTAGTGATGGGAATGATTATTTCATAAACTCTATACCTCCCAGTTAGCCACCACCTGATCTTCTACATTTTTGTAGTAATAATACCCGTATTGATTCTCCATTTGAATTCCATGAAGTGAATGACCTTGAAAAGAAACAATCTCAACCACTACATCAAGGCAAAGAGACGAATTAAGGTTAAGTGGAAGAACAAGTTACTGGTGATTTTCTGTCACCACGTAGATTGAACTTCGCCTTTTACTCCAAATATTTTTTTTTTGTCTTTCTTTTTTTTCTCTTTTCGTATTTCGTAATGATTATTCCATTTTGTGAGTGATGAAGATGTTTATTATTATAATTAAGTAATTATGTCAAGTTAATGTTAAAAAAAGTCAGTAATATGTCACATTGTTGTGTTCCATTTTCTATTCAGAATAAATAGTTTGAATGCAGTTCTGAAACTTTCATCGTGTGAATAGGATATTGAAACAGGTTATGGGCCCAGAGCGACGGCGGAACTGCATTGGAAAAGTACCATAGCAAAACAAGTTTGATTGGAATTTTTGTGCTAACACGCAAAAATCTTAGGTACCTCTTCATCATTTGTGACTATCGACAAATTGACTGGTAGAGACAACTACAGTGGATGGAAATTTGCCATGAAAGTCCTATTGGAGTGAGATGATCTCTGGAAGGTGGTAGAAGGTACCGTTGAAAAGAGAGACAAAAAAAGCTCTATCAAAAATTATACTGTCTATCGACTGTCTATTTGCAACTGAAATCTGCAGCTACAGCAAAAGAAGCTTGGCAGAATCTAGAGAAAGCTTTCGGGGACTCGGGTCTCACAAAAAAAATGGTTTATCAAGAGCCCTGGTAACTACGAAGTTAGAAGACTGTCGCTCAATAGAAGAGTACTGTGATACTTTCATTTCTACAGCACATAAATTGAACGAAATGAAATTCAAAGAAGAAGATGAATGGGTAGGAACACTTTCGTTAGCTGGTATGATTATGGGTCTGGAAAGTAGCAGGACCAAGATAAGTGACTCTATTGAAGTGAAGTTACTGCAAGCACTTGAAGCACAGGCTGACCCAAAATCAGCAAGTTCTCATACAGCCATGTACACAAAAGCAAAAAGGGGCTGAAGTGTTACAATTGTGGTGAGATTGGACTATATAAAACAGATTGTAGAAGCAAAAAAAGTTATTATGCACAGACTGAAAAGAACACAAGAATACAAAGAAAAGTCACACAGCATTCTTAGCTTGTTCAACTACTGAAAATGTGAATGGAAACGCTAGGTATTCAGACTCTTGTGCCTCAACACATTTAACAATAAACAGACATTGGTCAGATGAAAATCCTATTAATACAGAAGCTAAAATCAAAATTGCAAACAATAGTGACCTAAATATCGTGTCGAAAGGAACAGCAACAATTAATGTTGTAGTAGAAGATGAACAAAAGGTCATCCCAGCAAATGAGGTTATGTATGCTCCTGATGCAGCTGTAAACTCCATGTCGATGAGTGAAATTGTGAAAAATGGGCACAAGTTAATTTTTGACAACACTGGTTCGGAAATTATCAATTCCGTGAATAAAACAGTGGCAACAGGATCTGAAACGAATGGAATTCATCAATTAGATACGCAACCTATAGAAAATAGGGTATATTCTTGTGTTGGAGAACAGACCTCAAGCAATCTGTGGCATCGGATATGTCAACCGAAAAATCATGAATTTGTTGATACATATGTCAACAGGACCTGACAAAAATTTAACAACAACAACATCGGAACTGTGCATTCCCTGTATAGAAGAAAAACATAGTAGACTACCGTTCAAGCCGAGAAGCAGATTATCGAGTGAACTTTTGGAACTCGTCCACAGTGACTTGGCAGGACCGATGGTAACACCATTACTTGGAGGTAATAGGTACTCCTTCACACTTATCGATCCAGGTATGTTTTTATATATTTTTCTCAGAAACGAGCCAAGTTGTAGAAGCGTTCAAAGAATTTAAAATTCTAATAGAAAATAAGACAGATTGTAAGATTATAGTTTTAGAACCGATAATGGGACAGATAAATTTTAAAAACTTTCTAAAACTCTCAGGCATTAGACATCAGACAACTGTTAGATATAGTCCACAGCAAAATGGTGTAAGCGAGAAAACCAATAGGACCATCATTGAAAAAGCTCGTAGTATGTTGTCAGACGCTAATTTACAAAAAGAATATTGGGCTGAAGCAGTTAACACTGAGGTATATCTGATCAACAGATCTCCGTCTGAAGATATCAAAGATAAGAGTCCTTACGAGGTATGGCGTAAAAATAATCACGATTCATCACACCTAAGAGTATTTGGGAGTGAGGATATGTCACATGTGCCAGACGCACTCAGAAGAAAATGGGATCCTAAATCAAAAAAACTGATTTTCATTGGCTATGGAGAAAATACCAAGGGATATAGATTAATTGATCCAAAACTAAAAAAACAATTTATAGTAGAGATTTAATATTTTTCAAAGATATAAATATTGAAAATAACATTGTAGGAAAAGATATGGGAACGACAAAAAAATTTCAGCAGTGCTGCCAATCGAAAATGAAGATGAAGAAGAACAAGACTAAGAGAATTATGGTCTACAATAGAAAATGAAGATCCAAAAATAACAAGAACAGGAAGAGAAGGTCACAACCAAAAACATTTTGACGATTATGAAATGTATGCAGCATATGACGTTTTAGAGTCAGAAAATGATCCGCAAACATACAAAGAAGCTTATAAAAGTAAAGAGTGGCAGAAACTAATGTCCCACGAAAATCAAAAACTTGGTGAATTACGGACTTATCAGACGGTAAATCCCCAACTGATACAAGATGGGTATTTCGCACTAAAGAAGATGGCACTAAGAAAGCCCGTTTAGTTGCCAAGGGATCTCAACTACAGGAGGAAAACCCATTGCTAGTTCATGCATTACAACAGAATTGGGACCTTCGACAGTTAGATATCCCAACTGCCTTTTTAAATGGGAAAGTTGAAACCGAAGTGTATATAAAAATTTCAGATGTCGTAAATATAGATAATTCTGAAGTTTTAAAGCTTGATAAGGCATTATATGGATTGAAAGAAAGTCCACTTTTTTGGAATAACAAATTTAACTTTTTTTGCCTCTATAAAAAATAAAATTGTTGGCTAATTGTATTTGTGGTTTATCTGGTCATAACAGTAAATAAAATGGAGATAGAAAATGTTGTAAGAGAATTGAAAGAAATATTAAATGCAAGGGATATGGGTGAAGTGGAAATATTTTTAGGAATGGAGGTACTTGAAACAGATAAAACTTTAAAAATCACTCAAAGAACATATATAGACAAAGTTCTTAAATAATTCAGTATGCCAGAATGTGAAGGTGTATCATCACCAATGAGTACTGGATTCACAATTGATTTATCAAAAAATGACACCATATATCCCTTACAGAAAGCTAATGGGGTCACTAATGTATTTAGGCTGTACATCTCGACCTGATATGATGTGTGCAGTATCATACTTCGGAAGGTTCTTAGATAAACCTAATCAAGAGCTCTGTGCAGTAGAAAAGAGAACACTGCGATACTTGAAGAACACTATCGATACCGGATTATTCTATAAACAAGGCGAAGGAAGCTTAGAAGCATTTTCTGGTGCAGATTGGGCTGGCGATAACAGCGATAGGAAAAGTTCAAATGGTTCGGTAATTCTTATACGCGAGAAATCCGATAAACTGGTTTTCTTAATAACAATCGTGTGTAGATTTATCTACAGCTGAAGCCGAGTACGTAGAGGCTACAGCTAGTGCGCAAGAGCTTGTAAATTAAAAGGGTGTTTCATCCGAGTTTCATGACTGCTAAATCAAAAGTTGATAATTTGAGCGCGATCTCGATGATAAAAAGTTACGAAAATTCGAAACGCACGAGACGCATAGATATATTAACATTTTATAAAGGACCTAATAAGTGAGATAGTTATAGATGTTGAAGATGTGACCACTCATGATAATTTGGCAGATATATTCACAAAGCCATTGTGTAAAAAAATTAATAACATTTGTTCTCTTATTAACATTTTAAATGTTGCAAAATAAAGTTTGTTATGAAGTTGTCACATATTACAATATTCGTAGTTCCAATATTATCATTCCAGTTTTGTCTTTGCATTTGACGTTTAAACAAATTTTTATGTTGGAAAACTATTTGTAAATCAAGAAAGAGTGTTGGTATTATTTTTAAATGCTCCGATGACGTCACATGTGAAGTTGGTGGTGATTGGTGGTTACAAAAATGTATGATATCAGTATGTCAACTTGATGTTAAAAAAAGAGTCAGTGATATGTCACATTGTTGTTTTCCATGTTCTATTCATAATAAATAGTTTGAATGAAGTTCTGAAAGTTTCATTGTGTGAATAGGATACCGCAACAAATAAGAACTACAGAAGTTGCGAAACTAGTTCACATTGGTTGACTAGGACATTTCAGATAAAGGTCGGCAATTCTCTCTCGGGTTCGAGAGAAATTGAGGCCGGCGTTCCTCAGGGGGCAGTGTTGTCTCCATTATTATACGCCCTCTATACATCCGATATTCCAAGGAGTGAACACGTGAAGATATCCCTATCCGCTGACGATACGGCTTTGCTTTCCTCTTCAGCCAACCACTTGATGGGTGTCGTTTACTTGCAGAATGCATTAAACGACCTCCAGCAGTGGTACCTGGAGTGGAAGATAAAGTTGAATCCTGACAAAACGCAGGCAATTTCGATGGGACGTAAGAGAAACAACCCGGAGAGGGGTGTGTCTGTCTCTGGAAGGGAGGTAGAATGGTCAGAACAAGTCAAGTACCTGGGGGTAACGGTGGATCGCCGGCTCACCTGGAGACCACACGTCAAAATTATCAAGGACAAAATTGCAAAGATCTGCACATTATATCCACTCATCAACAGGAAGAGTAAACTCTCCCTGAAAAACAAAGTTCTGATTTATAAAATGATGTTCAGACCTGTCATTTTGTACGCCCCAGCCGCCTGGGGCCAAACCTGCAAGACTAGCATTCGCGTCCTGGAACGGGCGCAAATGAAAGTCCTGCGTATGATAACGAATGCTCCGTGGTATGTGCGGAACGATCGGATCCTCGAAGACTTGAACCTGCCTTCCATCAGGAGTATTATCAGAGACCGCAACCGGAAAGTTTTCGATTGCGCAATAACCCATGAGAACCCCCTCGTGAGGGAAGCCACTGATTATAACATAGACGACCCCTCACGCTTTAAACGTCCCAGGCACTCTATAGAGTGATGGGCTACTTACCAATCCATACTGGGTAGTGAAAGCTGCACCCTCTATAGAAATTAACATTTTTCCAAATTCAGATTCAAACTTCTCTTCTCGGCCATCTTTGAGAACCATCATCATGGAAAGTGCTAGAGACCGGTCTCTTGTCCTTATCCAGTCAAAATTCTAAATTCGTGAATGGCTGTTGCCCACTTATTTGATGTCCAAAGAGTAAGAGCCTTCGGGTTACACTTGACTTTAGTAACAGTGATAGGAGATCATGAACTTGGTTGACTATCATATCAAGACGCAATCAAGATTAAAGGATTTTTCACTTGAAAAAACTATTGTATAGCGAAACACGTATCGTGGTTTTGTAAACCCAGTTTACTGAAAATCATTTAGTGAAGTGAGTGTATTTTATTTACTTTAAGATTCAAGGAGTTCAAGAAGATTTGAAGGAACAGCATCAAAAGAGAGTGCCACCGAAAGAAAAAAATCCGATGCTGCAAATTCGAGTTTGCGAGAAAAAAGTCACTCTGTTCAACCTCGGAGCAGTCGATGCCGTTGTTGTGGTCTAATCCATTGGGGTAACAAGTGTCCGTCAGTTGGTAAACGGTGTAGAAAATGTCATGAATTTGGTTATTTTGCTTACGTTTGTGAAAATAATGACGTAATGGATTCGATGATATAAACGATGAAGAGTACTTGCTAGGCACTATCATTCAAATTGACATGATTGAAAGAACCGACCATGACTGGTATCAGATTATTCATATTAAGAATTGTAATAAGTCTATCAAATTCAATTTGATACAGTATCTCACAAAAATGTAATTCCGAAATATATTTAGAAAAAACTAGGATTGACCAATTTAGAGAGTGTTAAAATATCAAGTTAATAATAATTCATATTGTGATTATCGAAACTGACCCCAATATTAGGAACACTTGGTATTTAACAATTGAATTTATTAAAATGTGTTCAATATTTATGATATCAATATCTATGAAGGACAAATTCATATCCACTGTTTCACATTTATTCACAGGAATTGGAAAAATTGAAAATACTCCGGTTGACTTCAAACTGAAATCTTGCTATGAGCCAAAGGTGCCATTCCAACTTATGGATACATACATTGATGATTGAATTGGATAGGATGTGTCGAGATAACATTATGACGAAAATAACAGAACCAATTCGTAAATCCCGTGGTCATTGTTGAAAAACCTGATAAAAATATTCGGATTTGTCTCGATCCCCAAAATTAAAATAGTTCTTTAATGCGGGAACATTATCTACTCCCAACATTCGAAGAAAACCAGAGATATGTCAGGAGCTAAAATATTCTCGATGCAAACAAAGGTTTCTGGCAGATATAATTATCCGATTCTGCCTCAAAATTAACCGCAAATGTTGTAGATTTCGTATTTTTCGTTTAACATATGGTTTATGTAACTCGCCAGAAATTTTCCATCGAATATTTTCAGAAATTTTTGAAGATATTCGAGGTGTTGATATACATTGATGATTTTGTCATTTATGCAAAAACAAAAGAATATCATGATAAAATTCTTGAAAGAGTTTTGCTCAAAGCTCATGAAAAAGGCGTGCGATTTAATAAGAATAAATAGGTATAAATGGTATTCAACTCAAAGGAAGTGAAGTATGGTGAACACATCCTGATGGAAAAAGGAATCAAAATTGACAGTAGTAAAATAACGGTTATGACAGATATTGTGAAGTCCCAAAAAATAGTGTAGTTTTTTGGGTATAACATATGTGGGAAAATTCATTCCAAATCTTCCAAAACTATCCTCTATTTTGAGAAATTCGATGAGAAGGAATGTTTTGTGGAATTGGTCCGTTCATCAATCAGAATTTGGGAATTAAAAAAAATTATTACAGTATTTTGATGGAAATAAAGAGCTTGTGTTGTCAGTAGACAGTTCGGAAGATGGATTAGGTGCTGTTATTCTACGAAATGGTGCTTCTGGTGGCTTATGCATCTAAAAGTCTCACTATTTGACAAAGTTATGCTCAAATTGAGGTAGAAATGTTAGGCCTAGTATTTGGTTGTCAGAGGTTGCACCAATAGCAATACCAATATGGGAAGCATTTCATAGTTGAAACTGATCACAAGCCGTTGAAGGCAATTTTTGAAAAACCTTAAGATAAATGTCCACTTCGATTGCAGATATTGAGGATAACACTACAAAACTATGATTTTATCTGATCAATCATATCAAAAGTACCATCAACCTACTAGCTGTCGTGTGATGAACCGAATGATTGTATGCTTGGTGACATTGAGCTTGATGTGTGAATGATGAATGATGAATGCAAATAAAAAAACACAATGCTCTGTTATCTTATAATTCGTAATGGGGTGAGTGCGATGTTACCCCGGTGTTTGTTGGTACAAGGTTGCCGGTTTGCCAAACTTGTATTGAAATAATGAAAACTATAGTGGAATATATTACAATTTGAATTATTAAAAACATCATTTCTCGATCAACGGGGAAAGATGTTATGATATTTTGTATGGTTCAGTTTGTAGTGCACCCCCTGTTTGATACCTACATGTGGTTAATCTAGTTAACGGAAATCAAGGAAGCCTGTCAAAGAATGGTAGGAACTGAAGTCAATATAATAATATATTTCTACAGTTTTCTCAGTAATTACTATTTTGTTGCTATCTCTCAACGGCATTTCTTCTATCTTTCTTTTCTCGTTTTCATAATTTGTTACACTTCTTCTAGATTTAGTCCGCATGGGAAGTGGCAACGGAGACAGGAGACAGTATGTTTTTACTTGGTGTCGAAATATTTCTGGGCAGTGAAAGTGGATTTATAAAGGCATTTGTTACTGGCGTGACAATGGTACTTGAGTGTTTGTTTCTGGCAAATTATTGTCTTCAGGAGTTACTTGATCTTTGTCCATGAAGTTAGCTGTGGAATCATTCATGAACAACAACATATTGAGACTTCACTAGAACAAAGCTAGAGGAGATAACAAAAGCAATTCTCATATAACAAACTGTATGTGAATGATATCCCTTGCACTCAAACAGATTGACCAAAACGTATATCTTCAAGTGAACAATGCTCATCCCACCTCAACAGTAAGACCACCACCACCACAAGAATTTGTATTCCCACTCAGAGAGTCGGACATCAATAACCAGAATCAATATTACCAGACTAGAGATAATGTAAAACAAATGAAGTAAATGTAATGAAGCTAGGAAATGTTACTTCAGACAAACTAAGAAAGGCAACAAAAGAAGCATAGGGAGAAAGATAATTGAAACATTTATATAAGAAATATGGATTCATAGGGATTCTCATTACAAACCGATAAAAGCAACGTATATTGATAATCTAATGCTAAAGTAAACATAAAAGTTTCAGATTGTTCCACATAAATAAATAGAAGATGTGTTTAAAAAAATCTACATAGATAGAGTAAAGATCTCATAGATAGTTCTCAAGGAAACTAGGCAAATATATGGTTTTCTCTTCTTCATTTGGAGTAATACGAGATGATTCACAATCAAGGTATACTGAATGGAAATTATGGCATTCTCAGAATGTTAAAAATAACATTGAATATGATCATCATATAGTTGCATGGGATGAATATAGAGTTATCAAAACAAATTCGAAATTTAATGGAAACAATATAATCGTTACATAAATTTACAGACCTCCTTCACTTAACAAAAGATGTTGCTTGCTCAATTTGAATCAATATTCAATCACAATGAAGTATGAAAAGATAATATTCACATTATTGTTGTTGATATCGATAGAGGAGAGTCGCCTAATATGGAGAAGTTTTTTTGGCGCTATTAAACAAAATGAAGTTCGAAGTACGAAAATAGAAATAAATTTGTAGTGGTATTACTTTTAACTTGGGGAAAGGTAATATAACAAAAAGGTAATTTTTTTTTCAAAATGACCTCAATATGGGAATTTGTTGAAAAATGTGTCTTTCCAAATTAGGGACCCATCGGAATCTAATTTACAATTGCAAACATTTTCACACATTGCCTATGCCTGTAATATATTTTATTCAGAAATTCACAGAAGTAAATCGGTTTAGTATATTAATAACATATTAACATTTTAGTTTGTTGCAGCACTTGTGGTATTTAAAAATTTTGTTTGCTTTATGGCCAAGATCTGCACACAGAGTGTGTGCCTAGTTGTAACACACAGTGCATCGCATCCAGTCTTCACCATCATGGTCGCCCGAAAATAATCCAAGCACAGCAAATTCACTCTGCGTCTTGATCCTCGTCAGATTTCTCGTCATCTGAGTCATCGGAGCCGGAACTATAATAGTATAGGATTTTAGCGCCTGTGACGAACTTTCAAAATGCGCCTCTGAGGATAGTAATTTTTCGATATATACATGTTTTTAATAATCAATATTTATCGATTATATCTCGAAATGAATGAATAAAAACACAAACTTTAAAACAAATGGAAAACGTTGAAAAAACAGTTAGTTATTTTATATAAATGTTATTTACATATATAAACATTGTGGATGAATTCATAAATAAACAATAAATGAATGAATATTCTCAAAAAAAAAAAAGAAAAAATGAAAAAGAAAGTCTTTATTTTCAACTCTCGACACAAAGGAGTGTTGTAAGTTAAACGTGTGTATCTGTGTGTCTGTCTGTGGCATCGTAGCTCCCAAACGGATGAAACGATTTTGATTTAGGTTTTTTTTGTTTGAATTGTGCCTTGATCGAGAGTGTTATAGCTATATCCGAGAAAATCTGTTCAGCCGTTTGAAGATCATTAGCACTTTTCTAGTTCATGAAGGGATATGAGCAACTTCCACAGGTCTGATCAATTCGAAATTTGGTATCATGTTACTCTAATGATATTGCAAGAACATGGTATCCTCGACCTGCAGCATCACCTGGAATCTGCAGTACCCGACTCCCAACTTATCAGCAGAGGTATCGTGTTTGGACTTATTGGAATGGTCTCAAGGAATAGGTTACATTTAGATGGTGATCAAGGTCTGATGACTGGTGAGGTATTCTAAGCTACTTTCACTCGTTCAATCGATATGAAATTTTGGTGAACGATGTTGTGCCGTTTGGGACGAATTAGTGTATGAATGTGTGAAGTGAATATTAATGAATGAGTGAATGGGATTGAGTGAATTAATAAACACGATTTGATATGGTACGGTGCTGAATACAATAAGACACGGTGGTGTACGGTACGGACTACGAACCTGGTAGGTGATTAAATGGGATTAAGTGAATGAATGATTACGATTTGGTTTGATACAGTAGGGTGCTGAATACACTATGACATGGATGCTGTAGTAAAGACTACAGAAACCAGACAATTCTAAAATACGATGATAGTATTTAGTGCACTTCAATTACTAATAGTAGCTTTAAGTAAGAATTGCAAAATATTCTTAATGTAAAAATAATTTTAAATGATAAAGTATGACACTTAGTACAAAAATAAAGTATTGAAGTAGGCATTTCTTCTCAGTCTTTGCAATTCCGCTTAAGCCAATATGTCATGTATTAATAAGTAATCTACGAAATAATCTAGCATAAGTAAATCATTATTAATCAAACTAAACCTAGGAAGAGTATATGAATTCGGCCAAAAACCTTATCTAGGAAATTTAAACTGACAAGTTGTTTGTAATCAATCACCATACTTGATCTGATCACATTTATTTACAAAATATCTCGGCGAAATCTCGTGTCGCAATTTCGTGTTTCGTCCCGGAAAGTATTTGTATGAATGTGGGGGTGGTGTCGATCATAGCATGACTACTAGTAATAAGTTGAAAAAGCATGAAATAAAATTAAATAAAAAATTTAAGAAACCATCTCAAAAGTAGAAGAATAATATATATTCGCCCTTTGAATTTATTATAAGTAATAATGTTTTGATACAAGCGTCGTCGCGTGGGGGGCCGCTAAGTAAATAAAATGAAAACAGAATACAACAAAAAATTATAAAGTATGAAATTTGAATACAAGTGAGCGAACTACGCTTAGATCAAAATATAACTATTTACATTATACTCAAAGGGCGAATAAATATTGATGTTTTTACTCTTTGGAGGTTTTTCTGTGTCGGGATATTTTAATTTTTTTATTTATATCTATTCAATGGAAAATTACACATTTTGCGCCACCTTCAGTTCGCTTGCGCCCGTGGCGAAAGCCACTTTCGCCACACTCTCAATGCGGCTCTGTAAGCCATCCATATAGCGTCCTCAATATTGTTTCTCGGAAAATTCATCTGAGGGAGTCTACAGTCTTTGCCCTTTTTTCAACTTATTTGCTTTTACATAGGCTGCTTTTGTTGAGGCATTTGCTTCTTTTTCCAAAAACCGATTGTGGAGTTGGTTTCTCTTTTTGCGACTCCTCCAACTGCTGTTTGTAAGGTGAGCCTCTAATAAGTTCTGCTGAGCCAGAACGGGCACTTTTTTCACCAGGATTCAACTTCGAAGCGGGGCTTATGTCAGACGGAGTCACAATTTTTTTTTGCTGGTTCTGTGGGTTGGTCTAGCCGAATTTGAGTGGAGCTAGGCCGCTGACGGTGTAGCCCGCCCGGACTACAGATGCTCTATAGAAAAGGATTCTTGCGCTGAGGGTTTCTCTAACTCGTTATTTTGCGGGGGCACTCCTTGTTGAGCTTCAGTGAATTTGGAACCGTTTGTTTTAATAAAAATAATAAATCGCCTTTATTCATATGTAATATGAAATGGTGAAGTGTCAGCTGAGAGCTGTTTTTCAACTTCACCAATCGTTTGAGGCCTGAACTTGAGACGATTGCATGGAAATAAACCAGCCTTTTCAAATCACTTGGTGGAAATTTCTGAGGTTACAGCTTTCTTGTACGCGTTCCCAAATAGTTTTCTGGTGGACTGTTACTACGTCTCTATCTGTATGGTTTTGAAGCCACATTTCAATTTCCTGGGCGTAGTACGTTTTAAATGGCAACATGAATGAAAGATCTAGTGGCTGCATTTCATGGGAGCTGTGAGGAGGCAGGCAAACTCTATCTACATGATTGCTATACTTCTGGTGTGGGAGAAGTGTCCATCAAAAACAACGACAGCTGGATTATCTGCAGTTGTTCCAACATGTTTCATAAAATGTTTAAACCAGTCCGTAAACAAATCGGACTGTATCCATCCAGAAGGGTGACATGCATAGATAGAATCTGAGGGTGTGTCATCCATAAGCTTCCGCTTCATATGTTTTCGAAGAAAAATTACTAGAGGAGGGATAAAGCAAGTAACCACTGTGATAAGTGAACCTTGCTCTGCTGCTTGCAAATCCCCTATTTGTTTTTTGCCCTTTAGTCCAACTACTTTTGTATGTTTGTGTTGGTAATCCCAGTTTAATCACAATTGCACACGCGTGACGGGCAATGTTTAATTTTTTTCAGAATGGGTTCATAAACATCAAAAAAAATCGTAACAGCTTCTTGTGTGAAACCTTTCGCTCTTACGTAGAATACGCCCTGCGGAGTTCGTAAAGATAGCTCTTTATGCCGTTTCAAAAGAAAACAAGCAATTTTTTACCAGCTTGCTCTTTTTCCTTGGAAGAGTGATTTCTCAAATTATTTCGTTTTGCAAGCTGATAAGCCATTCATCGCAAATCTCTTCGCGAGAGCCCGCATTTGTTTTGCTCCTTTTCAAGACAATATCTCACCAGTTCTTGTTCAAGTTCTGCAGGTAAAATCGTGATCCTACCCATTTTGGTTTCGACTATTTTTTCAGCAGGGATATCCTCATTTTGAACGAAACTTTCCAAAGTCGTTCGAGGGACGCCAAAGACTCGAGAGCCTTGAAGCTACCCATCTCCTTATTTAGCTTGTACCGCCGCCTTCATTTGAATAGGTCCCATTGTAATACCATATAATCTCGCAACCTATTTTGAATGAATGCCGAAAGAACACAGGTCCCTGAAATGGGGATCCCCAAATTAGGGGTCTTGCATCGCCCCATATTGGAAGCCTTGTCTCTCTCAGATTTCCAACCTAATAAATTTGTAACATGCAATTTAAATTTAAAAATTAATATAAGGCTTTACAGTCCAGCTCACATAGAGTGCTCTGAGACAAAAAAGTTGTTGAAATTGCTTACCTTGACAAAGTAATTAATGATCAATTATAGCTTTGATAAACTTTATAAATACGCACATTTACTTCGCGTAAACAAACACTGCAATGTTTCAACTAAAACACATGATCATGGTCGGAATATAGGCAACTAACAATACATCCAAAACCGTTCCACCGTATCCTAATAAAAAATGTCGGATCTCCCCAAATTAGAAAACCTCACCAAATTAGGCAACTTTCCTCTATTAATATAAATGATTATATATTTCGAAATCAATTCAGCCAATCAAATGCATTTATCTTACCAATTGAATCCCAAATATCATCGAATATATATACGACCATGTTGCTTGTATATTCGCAAATATACACGCTACTTGCTATAAAACAGGTATTTACCATTGTTTATACCAAACCTATCAAAATAATTGAGTCAGTGTCAAATAATGTCCAAATCGCCGAGTCACCTGAGAAAATAGAAATAGCACAATATATTACTGTGAAACAATTGAACTATAGAAACCCATGGTGGGACTCTTATAATTTCAAATATAGTAATGAAATTTGTGAATATTTTTTGGAGAAAATATCATCAAATATCTTTGTATACAATACGATGTGATTAGCAATAGAAACCATGTCAAAAAATTATCGTAACAGGAAACTATTATGATATTAAGTCAAGACGGTATTGTTACAGAAATGACTGGGACAGATCTGCATTATTTATCATAAACCAGACAAACGTTGTTCACATTGAAGCGGCCGTTGACCTAAAAACAATCTGGAAATTTTGATGACGTCACCAAATATTCTCGATGATCCGAGAAGACAAGATCGACGATATATAAGTCGTGCGAACCATGGGAATATTGTTGTGTGAATATTGTTGTATAGTTGGCGTCAGAAGTGAGGATTTCCAATGACTATTTTGCTCAATAATTTTTAGCCAATGAAATGGCCAAAATTCCAAACTCAGAACCAATCAGGCCAGTTTTATAGTGATAAAACGTCTTTTCGCTGTTTTTTCCTGACAAGTAGATTCGATATTGTTTTGCGATAAAGCCACATTATGTCAACGCATTCAATTCATATATTATATAATTATATATAATTCAATTCCTATAAGGAAACAAGACATGCAAACTTGATCAAATAAGGGATTTCAAACTCCCTACAAACAGTGATTTGATATTGGAATTCAAATATATATCTTTTTCAGCCTGTTAAAATGAGACAAGTGAGGCAATGAATGATCTAATTCCCATATTCTCACACAAACAAGAAATCTGGAGTAGTGGTCACAAGCCAAGCCAAGCCAAAAAGGTTTATTGTTACTATTTACACATGATTATAAAACTTATTCTACTATTTACACTCTAAAATATATATACAGTGCGGCTTTTTATATATGAAGGTGTTGTATGATATCACGGATACCACTTTTTGAAATAAAAGACATTGTGATTGCCCGATAGATGGCACATTAACTTCAAAATTTCAAATAGCATGGAGGGTCATGTTGTACATCGTTGAAAAGATAGTTCAATTCTCTTTCCAACCATCTAATTGTTTCTATCATTTTGTCAATTTGTTTTTCCACAATGTGCATTCGAAATGTCAAGCACAAGTGCGGCTTTTTATGCTCTCCCCCCTTTGAATATTTCGACGTAGAACAATGAAAAACAAAGGTATTGAATGATTTTCCTCGAATACTTCCGAGTTATTGGATGATCAGGGAATTTTTCATTAAAAATTATACCTGCTGCATGGTAGTTCCCACTGGCCTCACCAGAAATGTTAATTCAGTTTTCTCTTCGAAGGACGTACACGAATCATGATAATGTTTCAAATTTAAAATAATACTAGTAGAAGTAGAATGAAACTCTTCTTTGAATACAAATGCGATAATATAAAGAGCAGGTTAGTAATGATATAATCATTGTTACATTAGAAATTCTTAAACATTGACAAAATAATAAAATTTCATAATGGGCATTTCTAGATTACTGCTTGATTATCAGTTAACTCAATCCGATCAATGATACCCTTTATAATTATGGTCATCAAAAATGAATGAGTTGGGTATTATTTGGGTATAATCTCTAGAAGAGGCTATGAAGGGCTATTGTATAGCGAAACACGTGTCGTGGTTTTGTTAACCCAGTTCAGTGAAAATCATTTATTTACTTCAATATAAATTTTCCTCAACTATCGGCCGCATCAATAAAAAAAATTGGATTGCTGTATGGATTCAAAATTTCTACCTACTTGAGCTTTGAAACGAATTCGAAATTGAAAAATCATTTGAGTAATGAATCTTCCTCTATTGAATGTATTCAGTGTTACTCATCGCAATTGTGATTAAAAACCGCACTGTATATAATATTCTTCCTAGGAAATGTCATCTAGGGGGTGATCCATCCAGCTTGCAATCCTATATGGGTGCGGAGGGGATGGCCTGCTGGTGTTGGCAGTTATGGGTTAGTATTTGGGTTGTTTTTTTGTAAAAATTCCTTATTCTCGCTCCCCTCTTCCTTTCGGTTATGAGAGCTTTTCAGTAGTTTTATTTCCAAAAATTATAAATGTTGTAATTAAACTTCTGTTTGTTGTAGGTAGGGGAAAAAAAAAATTAAAAAAAAAAATTCAAAAAAATTCTGACTCATATTATGTACAGTTGTGAGGATGGTTTAGTTTGTGTTGAATTATATGCGTGTGTTGTGATTTGGTTATGTGGCTGTTCTGTTGTATGATTTGTTTCTGATGTATTACTATTTGTGGGTTTTCTATGATTTGTGTGTTAGTAATTATGTGTCAGAGGCAGCATCCCCCCAGGGCGCCCTACCCCTGTCTACCACTACTTTCTGATCGTGGAAGACAAAAAATGAGCACCCCCCTCGCACGAACGTATTTGTGATAGATTTGTGGTTTGATTTGTGAGGGTTGTATCGTACTTTTGAGGGTATAAAAGTTTTGAACTGTTTGGTTGTGATGTGTAGTGTTTACTAATCTGATGCAGATTAAAGAAAAATGCAAAAAAAATTGGTGATGTTGGAATACGAACCCAGTCTCTCTTACTTGTGAAGCTTGGCTTTACCCCCGCGTCAATGAAGGCACAGGTGTATAAGCACTAACTCTCTATTTGAGTTACATTTTTTGGTGTAAAATGTCGCCGAGTAGTGGTTAGGTAACCAGACTGTCACCCAAAGTCAAGCAACATTGGGCGCGGTTCATACTTGGATGGGTGACCGCTTGGAAACACCGCGTGCCATCGTTGTCTTTTTGCCATTTTTTAAATGATCATAGATCAAATTTGTATCTATTCAATATTTCGATAATCAATTAAAACCACCATTAAACATGCTTTTTCTTCTTTCGGAGTGTCACGTGGAAGGCTCGGATTCGCTTCGTAGCAATGGATAATTTTTTGTAAAATTTTCAATAATAGTGAAAAAATGATATATATTTTAAGTTTTTGAGTGAGTTCAAGAGCACTGAATAATCAGTATGAATTGATGAATCTGTAAAACAATTCTTTCGATTTTGGATCGAGAAGAATTGTTGTAACGTTCCACGTTGAAAATTCGAATATAACATGAATTCTGGTAGTTTTGAGTTTCAAATGTGATTCGGAAAATATTCTCATCAAATATCATTGCTGCTGAAGGATTTTATCGCAATTTAAAAAAAAAATCCACAATCATTTTGCCTCTAGGAAATTCAACTAGTGCAATTTGCGGCCTTATCATGAAGGATTTAACCACTCAAGCTCCGCTCACGTGGTTCAATCAGATGATCGCACTCGGTAAAATTTCCAGGCAAAATGCTGAGCGATAGAGCCCCTAGCACTTAGGATATTACCCTCGACTATTCGAAGACAATTAGTGGTGAAATACACCCTACGACGAGATGGAGGTCATAATGGAAATGATTAAACAGCAGTTTGCCAAGAAAGAACGACGGCGTAACGAAAAACAAGAGGAAGAAGAACGTTGACAGAAGGAAAAAACGACGGCAGAGAGAAAAACAAGAGGATGAAGAACGAGGGCAGAGAGAAAAGCAAGAGGAACAACGAGAACAACAGGAAGCACTCTTCGAAGAGATTATGCCAAAAACCGACGGGCAGATCGTAGGTCTGAAGGAAAAAATCAACAAATGGACAGTGAGATGGAAAACGAAGGTAGTTCGAGAAGATGCAAAGAAAGAAGTGTGGGCGGTGAACTAGAAGATACATTCACTTCACTGAAGATTCAAGACCACCGTGACAGAGTTGCCACATCGCAAAATGCCGTAAAACCACAAACTTTTGATGGACAGTCACCATAGTACCTATATCGAAAACAGTTTGAAGCGGCGACAACGGCCAATGGATGGAACGATAAAGAAAGGCGACGGCATTTATAGTCGCTTCGAGGGGACCTGTTTTGGCAATGTTACAGACCATTCCAGAATACCCTAATCGCAAGTGTGAAGATCTTATTGCTGCTTTAGAATTGGGATATGGCAACCAACATTGAGTGTAGCTATATCGGGTACAGTTGAAAACACGTGGGCATAAATCGGCTGAATGTCTGCAAAAGTTTGAAGCAGACGTGCAAAGATTTACCCAGATGCCTCCGAGGATTTCGAAGGGAAGTTAGCCGTGCAGATATTTATTGATGGATCGAGGGACATTGAGGCTGACACACTTCAAGAAATATGGTGGTGTGGCTTCAGTTCATTCCTTGGAAGAGGAAAGCCAGAAGTGAAAGCAGTATCGATCGAAGAACCACCTCACCAAGACACACAAAGTGACAGCATAAAGCAAAATTGGTGAAATACCAGAAGAATTGGAGCCCAACAATAGCAGCGCTACTAACCAATTAGGAGAAAACCGCTTCAGATGTGGTAGGAGCGGACATTTTAAGAGAGATTGCAGGGTGGGATTGCCAATACGCTCTTCATCACCTGCCAGAACACCCCCACGTTCTCACTCATCTGCAAGGACAGGTCCATCTTGAGAGTCTTCGAAAGGATGCCAGGAAAACTAAAATCAGCCAGCACATTGGGGCGCATGCTGGATAGCGACAACGAAGCCTCCAGGGTCATCCACCGTAACAGGATAAGAGGAACCACCAAAAAGAAGACATGTGCACTATAGACACTGGTGCCTCAGTTTTCCTGGTCCACAGCGGTATCCTAGAACTAGGCGGCAAAAGACCGCTTACATCCAATTCCGTTATACCTACGACTGGTCACTGAGAGAATGCACCGATACGAAGGGAAGCGGACGTCACAGTAACCTTCGGAAGACTGCGAATAATGGAAAGAGTTTCTGTGGCAGATATAGACGAAGAGTTCATTCTTGGGATGGATCTGATCAATTACTATGGATTTTCTTTTGATGGTGAGCAGAAAACCATGGAATTTGAAGAGGAATAGTTTATTTCAATAAAACCATCCGAACGAGGGCATTCTGTGAAATTGCGGATAGTCAAAACTGTCAGGATACCTGGTTAAACATTGGGACCCGATTGGTAGAAGACCCTGGGTGCTGCGTTAGAATAGTACAGCCATGTGAAAAATCCCCTAGCAAATTATTACTCGCACGGGCTCTAATAAGGACATAACAGGACATTCTGATCAGAATTGCTAACGTATTGCATGGGGAAAACAGTCCGAAAAGGAGACATCATAGAAGTACGCGAGAAAGTTGAGTGGGTAGCAGATTGCGAATATCCGAACAGAAGAGGTATGGCTAATAACATACTAAAAACTATCGAGAAATGCTTGAAACATTTGTCACCGAATGAATACGGAATCGCTATGAAATTAATTTAAAGCCTTGGTTTCCTCCAAAAGTCGCAATCGCTGGCAACTGCGATCGGGTAGCCGCGACCAGGTCGTTGAGACATCTCCGATGCATTTCAAATGTCCCCGTTCTCCTAGTTGCTGCCGAGTCGTTACTACTAACTACCGGTCGCCGTTCGTTTGGTCGCCAGTCGCTTGACCGCTCCGGGAGCAGACGCACTTTTGATTTCGTAAAGAATTTAACGGTGGAAACCAAGGGGTTTTGCGCTGTGACGAGTATCTTTCACTGGATTTTTTCCACAACATAGTAGACATTAGTTTATAGTTATGGTAGGTATGTAATAGTTTGAACTTGTCTCTCATAACAGCAGTATTGACATTTCAATCAATCAAAATATAAGAAATGGAAGATATGGATTCAATATATGATTAACAAATATCCAAGGTCCCAATACTGTAGGATCTGGAAAACGTGTCATATAAGTTACATATGAAGAAGAAAATGATAAATATTGCAAAAAGTTTTAATACAAAAAATGTCTTTGGGAAATATATTGAAATGAACACAAGTACACAGAGCGGACAAATGAATATATAAACATCATTAAATTATTTCATCCTGCAGTGCCTTCGTTAGAGGAGTAGTCTGTGAACCTACTCCGAACCTGAAACCCTTCAGCACGATGGAAACCCCCTGTGCCTGTCAAAGAAAACTTATTTTTAGTCGGCATTGGGTAACTTGTGTCTTCTGTACCTTGTCGTCTTGGATTGTTCATAAAATATTATTTGCGCAACATGTTGGGTAGACAACAACAAGCACAAATAATTAGGTAAACAGTCGATGGTTTGAAATTATTTGGAGTAAAGAAAATTTGAAATACATGACATAAAATACCAAAACAGTTTTCAGTGACCCTTCTTGCTCAAGATATTCTGTAGTTGAAAATGCTTTTATGTGATTTCGTAGTACTTCTTGATAATCAAGCAATATTAGAAGAACCAAATTTTTTGAGATATTCACACTGATTGAAAGGCATAAACTCGCAAACAAAAAATCAGCTGTTTATGAAATGGCCATCTAACAGAATGGCGACTGGCGAGGCCGATGGAAACACGTAGGGTCGTGCCGACCTGGTTGCGGTTACCCGGTCACAGGCGTCAGCGACTGCGACTTTCGAAGGCAACCAGAGCTCAAGGAAAGTGGCGTATTCGAGTCCGCAGGATCACTAACAAGACGAACTGTGTACAGCACAAGATAAATACTGGTCAAGCCTATCCAATTCAACAACCACCAAGGTGATCATCATTTGCCAAACAACAGGAGGAGAAAAAGCTTGTCAAGAGAATGACCAGAGATGGCGTGGTACTGGTTTCTAAAAAAAATGGATCTACTAGATTCTGTGGGTATTATAGAAAACTGAATGACGCCACGGAGAAGGACAGCTACCCATTACCCCGAATCGATGACACACTGACCACATTAGCAGGCTCGCAATGGTTTTCAACGCTGAACCTGAAGAGTGGATACTGGCAAGTGGGCATACATGAAGACGATAAGGAAGACTGAGTTTACTACTGGTAGCGGACTGGATCAATTGAGCGTTA
This sequence comes from Gonioctena quinquepunctata, assembly GCA_018342105.1. Taxonomy (NCBI): domain Eukaryota; kingdom Metazoa; phylum Arthropoda; class Insecta; order Coleoptera; family Chrysomelidae; genus Gonioctena; species Gonioctena quinquepunctata. The sequence goes on from JAFIRS010000877.1 coordinate 395,486, forward strand.
TACCTTTTGGTTTCTGTAATGCTCCGGCGACCTTCGAGAGATTGATGGAGCTAAATTGAATCTTCAGAAGTATTTCTAATTCCAAAATCAAGTGGATTGCTTGGGCAACACAGTCTTGGCAGAAGGGATTCAGCTACGAACGAACGAATCGAAAATACTGGCTCTTCGTGACTGGTCGAGACTAAAAGATAAGGAAGATGGGAGGAGCTTCCTAGGCTATTGTGTACCGTTGTTTTGTTGAAGGATTTGTAGACATCGCAGTTCCCCTGCATAAGTTGACAGGAGATCGAGTCAACTTCCATCGAATGTGAGGTAGCTTCTCGCAATATGAAGACAGCGCTTTGTTGCAGTCCAATCCTAGCATACCCACATGAAAAAAACCCGTTTATACTGTACACAGATGCGAGCAATAGCTAAGCCCTATGTCTCCAGGAAAACAACTTCTAGCGATGGTCAGGGCAGTAAGTCACTTTCACAAATACATATATGGAAGGGAGTTTCTCATTAGGACCGATCATTCGGCTTTGAAATGGCTACTGGAGATGGAAAATCCAGGAGGATAAATAGTTAACTGGATAGAAGATCTGAACCAGTACCATTTTAAAATAAAACATCGCCCAGGACTACTACATAGTAATGCAGATGCCGTGTCTAGAAGCCTGTAAGCCTTGCCAGCGTTTCGAATGCAATGGCACCTGTGCCTAATATCGGTGACTGTCAACTGAAGACCATGGACTACCGCACACATGAGACAGAATCAGGAAACTAATCCAAACATCGGGGACTTTCTACATTGGAAAGACGACGGAACTGGAGATATATTTCGGACAGAGATATCCTCTTCAAGACAACGTGGACATTGGTTCTGCCAGGAAATCTTGTAGGAAATTCACAGGAGAAAATCAGAACAATATCTGAGAGTCAATAAAACTTTGAACAAGTTCAGGCAGAGGTTCTATTGGGCACAATGTCAAGACAATGTAGAAAACTGGTGCAGAATATGTCCAGAGTTCGGCGCCACTGAATGTCTCAAAAGAAGGTCCAGGAGTGGGACGAAGAAATACGATGTGGCGCACGATTTGAATGGATTGCCATTGGTGTAGCTGAACCCTTTCCGGTAACGGATGATGCACAAATACATCCTCGTTGCGATGGACCATTTCAGAAAATGGATGGCAGTATATGCCATTCCGGACCAGGAAGCATCCACAGTAGCCAGGACATTGGTGGATATCAACGAGACCAGAAACGGCACTTCACCCCCAGTCAGATGGCTTGGTTGAAAGATTCAACCGTACTATGGAAGAGCATTTTTCCAAGGTAGTGGAGAAACAAGAGGACTGGGACAAAAACTTTCCACCATTTCTGATAGCATACAGAGCAGCCGTCCACGATTCAACCAAGCTTATCTTGGCTGGCATTATTTTCAGAAGGAAACTTCAATTCCTGTGACTTGGTGTTTGGATCACCAAGCACCCATGAGGTAATAGTAACTGAGGACAGCCTGTTGAAAATCCATGGAGCAGCTCGGAAGAGCTTGATACTGGCCAGTGACAGAATAAAAACTCGTTATGAATTGAAAGCTAATTTTGGGAGGATTTAAAGAAGGTGGCCAGGTTTGGCTGTACAATCCAAGGCGGCAGAAAGGTGTATCCCTCAAACTGACACCGTTTCGGGAAGGACCGTACGAGGTGAAGAAGAGGATCAACGACGTGGTTTACTGGCAGCCCTAGGAGTGAGATGAAGGTTGTTCAGCTCGAAAGACCGAAGATCTGTAATGGTAAACCGGTGGAATGATCAAAATATATTAGAAGGGGCAGTGTTACGGAAATGAGCAGTTCTGCCACTGCATTATTTGTGGCAGAAACCACATTATCAAGAATTACGTGAAGCCCAGGGAAAAAAACAATGGTACAGGGTTACCAGTCCTAATGGGAGGGCGCTGTGGGAGCATAGTGATAGAAACAAATATCAGGTGTTGCCAACCGATAGAGCTCGAGTGAATTGAGTGATGAGATCTGCAATTTTGGAATAGATAAATCAAAGATTTGGTCAGGCTAAAAAATCATGGCAAATTATGGAATATTTCAAAATCAGACGAGCAGATTTCCCTCCCATTCATAGTGAGAACGGAATGTCCAAAGCTCAAACTTTTACCAAGAACTGCAATTTAGGTTGATTACGGACGATTTGGATCGAGACAATCTGCTGGAAAATGAAAGTCGTCGAATTCTGAGGGAACCAAATCAGGATGTCATTGGTCAAGCTTGGCTGGTTGAACCTGAGACCTATATTGATGAATTGAATCATAAAAAAGCACCCTGGCATAATCGAGAATTTCCCGAATATCCAAGTGCTCACGTTTGAATATCACCAATAAGTTTTTGCGCCCTAAGAGATTCCTGCGGAGATGAAGGCATGCCCATGTGGTCATGATTCGTAAGGAAATAATCCCATCTCGCCACAAAACTATCTACAATTCAGGGGCGGTTTCGAAGCCGATTACTGAAAAGCTACCGGACACATTCAAAATCAACTATTTTCTGGTGCTAGTAGATGCAGCAAGAATGAGCTGTCAGCCAAGATTTGCAGCTCTTAAGACCTATGAAAACAATTACGTATCACATAAAGTAAATGTCCCACTTATCGACAGTGCCCCATTCATCGTCAATTTTGAATTATTTTCTATTCAACAAGTGAAGAGGATTCTCATGAAAATTTTCATCCGACAAGTTTCTGGTTTATAGTTTCTTGAACATATTTAAATACACCACCAATTTCTCCCAAGCATCCCCACCAAAACAGCAGCTGCTAATCAGTTGAGTGTCAGTCGTTGTCGAGCGAACATTGTTTTCCTTGCTGATTTGGTAAGTACCCACCCTTTACTTATGTTTCCTCAAACTCACATGATTTGAGTAAAGTATAATATGTTGAACACGAACATACTTCTATATGGTTGATTGTCTTCAGTTCTATGGGAAATTTATTAGTCATTTTTATGAGAAATGATGTCGATAATAGGTACATCTGAAACATGTGTTGATGAAAGGGTCACGCAAGATGATTTTTGACTTGTTTTCAGAAACTCAAATTTAATTAATTTGTTTGAAAATATGAACAGGATTCTCATAAAATCAGATGTGGAATCGTTTGCGACTGAAATATAAACTTTAGTCACTATCTTCCATCGTTCAAGATAACCTATTGTGGGATATTCAATTGAGAATGTTTTCCTTTGCAAATTTAATGTTCCTCCAAATAATTGTTTTGTTGTAACGTTCAATAGGCCCACAATTTTCTGTGTACCAATTATCGACACACTGTTTTCCGTCAAATTATCAAATAGGAGTACAAAAATCTTGTTGTCGAACTCTATGGCGATAATTGGTGTAACCTTCTGTCGGTGACTGAGACTAAATATATAAGTTTTAATCACCAATTTTACGGAAAACTATGTATCATTATTTCAGTTCAGTTATAATAATCAGCCCAAAAAATATAAAAAATTCCCTCAACATCAATCGACTTTCGATTATGATTCAGTTTGATGATTCTATTATCCATTCTTTCACGAATGTCGATTATCGGAACATTAATGTGACGGTAATTGGTTTTATTTAATTTTCAGTCACTTCCACATTTCAAAAATGTCGAGAAGGCTACAGCATACGGAAGAAAACATGAATAATGCTGCGTCTGCCGCTAAAAATGGAATGAGTGCTTTGAGAGCTTCCAAACAATCAGAAGTTCCTAGAACAACCCTTCTGGATAAAGTATCTAGATGAGTACCAATAGAGAGGAACATAGGTCCTGAAACATGACTGAAACAGGAAAAAGAATTGTTATTAGTGAAGTGGATGTTTCACGTAGCCAAATGTGGGTTTTCCATCACAATAGAAGCACTTCTGGAAAGTGTCCAAATGCTTCTCAGGCAAATGAACCGCGTTACACCATTCACTAATGGAAATCCAGGAAGACACCGGTATAAATTATTCTTAAAACGCCACCCAGAGATTTCCCCAGGCCAGATCTTCTGTCACAGAGTTGGAAATAAGAGGATGGTTCTTTGAAATTCAGAATTATACAGATGACAACAAGTTAGCTGACGTGTGGGATGATCCTAAAAGAATCTTCACTTGTGACGGATCGGCCTTTTTCCTCAGCCCTAAAGGAGAAAGAGTGCTCGTGAAAAAAGGAGAAAAAGCCATTTATTCAATCAGAAATAATGACGAAAATTAGTGTGTCACCATATTAGTGATGTCCAATGCAGCACAATGGAACACATGCACCCACATCCTCCAACTTCTGGATGTATCACTACTTCGACCAATGAAACCCGAATGGAAAAAAGATCAATTGCCGAATGGAAAAAAGATCAATTGCCGAATGGAAAATCAAAGAAAGAACACTTCATTTCTCTCGTGTGCAGAGTTCTGAATATATTCAAAAATACCCTTGATATTTGAGAAAATTGATTTCGTAGTTGTGATTGTGACCTTCCCAGCCCAATAATATCAAATATGATACATTTTTCAAAACAATTTGTGCAGGAACACAGAAAAACGAAAAGAGCTTGAAAGGTGAAACATGAAACAGATTTCGGATTATTTTGAATAAAAAAACAAAGAGAAAGCTGAAATGTTTTGCACTATCCATGTTGATGAATGGACTGGAGCAATGAGAGATAGAAATCTGTTTCTGTTCTGGAACCAAATACAGCATGATCTTTCCGAAGAGCGAAGCGAGTTACATTCAGTAGCTAATAATAGCATCAAACAAAATGATATTGTTATAGTTCAAGATATAATTCAGACGCCAATTATCCTCATAGTTTTGTCAGAAGCATCTGCTGACGCAAATAATGTTCTCGAATCCATTGGATAAGATATCGCCAATGTTTCTTTCAGCAACTTTTCTTTCGTCACTTTTGGATGTCACGGCAGATAATTTGTGTATAGATATGCTACTGGATTCTGATGACCTTCATGATTACACTGACACTGATAAAAACTTGTCGGAGCTACATCAAGAAGTCAATATTTCAAATCATCCAATTGTCACCCAAACGCGTAGTGAAGCAAGAGTACAAAATGATGAAAATAGTAAACCAAATATAACGGTTCTCGGAAGTGATACAGCGGAAAACCAAGTTACGGTAGAGGAAAAGACATATCATTATCAAGCATCATTAGAAAAAACATCAATAACAAGAATATTGGAGAAAAAATACCCCCACTCCTTTCAAGAACACTTTGTTCTGGCCTTCTTCAGATAAACAACCAACTACTTGAAATAACAGGAAACAAAGGGAAAAATTACATGGTGTTGCATTTTCCTCAAGCTGGCAGAAATATCACAAAAGACAATAAGAGAAAAAAAATACGGAGCATGTTGAAATGAATTCAACATAAATGCGAGTCATACCGTTTTCATGGATATGTTTATATACGTCACAGTCTTGTCAAACATTTTCAACTGTTAATATTCATTTTATATTTTCACTAATAAATACGTTTGGGATTCACATTGAATTACATTCATTGGTACAAGTTGTTTGCACAACAAAGTTCTGCCCGACGCTCTGCTCAACAGAGCAGAGAAAAAAAGAAGAGAGAAAATTAGCAAGAAAATTTAAAAGTACACAGAAATCCAGAAATATGGATAAGATTGAGAAAGAAAATCAGCCTCCATCCGGAACTGACCGAAACGATAAAGGTGACTACGTGATCGTGAAATACGATTCTGAATATTTTCCTGGGTTGGTAATACATATATCCAAAGAATGGCCAGGAGTGGTGAGAAATGGGAATGGCCAGATGTCGATGATATTTTGGTGTACGATTTTGAAGAAATTATATGTATAATTGCGGAGCCACAACAATTGAATAAACGTGGCGGATATGAAGTACCTGAAATGGATAAAATAGTTCCTAGAAATTGATTTTGTACCAAAGTTTTTTTTTGATTTTTTCAAAGAATTCAAGAAGCGATATTTCAGTTAGTTTTTTATTTTTTGGTAATATTTTTATACTGTTCTATTCATTATAGATGTGAATATAACTTTTTCATACTATTCTATTCATTATAGGTATGAATATAACGTTTTTATAATGTTTTTCACAATAGATATAAATATAAAATAGCATTTATTCCCGTTTTCGATTCCTCACAGTCTCGAAAATTGGTCCTCATACATATTGGCGATTCGTTATTTATATTTTTTATGTGTCGAAAATTGGGACATTCACTCTGTGTTTTCATTTACTTCATTCAAATCATTTTACTATTCTATAATTCGTGTTTTTTGTCTGTTTATTGAAATTGAAACTACAAAGATTCAGAAACTGAATATTGCAACCACATAAAAATTCCCTTTGAGTTCAAACAGTTTCATTCTCACGAAGACGCTATTGTGTCGATAATTGGGACATTTATTTTAGGGATCCTCCAGAATATGAGTGATGAAGACCTAATGAAAAATTTCCAAGACTTACAACTTTTGACGCCGTGGAACAGTATGAGGAAATGAAAATGTTGCCAAGACGATGTACTTTTCGTTCTTAAGTATAATATTGTACAGAACAGCTTGATAGATCTACCCAAACGTTTATGTCGCATTAAGAATAATAGGTACAATTCCTGTCACCACAGTAGCGCCTGCAGAAAGTTAAAACTTATCAAGACTTATCTAAGAAACCAGACCGACTGTCATATTTTGCTCTCCTCTCTCTCCATAGAAAACAAGTTGGCAACAGTCTAGATTTTATTGATTTGATAGTAGATTTCAGCCGGAAAAAAAGTCGGAGAATTGCACATTACATTGATGAAGTGCAGTAAAAGTAAAAAGTCACGAGAGGCTATGTTGTGTGATGCGTAGGTGCTGTAATATCTTCGCTTAAAATGTTGCTAAGCTAATAAAAGAGTGTTAAAAATGATACTTTTCAAAAAAATATATACTTCAACTGCATTACTCTATAACGAAAATATCCTGAACATACGATCGCTATATTTTTGTATGTTTATGAAAAAAGACAAATCTCATGACTACATAACTCATTCATAGTCAACCAGAAATAAATTAAAAAATAATCTAGCTACTCTATCTGTTGATATAGTCAAAAGTCAACGGTTTTACGCTTGCCTTGCTCCTAGGACGTTCAATGTACTGCCACCAAATCTGAGAAAAAACAGAAACATATACTTTTATTATTGAATCTGAACATTTAATTAATTATTATAACTACAACTTTTTTTCAAGCTACTGTAATATTTCTTGTATATCAACTTTCTACTTATCCAACATTATTAACAGTGTTACAATTATAATATTATTTTTATTTCCTTTTTATTGTGAAAATATTTCAATACTAACCCAATTTAATTGACTATTCTGCACATACATGTATTTTTTTTCTATTTTCTTTTTATATTAATTATCTAGGTATTAATTTTATTTGTTTTGTAACTATTTGTTTTTTATTAAAAATTAACGTTTATAGGAATTGAGGTGTATTTTTTATGGTGTTTTTTTTTTCAGACATTTAGAATAGGCCCTTAGAAAAAACTATTTATGTGTTTCGACATTTACGAATTAAAACCAGTTGCCATTTTGATTATATCCACGATTTGATCCAGAAAAAAAAATTAAATTTACCCCTTACCATTCCTTAATAGTTAAAAAAATCCAGATATCAATCAGTTTTTAGTTAATTGTACGCATAAAACTACATTTTTTTCTTATAAAGGCTATATATTTTTTTTTTGAGGTACCATTAACGAACAGAAATCATAGAAATTACTGGAAAGATAGCCAGATCTTTGAAAAACAATATTTGTTACTGTTTCAATTAATATTTTGTGTGAGGATCGAAATGATTTTTTGGTTGCATATCTAATGGAACATATAGTAAACGTTCATCAGTGAAGACCTACCTATATATTACCGACGATCAGATTCAGCTATTGACTACCAGGAGGCGGTATGCAATATAAAAAGCTATATTTTATGAATATTATTCTGAGTATGCATTCGGCTGCAGTGTCGGACTGGCCTACCAGCCAACCAAGCATATGCCGTGCCCCAAAAGAATTGGCAAAATGGGGCAACTTGAAATCAAATTTCTATCACTCATCATTCATCGCATACAACAAAAAATCGACTCCATTTCTCACATAACCTTTCTTTCTCACATAACATTTATTACCTCATTTCTTACCAAATATTGAAAAAACACAAATAGCTTCACATCCGTGTCTGTCTATGCGATTGTCTGCCATATAACGAAAATTGAGATTTAGCATAGGTTATCGAATTTGATGACTCAAAACAATATAAAAAAGAAAAATTATAATATTTTACGTTCAAATGTGGCAATTTGACGAACAGGGCCACGATTCTCAATATTTGTAACAGTGCAAATCATTATGGATTCCCATTTGGGAAAGTGATTGTTATTCTCCACAAGTGGCATGATTATTTGGAATACACTCACATATTTCATTACATTCCATTTTAATTCAGCTTTTGGATATAATTCCTAGAAATACTACCTTCCAAAAAAAATCAGTATGACCCCCAGAACCAAAAAATACTTCCAGTTTGATAGTTCATATCTATCTATCTATACATATATAATTAAATGTCCTGACTGACTGACTGACTGATTCACGCCCAGACCAAACCGCTGGACATAAGGAGCAGAAATTCTGACTGGGCATTCTCATGATGATTATGTAACTGAGAAAGATTTCTTCGAAAATGGGAGGGAGAAGGGAGGTAAAAATGAAAGTACCGTTAGTTTTGAAGTAAGAGTAATGGAAATTGGTATTTGGGCTTTTTTTCTCAAATTAAGAAAGATGTATTTCAGGGTTTTGAAAATTCGCCCAAAATTAAAAGGGGATTCAAATTTTGTATTGGAGTACCGATAGTTTTCTCAAGTTGGGTTCATAAAAATTGGTATTTGAGGTGTTTGTTACAAATAAAGAAATATGTGTTTCAGTGTTTTTGGAAATTCAACCCCTAAAGTGGAGAAATGCGTGGCTGAATGTGTCATGCCCCATAATTACAGAAAAACTTCCAAGCGTAAGGAACAACACGATATTACTGAATATTAACTTTATAGCCAGAAAACAAATTCACTAGGAAGGAAAATAAAGTCAAATACGCAACCAAAACTGATATACAAGGCCCGTTATAAATATCTTGTCACCCGCCCGACATAGGAATGCATAATACAAAAAAAAATCACCACTTCCCAAATGAGTCATACACAATTTACCACCTTCCCATGTTAGTCGTATCTAAGGTATTCATTATGTAAACAAATACGCTATAAATTAAAAGGTGTTGACAGCTCGCTAAGTGTACTCCGAATACTAAATACAATGAATCTGTTTTTTATACATTTTTGACGACAGTAACAAGCCATTAATTATCGAGCTGCTGATTTATTATCACAGGGTGAAGATAACTATGATGTTAGGAATTTTTGACCCACGACGATCAAAGCCATCACGTGAAAGGATAGGGGACCATCTCTCTCTCTCTCGGTGTACAGACGTGAAGCAATTAACAAGTCCTCTCGAAATGAGGTTAGATTTCATTCGATTACAATATAGTGAAATAAGGATGAGAAGAGTACGAATATAGTCGTCCGACAGTTTAAAAGAAGCCATTGAGAAAAATTATATACAAATCAATTAAACCGAGTAAAAATGAACAGTATTTTTTCCAAAAATTACCTATTATTCATCAACGCTTCAAGAACGAGATAAGTCAACGAAAAACCTCTAGTCTACAGTTCACGACTGAATAAGAGAAAAACAGTATCCATCTCTCCATATTCTAAAACTCAGTACGAAATGAAAGTAAATGAACAACTTCTGCGGAATTAATTGAAATAATAATACAATTACCTAATGCCATTTAAAACCAATAATCTAGTGAATAAGTGTTGAGACCTGGTGATCAGGAGTAAGTTCCAATATTTTTCTGTATCTTATGCTTGAGCAAATTGAACCATTTATGATTTTTATGTGTTGTTAAATGTATGTATCTCCATAATTTTATGTTCCCAAAGTTTTCAGAAGATAATTATCAACAGTCATTTTAACCATTGAAGTCACCATCTATTTGATTTGTAGACTGATAAAAAAATAACTTCAAGTGAACTAACGTGATTCTTCGAAATTTGTATCTTCTCATCCGTTCAGAGAACGGATGGAATACTTTTTTGACTTCTATAATATATATATATGTATATTCTCAATATTTTTCGAATCTTTCTGAAACCCGGTACGTACTTCCTGGATCAACAATTCAACGCCCAAGTATAGAGAGAAAGAGATATTTCCTGTAGGCCGCTCCAGTGGGATAATCTCGGTTTGACCATCGTCAGACAGTCAATGCTCTTGATACTTATTTTCTCAATCTAACAACAAAGGATGATCAAGTAAAGTGATAAATTCATAATATTTGAGAAGTCTTTAGCGTTTATTGGTATATAGTTGAAGGAGTGATCCTTCAATAATAGACCAGTGGCGTAACAGTTTGGTTTTGCGGGGGTGGTGTGTTAATTCATAACACCCTGTATATGGCCGGGCTGAACAAATGGGAATTGAAAATTTATATGTAGGTCCCGTTAGTTTTCAAGTTAGGGTCATAAAAATTGCTATTTGAGGCTGTGTTACAAATAAAGAAACACATATTTCAGTGTTTCTGAATTCAACCCCTAGAGGTGTGAGGCGATTTAGTTGCGTCGGGAAAAATAGCTATCACCTCTAGAACCGTTACGTTATGTATGATGCCAGGACATTCTTTATTTTATTTTTTGAATCATCTTTTACCCTCGGGCGCCAGATTTTTGAGTGGTTCACTACACTTACCAGGGGTAGCAACAGATGGAGATACGGCATGTCCAGGGGTCTGGTTTCTTGACTTAATTGAAATTTCCAAAGGTCTGTAGGCTTTACTCTGAGCTCGTGGGACTGGACTCCGGTTGTACAGACAGTCAGACAGACCTGTCGTTATGTTAACTTAAACAGTTTCGATGAAATTCTATAATAGGAAGGATAATATGCCCAGTGAAGTAAACGCTATTGATGAAATAGTTATGTCGCAAGATGTAAAATTCTTGGGAACACTTCTAGATGAGAGGTTAGACTGGGATCTACATATCAATCACGTATGCAAGAAACTGAATTCAGCATTCTTTGCAATTAAGCAGATGAAAAAATGTGTAGCCAAGGAGAGTTTATTAAGCATTTATTATGCAATGGTATACTCACACATTTCCTTCAACATAATGTCATGGGGATGTGGTAAAGATTTTGGTAGAGTGTTTATAGGGCAGAAACGTATCGTGAGATTGATATTTGATATGGACTATCAAGATAGTTGCAAACCAATATTCATAAGAGAGAAATTGTTAACTGCTCCATCCATCTATATTTTGAAATGTTTGAAATGCATTAGAAGCAACTTGAAATCCTTTGATACCAATGCTTCTTCGCATGCTTACAACACACGACATGGTGGTCTCCTAAAAATACCAAACCACAAAACCACAAAATTCCAAAATGCTCCTCTCTACAAAGCATTGAGCTTCTACAACAAATTGCCAACGGCAATAAAAAATTCTGAATGTGATAAAATATTTTTTAACAAAACAAAATGTTTGCTGACTGAGAAAGGTTACTATTCCTATCAAGAATATTTGGATGATCCATTATTGTGAATTATTTCACTTTTAATTAATTAATTATTTCACTTTTGATATGTTACTTGTAGTGTGCTGTATCTTACTTGTTCAGTGATAAACCTTCAATTCAATGATTTTAATTATGTATGGTCGTGGTTCATTTGTACTCGGGTTACGATTTTGTTTATACTGATAATCGTGTCACTCTTAAAAATGTATCTGGTGTTGTGCTGTCGTCATGTCCGTTTGATTTTATTTATACACATGATCGTTATTGAGTTTATTCATACTCAATGACCAACAATATGGTTTTGCTGTATCAAGTGATTTATGTATTGTATGATTTACCATATGTACACATTGTACCTAAATGGCTAATAAAATTTATTATTATTATTATTATTATTACTGATCTGATCCTATAGTTTATAGGCTTGAAAAGGGTAAGGTACTTTCCATAGGAGTTTCCAAATGTATCCACAAATTACAATTTTATATAAACTTTAACTTATGCAATTTTCACAATTTGAATTTATTACACAAGATTATGGAAACTTCAACAATATATTTATGCCATAAATTGAAGAGCTGAAAGGAAATTGATTAGTTAATAAGTTACAACGATGGACATAAACTAGAACACCTCCTACAAAATATTATTATATTATTATCAAATATTAATATTATCTATTATTACCAAAATATACATCACTTCGTCACCCCGGAGATCAATTTTCCTATCTTCACAATACAAGTTCAGAAAGTGATTTTTCTGGTGTGCGTGGGAATTAAATTCATCCACTGTATGACTTTGTGAATTCGTCTTAATACAAAAAAAAACTCCACGTGCTACTCGTAATAATTACTTTGAGCTCCACGGAAAGCAAACAGAACCACTTTGTCAAAGCCCAAACCACGGTGTTATCACACTACCGATCTACCCCTAGCTAAGTACCAACTTATCAGGAAGCAGTTATATATGGCTAGGGTTCTGCGTACGAGACAATCGACGTGTATTACTTATTTTATTCACAATTACTTTAACTTATTCAAATGCAAGTATCTTATAAAACCATCTTCAGGAACTTCATTCTGAATTGAAAAGCCCTAATATCTTATATTGGTCTTATTGACAATTCAGGATTAAAAACGGAACTCTGCAAGCAAGTATCTTGAGGAAAATAAAGAAATTAACTTGAGATCTAATTTATTAGCATCACAACTTGAACATCTAGAAAAACTGACATATTGTGATCCTCGACGGAACCTGAGATCGAAACTCGAGGTACTATGAGCTCGAATGGTTCATCGATCTCGTGCTATAGGATATTGAACTATATATTTCAATCGAGTACCAGGACGCTATGAATTCTATTGAACTCTAAATACCTGCCAGAGTCAGAAATGGAACAAATGCCGGTGGCAATCCTCCCGAGTACGGTAGGATTGTCAATTAATACAAAATAAATGAAGTTGAGACGGTCAATTGGTGAGACAGCCTGCTATCGTAGTGATAGGAATTATTAATATATATTATTTATTAACCAAAAATACCCCACGACATAAAGTAATCCGAAATAACAACTTAATACATAAATGGATTTATCAAAAGTCACGGGATTGGAATATTTTACACCTGTGCAAATCGTATGGAACATTTAACGAATGAAATGAAATCAATCCGGCGTTTCGCGAACCTGATGAACTCAATAAGTTATTGTAACGTAAATAAACTTAAATTGGTTTAACTAATTTATTTCACACTTAAATCTACAACTTAATTTATATTACTACGCCACTGTATAGCTCGATCGTATGGGCTCGTTCAGACTGTCCGACTCCACTTGAGGGTTGCCTATTTATCTCCGATACAGCATTCTTGATGTTTCGAATTCTGGCAGTTGGCGACCGGCATGTTCCAATTGTTTCCAATATTGACCGTTGTTTTCCGCGGCAGAACGACTGGATGGTTCTCGAATATCTCCGGGGATGATCTCATCGATGTCGATGGCAACGCGTGAGGCGACAGGTCCGGCCTAGGTTCGTTACATTGCCCCCTTCTTAAAGACATTTCGTCCCGAAATTTCATCCTTGGAGTGTGACGATATCTGCATGACTCCCCATATCTGCACCGTGAAGTTCGATGGAAGTAACACTCCACGGTCTTCATGATCGGTCGTGGAAGAGGGGTTACAGCAAACCAAAATCTTGACGCCGCTGGATCTGAATATCGCCTCCAGCATACTTCTTATGACTCTCCAGTCCAACCCATCAATACCACAGGATAATTTTGGAATTGCTAGATCCACCAGATTCTGGTCCACCATAGTATCTCTTAGTTTGGTGAGACTCTTCCAGACATCTTCATAGGACGATTTATCTTGGGAATGCCTCTTGGTAACTAGGTAGTAGATATTTCTCTGGCCTTTCTTCAACTGTAGCACCCCACCAACTTCTGGATTCTGCTCCCGCAGTGTTTGAGTTGACCAAATTTCTTGGAGAACACTACGGCGATGCCCGGGACATTCGAAGATCTTCTGCCACACAGTGCGCTAGTGCGTAGTCAGCAGGCACCTCGAAAAGGTCTCGTGACTCCTCTCTAGTAACCCCATGTAGAACTTTCTGCCCGTTTGAATACAAGGACATAAACTTCTCGAACGTCATATCATCCTCCGGTGGCTTGAGGGTGCGAACTTGGTCATGGTTTCCAGCGTAAGGCCAACCTGTTGAAATGGACGACCCTTGGTTTCCTCGGGTGGCTTATGGATTCGGTACACAAGGTCGTTTATCCTTTTCACGATTTTATACGGGCCTTCCCACGAGTTCCGCAACTTTGGTGATAGTCCACGACGACGTTTGGGGTTGTACAGCCAAACCAGGTCATCAACCTTAAATCCTCCTGCGTCGGCCTTGATGTCATAGGTCTCTTCATTTTATCGCTGGCACTCTGGATGTTCAACCGACTCGTTCGTGGATGTCGTCCATTCTCTGCCGAAGTTTGCTGACGTAGTCCTCTCCCGCAGTGTCTTGTCCTGGCGGTATCCCAAACTTCAGGTCACAAGGCAGTCGCAGTTCTCGGCCCATTATAATACTAGCAGGAGTTTGACCGGTTGACTCGTGAACTGCGGATCGATAGGCCATCAGGAACAAATGAAGATACTGGTCCCAGTCTCTTTGATGGTCAGAGACAACCTTGGACAAGTGGCGGTTGATCGTCCTGTTCATCCGTTCCACCATTCCATCGGACTGCGGATGTAGGCCGTGGTTCTTGTCTTGCGGATGTTCAGCAGTAGACATATTTCTTGGAAAAGGTTGATTCGAAATTTCTGCCTTGATCCGAGTGCAGCTCCATTGGAATACCGAATCGACATATCCATTCTTTCACCAAGACGTCGGCGACGGTGATGGCTTTCTGGTTGGGCAGGGCATAGGCTTCCGCCCACTTACTGAAGTAGTCCATTGCCACAAGGATGTATTTATTCCCGTGGTCGGATACGGGAAACGGGCCGGCGATGTCAATGGCGATTCTCTCGAACGGGCTGCCTACGTTGTACTGACGCATCGGGGCCTTGGGTCGTATTCGAGGTCCATTGCTAACAGCGCATACAGCGCACTTTCTGCACCAGTCCTGACGTCAGCTTGACAATTGGCCCAGTAAAACCGTTGCCTCACTTTCTGCAGGGTTCGTCACTCCCAGATGTCCTCCGGCGACTCCATCATGGATTTCCCGCAGCACTTCCCTCTTCTGTTCCTGGGAACAATTATTTGGCGTCTGTCTTCCCCCCCAATATCGGCCTCCAACACACGTTTTAGGATCCCATTGTCCAGAATAAGAGAGTTCCATTGTGCCCAATAGGACTTAACAGCCGGCGAGTAACCTGCGACTTCCTGCCATGATGGTTCTTCGATTGCCCTTCTTCCAGCTGACACCAGCCAAGGTCGGATCTCTCTGGTCTTTCTGGATCTTGCTGTCATTCCAGTTGTCATCCATTGCCGCGGTTCTACAAAGTGTTGCTTCTTTCTTCTGCTCGTCGGCAATGTGAGCAATCATCTGACATGGTCTTCGCGACAAGGCATCTGCATTCTTATGGCTAGTTCCGGCTCGATGTTCGATCTCGAAATCGAATTCTTGAGTCCTCTATCCAACGTGCTACTTGACCTCAGGATTTTTGAACTGTAAGAGCCATTTGAGAGCTGCATGGCAGCTCTCACAGGAATCTTCTTCCATACACGTACTTGTGAAGTGCTCCACCCCTTTACAACAGCTAACAGCTCTCGCCTGGTGACACAGTAATTGCGCCTGGTTTGCTAAGCGTCTTGCTGAAATAACCAATGACCTTCTCCTGTCCCTCCTGGATCTGAGATAGGACAGCCCAAGTCCCACGTTGCTGGCGTCCATATCCAAAATGAATTTCCTTTGGTAGGGATAGCTCAGTATAGGTGCGTTGATCAAAGCTCCTTTCAGCTTCCTGAATGAGTCTTGACATTCTTCGACCACTGGAACTTTGTTTGGCCTTCCGTGAGCTTGGTCAGTGGTTTAGCGATGTTGGCGAATCCCAGCACATATCGGCGATAGTATGTGCATAAACCAAGGAAACTTCGAAGTTGGTGAATGTCTTTTGGGATGGGCCAATCCTAACAGCTTTGATCTTCTGGTCATCCACTGCTACTCTTCCCAGAGACAACGTGGCCGAGGTATCGTACTTTTTTGGAACAGATGGCATTTCTTAGGGCTCAGCTTCAATCCGAGTTCCTCAGTCGCAGGAATACTTCCTCCAAGTTTTTCACGTGGTCCTCAAACGATCTGCCGACCACAATTATGTCGTCGAGATACACTAGACACGTGTTCCATGAGAGTCCCTTCAGTACTGTTTTCATCAATCTTTCGAATGTGGCGGGAGCATTACAGAGCCCGAATGGCATAACGGTGAACTGCCACAATCCTGAGCCGATGGTAGAAGCAGTCTTTTCTCGATCTTCCTGAGCCAGTTCTACTTGCCAGTATCCACTCTTCAGATCAAGGGTCGAGAAAATCGTGGAACCAGCCAACGTCCAGGGTGTTATCTATTCTCGGGAGGGTAACTGTCCTTCTTCGTGACATTATTAAGTTGGCGATAGTCTACACAAAAGCGTGTCGATCCATCCTTTTCTTCACCAGTACGACTGGAGAGGACCAGGGACTGTCAGATGGTTCGATAACTCCTTCTTTTCCCATATCGCTGACTATTTTGTCAGCCTCTTCCTTCTTGGCAAGAGGAAGTCTTCTTGCTGATTGCCGGATCGGTCGGCACCCCAGTATCAATCTTGTGCTGGACCACATTAGTTCGACCCCTTTTCCTTGTCCGGTATCGAAGATGTCTTGGTACTTTTTGACTAAATCTCTTAGTTTGGGCTGTTGAGCTGGTTTTATGTCTTTGGAAGAGATGGCAACTAATTTTTCTAGTTCTGTGGGCAAGTTGTTGGGTTGGCTAATCGTACCTCGTACGCCCCGGATCACAGATGGAACTGACGAGCAGTGCCCTAAAATTGTTCCTTTCTTTAAGGTCACTGGAAAGTAATTGACATTGATGACCCTTACCGGTACAAATTTTTCAGCACGTAACAGAGTTTTCCCTAGGGCAATCCCTCGTCCAATTTTTCTATCATGAAGTTTGGGCTCGAACATCATCACGTCTCCACTGCTCGCACTCCCGTCCAGGCGAGCCTCCAGGATGGTTTCAGCCCTCTCAGGTACGCTTACATCTTCAGCCAACAGCACACGGATCAACTCTTCACTTCTCCCATGAAGTACCAGCTCTTCTCCGTTGACACGTAGGACGCCGTCTTTGAAATCCAATTCAAACCCTCTGGAATTCATGATGTCCATTCCGATGATTGCATCGTCTTCGATGTCCGCTACAAGTGCCTGATGTTTCACTTTAGTGCTGCCCAAAATTATTTCAATCGGTAGCTCGCCATATACAGTAGCTGGCTCCTCTGTTGCTGTGCGTAGCTTCCAAGTTGTCGGTTCAATTCGTTCCGGTGTTCTGGCAAAGGAAGGTCCGAGAATTGTCCTAGTCGCACCTGTATCCACCAGCATGGTGCAAGGCTCGTTATTGATGAGACCGTCTACGAAAACACCTCTGTTCTGTCGTTTCAGGATAGCGACATATGCGTTGTTAACCGGGGCTTGCTGGACACAGGCCGACGATTGCCCCTGTTCGTCGACATTCTTTAGTTTTCCTGCATCGGAGTCGTGTTTTCGAATGTTGGACATTTGCTACGCACATGTCCAATTTTGCCACAATTCCAGCATCTTATCTGTCTTTTCTCAGGCAAAACTTCCTTCATCACTTTTCTTATGGCAGCTTCCAAGTCAGCATGCTCCTGTGAGTCTTCTTCAATACTTCGAACTTTACTTTGGTTTTTGCAGGATTGCTTTGCTGCCTCAAATTCCAAAGCGCGTGCCAGTGCGTCTACGAGATGTGTTGGACGAGCTAGTGTCAACGCTTGTCTGGTTTCTTGGTCACGGAGTCCATCCAAGAATGCCTGAACCGCTAATCGCTCCATTACATTTTCCGGTGTGGCTGGATATGCGAGAAGAACCAAGCGTGCAATGTCAGCTTCGAATTCTTGTAAGGATTCGCCCGATTTCTGGCAGCGATTTTTCAGTTGGGAGTGGTATACGTGTTCCAAATGGGCCTGGCCATATCGTAATTCTAGATGTTTAATCAGCTGATCATAGTCCTCCTGTTCTTGGGCGGTAAGAGTTCGTAGAATATTCGTCGCTTCTCCGCGTAATGCAAGTTGTGCTACAGCTCTTTCCCCTGCATTCCATCCATTTGCTTTGGCCGCTGCTTCAAACTGTCGGCGGTAATTTTCCCATGGAGTTTTTCCGTCGAATTGAGGCGGCTTCATGGAAAGCTTCCCTATTTCAGAAATGACCTTGACATCTTTTATACCCTCTTGAACTTTATCCAAGTTCAAACTCAAGTCCAGCATTGCATTTTCGTTAACCATCTCTGTGGGGGGCGCACTATTAATTCGTTTTTCCAGCTTACTGATCGTTTCCTTTATTTTGTCCATTTCTGCCTCGATTCCGTCTTTGATTTCATCGCTGATTATTTCCTTCATCTTGTCCATCTCTGCCTCGACGGTTCCTATTCTTTTTTCTAGACGATTCTGCCACACCACAGAGTTCTTTTTTTAGGCCTTCCGTGTTTTCAAGGAGCTTATCTTCCAGGCTTCTTGAATTTTCTTGAAGCTTCTCTTCCAAATTTCTAGAATTTTGTTGCAGTTCTTCTTTCACGGATTTAGTAGTTTCTTCGAGTTTATTCATTACCAAACTTAAATCGCCTCCGGGAACTTCGAATAAAAATGTTTCGGGGTCCTCACCTTCTTGTATAAGTCCTTCTGCAAGTCTTTCCTGGAGTACTTGCTTTTAAACTTTTGTCTTTGACGAGGTATCAGTCTGTTTTACACGAAAAAGTCTACCAGCAAATCCAAAATTCACTTCGCGAATTAACACACACTGTCTTTGACGAGGTATCAGTCTGTTTTACACGAAAAAGTTTATCAGTTTGTTAAAAATTCACTTCGCGAATTCTTTTCCACGGGCCACCAGTCTATTGTCTGTTTCACGCGAACAGTGTATCAGTTTATATTCCCACGCACAATTGTCCACTTCGCGAAGACCGGGCCACTGTCTATTTTGGGCGTACAAAAAGGTCTATCAATTTATTTTTCTGACTATCCACTCCACGATCACTTGTTTATTTTCTAAATCCCACTTCTGACACCAATTGTAACGTAAATAAACTTAACTTGGTTTAACTAATTTATTTCACACTTAAATCTACAACTTAATTTATATTACTACGCCACTGTATAGCTCGATCGTATGGGCTCGTTCAGACTGTCCGACTCCACTTGAGGGTTGCCTATTTATCTCCGATACAGCATTCTTGATGTTTCGAATTCTGGCAGTTGGCGACCGGCATGTTCCAATTGTTTCCAATATTGACCGTTGTTTTCCGCGGCAGAACGACTGGATGGTTCTCGAATATCTCCGGGGATGATCTCATCGTTGTCGATGGCAACGCGTGAGGCGACAGGTCCGGCCTAGGTTCGTTACATTATCAAACACAGTAGGAGGAAAATATACATACAGGGCAATATGGGTGTCTTAATGACACAAATCAAAAGATTATTAAAGTTATACAGAATGTTTTCCTTACGGTTACCTCACTACTCAAATCAAACTTTTGCATGAATGTTTTACGAAAACTACTTTCTTGACGACTCGCAGAACAATTGAAGTTACTTGTTTTCGGACTGGAGGAAAAGAGAGCGATCCTAATTAAATCTTGTCTTTTATATCCACCGGATTTAAAAGAAATATCGGACAAAAACCGTATGAAGAAAGACCCTCTTTTTCTCTGATTCACATAAGAACTGGACCAAAAGCAGCTTATCTTTTTATCCCCTTAGGAAGAAGCATACTACTTTTTACTAATATTGATCTACCTTTTTCTACTCTCATATTAAAAACAGGCAGGGAAGTATTTTGTCTTTTTGTACAGTGCAAAAAGGCATTAAAACTCTCTTTTGCTCGGTTTTGTGATCGATCCAGTAGCTTTGTATATTCACACTTATTTTCTAAACGGGGCTTTATTTTGTTGCCGATACATAATTAATGTTAAACCCCCAAAGTTACTTCGAACTTTTGGTTAGCCGTTCTTAGTAGCGTAGTTTGGAAAAAATGCTTCGTTACAAATGGGTGAAATGGGGGTTAAAATCTTCAGGGAAGTTTTGTTAGTTTTTGAGTTAAAGTCATAAAATATGGTATTTGAGGTTTCTTAAACAAATAGAGAAATGAGCGTTTCAGTGTTTTTAAAATTCAAACCCTAAAGGAGTGAAATAGGGGGTGAACATTTTTATGGGAGTTCCATTAGTTCTTAGCTTAGAGTCATAAAAATCAGTATTTGAGGTCTTTCTTACAAATGTGTGTCAGTATTTTTAGAAATGTATCCTCTAAAGGGGTGAAATGGGGTGTAACTTTTTTGATGGGGATTCCGTTGGTTTTTAAGTTAGAATCATAAAAATTGGAGCCACTGTTACAAATAAATAAATCGTTTCAAATCTTATTTGAGAATTCCGTCCCCACATTGGTGAAAAAGGCTTAATGCATTTGTAATAGTCATCACAAGGCAATACTTTCGCTGTCAAATGAATTATGCCACCCAAACGAGAAAACGGGATAACGAGATACCGAGATAATGGGAACCGGGATAACGGGATAACGGGATAACGGGAACCGGGATAAGGGGAAACGGTAAAACGGCAAACGGGACAACGGGATAACGGGAACGCCACAGGCATAAGCTGGATGGAATCACACGAAAAAAAACTAGGAAAAAAAAAATTCTACGCCGACGAAGTTGCGGGAATGTATATATATATATATATATATATATATATATATATATATCATCATTTGTAGACAAACTAGAGTCCACCCTTCTTAATCAAATGAAATGGAATTTGCCACAAAAAAAGTTTGTTTTTATACTTCGGTTGAGTTGGGCTGAAGCAGTCCCATCGTTTCAGAATGTCGTCTGTTAATATATTGAGAATTCCAGATTTCCATTGGAATAACAATTCTGGTACTTCTATACGTATTTTTAAATGTTGCTGTTGATGTTTTTCAATCAATTAACAATTGTTGTTTGCCTTGGATGCTTTTTTATATGTTCTTATTGATCATGTGCTATTTGTCAACATTGTATTTTCTTTGGACACACATAACTCATCAGTATTTCTCTTTCCAGAATAGAATGTTAGGGAACCACCTTCTCTTTGACAAACAAACAAGCCAACCCATGTTAGTTGAGAATGTGAATGGTGAAATCTACCTCGAAAGAAAAAAACGGAACCCTTATAAGATCAAACACCCGTCCATCTGTCATAGCCGATTTTGTCAAAAACCATGCGATTTGGCACAGTAAAACATCCCATCAACCTACATATTTTGCAGTAATTGAGTACTTAATTTTCATTTTATTTATGTGAAATATTATTTGAAAATGCTTGTTATGAGGAACATAAAAATATTTTTTGTGGAAGCGTTTCAAAGATTTTTTTGAAATGACACTCTTTTAGGCCCTAGTGCCTAAAAGTAAAAGTTTCATTTTTACTTCTAGGCACCAGTGCCTGAAAGAGTGTCATTTCGAAATTATAATTAATATCAAAATTTCTCAATTTCGTAACGCTTTCACACAAAATCTTGTATGAAATTTGTTGCAAAATCGACGTGTTTTAAGCACTCGACGCATTGTCCAATTTTGCATCCCGTGCTTGAAACACACTCTTTTCGGAACATAGTACATAAAGAGCTATTTGAGAATTGTTAATTGCATAATTTAAAAAATACTCTGAAAATTGAGCACATATAGACCATTCCCTCCTTATCTGTGAAACCACAGAAATCAGGAATATAACGCCTCACTTCAAACTTCAAGTTAAAAGGAAAATCCTTATAGATTTCTAGAAATTAATTTTACAAACTTATCGTTTACGGAAACCTCTGCGCGTAAATATAACTCGCACTTGACCACTTCATTATTCTCTAGAATTGTATTTCCCTTATTTTCTTATCATCCAGTCGTTGCAGTTGAAATGGTTGAGAAAACTTTTATTGGACTTCTTGAGATCCATTGTATGTACCTCAAAGATGATTTTATTTCCATTTTTTCTAATTACAAAATTTATTGATATACTAGACCCAGAGAAAATCATTCAGCTATCGTAATATTTTTAGAATTTTTTTATTCTTTTTCGATAAAAGTTATATAACCCAACGGCCCCATAGTGCACTCCAAATACCATGCATTTTTCAGAAATTCGGATCTTCTTAAAGTTCGGCCAAAGTATCACTATTAGCATCTTTTGCCATCTTTCCTTTTCTACAAAAAAGTCCATGAACTTGTAGGAATCATCAAATGGAATAATTTTGCTTTTTTCTAATTTTTTTATATTAACAGTAGTTTTTGAAAAAATATGAAGAAATAATCTTCAGATGGTTACATATGTTTTAAGATTTAGATGTACTCCATCGTTTTAGACAATAAACGAAGTCGAAGATTATTTTTCGGAAACTTCACTTGAAATTTCCCATTACTCCCAGTTCCAATAGTTTTCCAGTCGGCAATATGGACTATTTTTTTGTGACCATAGGTACTTAACGGGGATTGGTAACTCTTAGATAACCAAATTAATTCAGTATCAACAAACATTTATTCACATCATAAATATATACAACAACCATACTACATACTTCATCTATAACTATCCATACAAGGCTGCTAGAAGGTCAGCAGCTTGGGAAAGGATAAACAAGTTGAACACGCTGCACCAGTAGAAACTGAAGAAATGTGTATTGATGTACTAGCCACATTTCTACTAGAACACTATGTGCTAAAAATTGCGAAACAACACATATATCATCCCTTGCACCAGGAACTTTGACCTGATGATTTTGAAAAGATTATGCAGGTGTCAACTGAGGATCATCAAAACTTGCTTAATCAGATTATCTGGAGTGACGAATTAATATTTCAATAATGAGAAAGTGAACTACTCAACATACATTATTGGGCTTGTGAAAATCCTAATTGGGTTAGGAAAACCATTTCGCAAACAACATGGAATGGAAATGTGTGCTTTGTTAACTTACCGATTTATAGGCACCTATTTTCACCAACTCCCACTCGACATATTTTTAAAATTGATGCAAAATTAATTTCAAATATTGCTAAATATACAGTGTGTCTCACTTCTCATGGAAACACCCCCGTATCTTCCGTAATTATTGCGGTAGAATTCTGTAATTTGCACGATCGATAGATATACTGAGGATTGGTCTGAATTTTTCCATGAGGTTGACCTGAGTGACATAGACTGCGTGCCAGGAGCGATGGATACACCGAGTTTTGCGAAAAATTATATTAGGGTGCAAGATAGGCTCAAAATTCTTACGGATTCGTGATCAAGACATCAATCCATATTTTAGTTAAAGAATTTCAGTTCTGATAAATCCGAATTTGTCTCACTTCCCATGGAAATGCCACCGTATCTTCCGTAATGATTGTAGTAGAATTCTGTAATTTCCACTATCGTAAGATATTGTTCGTTGTTTGTTTTTTACCGCCAAATTAGTTGCAAAGCAACCCTAGGAAGTCAGAGACTTGTGTGAGTTAAGAAGACGGGGACCTCACCTTTTTAATTGTCATCCGAAGCACTACTCGACTGGTAACCGTAGACAGTCCAAAGGATTCATATCTAGGTACATGTTCGGTGGGTCACATATCTCCTTCCGCTCAACAAAACTACAGAAATATTTTTTTATTTCAGTAGCCGTGCCGAGAATCGAACTCGGACCATGTGGACATCAGCCAGCTCCTCTACGCTCACGGCCACCAACCCAGTGGATAGTACTCAGGATAAGTCTGAATCTTTCCTGATGTTGATCTGAGTGATATACACTGCGCGCCAGGAGCGATGGATATATTGATTTTTGCGAAAAATAATATTAGCGGGCCAGATTGGCTCAAAATTCTCACAGACTCGTGATTGGGATATCAACTTCAGTGGGGTTTACCTAAGTGGAATTTACAGAATTCTACTCCAATAAATACGGAAGATACGGGGGTGTTTCCATGAGAAGTGGGACACACTGTATTCCTCAACAAGTAAACAACTCATGTGTTAACAACCACCATATAACCACCACATTGTATAAGAACTTTGATTTTTCTCTAAATTTGGTGGCTCCATCTTTGGACTTTTTCATATAAGGTTATTCGAAAAATTGTTGTACGAAACTTGAAACTAGACCACTTGACTTGAACGGCAGATACAAGATCAGATTTAGCATGCCTTCAACAACGTAACGGAGGAAACTGATGAGGCGTGTGTATGTGAGACCTTGTGGAGATCCTATGGCAATTTTTGACCTGCATGGCATCTTCAAACATATTACTCTGGAAATGTTGGTTTTGTAGCATTGAAACTATCCGCCTTCGAGGAAGATAGTATCAAAGGCTCCTTGTCTAGAAGGTGCATAATGCGATTTTTTTACACAAATGAGGGATCTACCCCTGGCCCCAATTGGTGCGGAGCCGTCTCACATGATTTTCCTCTTAGATATGTATGCTGGTTTGAGCATACAGGCCGCTACCTCCCGTATTTCCCTATCTATCAGTTTTCCTGATCCTTTCAAGAAAAAAATTAATGAACTGATTGGTCTATATGCCTTCGCCTGATCCTATGAGTTTTGCACAGGGACAAAGATACCATTCAAAGGAAATATTCCTTCTGGTCCAGGTCATTTATATGGGCTTGAAGAATTTATTCCCACACTATCTTCCAACACGGAATATTCAATTAGAAAGATATCATGCGGCGATATTCTTCATGTTTCGAAATATTACCGAGGAAGTAGCAGAGCAGCGAGACGAGCCCCTCAGCTGCCAGAGAAGTCGCCACGGAAAACCAGGAGCAAAGCAGCAGCAAACCGCAAATTCCGAGAGAGGGACAGACGAGGCTAGCCCGCAGTAACCTGTGTTCGATCCGATACACGCCGCCGCCAGAACCCAGAGTAATCCGTATGAGAGCAGACATTTGAATAGGTAACTGGTTAATCAGGTGCGTGGCATTTGCGAACTGTAAAATATTGAGGTTCTGTGTCTGTTGCTTTGCAAAGCTCCTTATTAACGTGACGACAGGACCAGCATCCGAGGTAGAGAAAAAAACGCAAGCTTCAGCATTGAGACAGGTCTGGGAAATTCCATTACCCCGACCACTTGATTTTTGTAAAATTCCCTGTTAGCTCAGCCTTAGCATTGGGTTAGGTCAGAGATATAGACACAGAGCTTTCCGATGTTGAGAATCGAAAGTAAGGAGATAAGCCTGATAGCAAGATGCCTTCCGTTCGAAGATCTTTCATATCCGCAGCCGCCGTAAAGCTATGCTTAACCCCGCTTGTAGGTCCGAGTAGTTTGACAGCATTATTTTGCATAATCCTGAGCGTATCCCGCTTTAATAATCACCCGCTTTGCTTGCCGTGTCCCCAGATTGCGATAATCCAGTAACCCGTTGTGCTGAGATCCCCACTGCAAACCCCATAATTTAGGAAGTGTACTGTTGGAGAATAAAGTGAGTAAACGTGATATTGCTTGGTTTTCATTATTTTTGTATAGTTCAGGCAGTTGACGTCCAGGCAAGCAACCAGTCAAGGTCAAGTAATGTCTGCCTTTCTGGCTCCTAGAATCAAATTTATTATATGTACCCCTGGAACGTCATTTCTCCACTGACACTGCCCGGAGCAAGTGGCATTTCCACGTTGAACAGAAGGTGACACCCGAGACAACCTGAACATTGTAATTGGGCATCAAAATTGATTGTAGTGAGAATATAATCCTCACAAGTGTATATGAAGCATGCTCTACAGCTTCTTTTCCAGTTCAGGTGTAGCCTCTAGAGGGTTTATTAATTGACTTTTTAGACATGGAAAATCATTAAAATTCCTTTTCACTCATTATATATATTCCGTAAGTATGGGTTGTTATACGCTACTAGTCTTTCTACCTATTCAATAAGTGTTACTGATCCCGATATCATCAAGATCGACATGCAATTTATTGTTGAATAATTCTTTCACCTTTCTTTAAATATTAAAGGCTTACAAGAAATGGTTATACTTCAAATTTAAATATTTTAAACATTTCTCTGGCCAAAATGCGCGGGTATTTTTTCCTTGATTGTTTCAGTATGATTTAACGTTTTTTTCTTCCTAAATGTTTTTTTTTTGTAGAAAAACCTATAAAAACATAAAGTTTCTGTAAAATTACCTACTTTGTCGACAATGATAGATATTTGGATCTGGCCAAAAATAGATTTAGATATTTGTTTTAACAGCCTAAAAGGAAAGAATCGAAATTATACTCTTCTGGGAACTCGTCGATCCATTTGACTCAGAGAAGATTCACAGTTTACCTTTGTGTCAGTAGAAATATATAATGAGTCAGAAGGAGACCGTTTATTTTTTTGTGGGAATTATGTTTTTTTAGGGAAAACAAGTCAATCTGAAATTTTTATGATTTTTCATGTCTAAAAAGTCAATGAAAGACTTCGATTGATCCACATAGCAGGTCACAAACTGTAATATTCAATCTTCTTACGGAGAAGTAGCTCATTGCATTCAATAGTTGTGCATAAATATTTTCTATTTGATCACAATTACAAAAATGTCAGTATTATTAATAGCTAGATTAGAATAAACCCAAAAATTATGTGTTCAATTTTAATCGACTAAAAAAACCAGAATAATATTTTTGGCCTGCATGTTTTTAATGTATATTTTCTGGGTCTTCAGGATTACTATACACCAAGTTGAATTCAAAGGGGTTAGATAGTTTTCGAGAAAATCATAGAAAAATGGAGGTCAAAAATATAATTCCGTTTTTTTCAAGTCGATTAAAGTGAACACTAAAATTTTATGTTTATTCCAATCTATGTATTCATACATAACAATTATAGGCAATGAGCTGCTTCTTCGTGAGAAGATTGAATATTACATTTTGTGACCTGCTATCAGTCGAAGCCTTTCATTGACTTTTCAATAGACGATAAAAGGAGGAGGTTCTCTAGTCGACTCGTATATTTTTATTTTTCATGTATGTCCACCCATAACTTTTTACAGAGTAGTCCGCTTTTGATTATTTCTTTCTTATTGGACCTCGAAGTTGGTCTATTTTGAATTTGAAAAAAAATTATCCCAATGGATAGGAAAATCGAGGATGATTTAATTTTACCTTTGAACCGATTCTGTTGAAACTTGGCACACAAATGTAGTTCTGATGACACTACAACATGATGGAGACCTGGAGGTGATTTGATAATGGAGACGGAAGACAGTCGAGTGCACACCTTAACGGTTTACAGCAGCTACTTCGAATTTGGAGTTATTATTGATGACTGCAATGTTGTTATTTAGGGATTTAGGTCTTAGATTGAAGAAAACTATATTTCTTGAAAGCCAACGTTTCGTCAATTCATTTTGACATCATCAGGGCACTGTAAGATGAACGAGGTGTTACAATTTATAAACAGAAAGAAGGAAAAATATACCTATAAAACAATATCCTCCTTTTTTTTTTTTAAATTAAAATAAAATAACCATGTTATAATTTTTCTAGAATCAACTACTGAACATGGTTGTGGTGACTTGCATAAGAAGAGTTTCCCGTGTTGAATGAACGGTGTTCAACCATAATAGGTCTCTGTATCGAAAGATGTATATATAAAATCAGCTAAAGACAAAAACACTACCTCTGAAACAGGTTGAAATTTGAATGAAATAATGACCATCGGACGTGTATTCAAAGTGGAACTGATCAAATGTCAGGATTGTACGTTTGAAAAAGCAAGGGGAATAAAAACAATAAATATTCTTTTCACTGAAGGTATCAGTTTTTTGTTTATATTCTTGATATTAGATTGAAATACGCGGTGTTTAAGTTTTCCAGGTTTTTTCTATTATACCTGATAATGTTCAATATTTACTTAGTATGGGAGATAATTTCAACTCACCTTACGGTTCGAAGGATCTTCCATTGAATATATTTTTTATAGAGAGTTAATTCAATGAAAAGTAATAAAAAAAAAACGATATATATTATATAGAATAAAAGATATCAAACAAATGAAGAAATGTATTTATGATAAAAAAACGTATCATCATAACTGAAGTTGACAAAGGTAATAGTACGGTCTTTGAATAAAAGAATTTCACCAAAAAGTCATGAACTTGCTAGGAGATACTGAAATATATAAAATAATCGACCAAGACCCCACAGTAACTATTCAAAATAAAAACAATAAACTCGTAGACAACCTAATTACATTAAATAAATTTGATCCTATTTTGGGAAAAAATCACAAATGTAATAATGGAGTTTTTCCCAATATGTATTTTCTACCCAAAATCCATAGACCCAATGTTCCATTCATTCCATTCATTGGATCACCAATAATAACTTAACAAAATTTGTTTGTAGTTTACTAAAATACGCCTTCATAATTGATGATAAATACATAAAAAATTAATTTCAATTTTCTGAACAAATGAAAAAGATTTCAATTTCCAATGACCACATTTTAGTTTCGTTAGATGTTACTTCACTGTTCACAAATATACCCACTGACCTTCTAATAAACATTGTACAACAAAAATTGTTTTTGATAAAAGAACATGCACTGCTCAACCGAATGGAGTTTTTACAACTATTCAAATTCTGTACTGATAATAACTATTTTAATTACAATGGAATTTTTCGTCGACAAATATCTGGTCTTAGAATGGGCAATTGTATGTCCCCTATTTGCTCTGACTTAGTAATGCAAAACTTACAGGAAGATTATCTATCCAAACTGTCTTCCAAGTTCAGACATATGAGAGATATGTTGATGACATTTTTCTAATAATTCCAACAGGAAAACAATATGAATTGTTAAATGTTTTTAACCATCACAACTCAAAACTCCAATTCACAATTGAATTAGAACAACATAACTGTTCAGCCTTTTTGGACACTTTAGTAATAAGAACACCAAAGAATAACCTTTTGATAAATTGGTATCATAAACCTACATTTTCAGAAAGATACCGCAACTTTGATTCACATCATCATATGAAACAAGAATTGGATATCATACATAATTTGACTGACAGAATGTTAAAAGTTTGCAGTCTTGTTTTTCATTAAGCACAATTTAAAACAATTGAAATATTATCTAATTAAAAAAGATACCATATGTACAATTTCTCTCTGGAAAACTAGGTACTATTCTAGAAGATTCTACTTCAAATATAAAGGTAACTTTCAGAAATAAAAACATACTGAGAAAACACTTGTTTAGTAAGATGAAAGAAAAAAACCCTATGGAATGTAGATCAAATGTCATATACAAACTCCCTTGCCTTGACTGCAAAAAAAAGTTATATAGGTCAGACCAAAACGTACTCAAAAACACGCCTCAAAGAACATTAGAGGGACATTAAGAAGAAAGTAACGTCAATAAACCCCACTTCATTAGTTGAGCATTGTATATCAAACGAACATCAATTTGATCTTATAAACACGACAATATTAGGTTATGAAACGTCTTTTTTCGAAAGAAATTTCTCTGAAATGATCAACATAATAAAAAAAGACACAGTCAACCATAGAAAAGACCTGGAAAACTCAATCACCACATATTTGAATCTAATATCAAGAATATAAACAAAAAACTGAGATCTTCAGTATAAAGAAAGTTTATTGTTTTTATTTCCCTTGCTTTTTCAAACGTACAGTCCTGACATATGATCAGTTCCACTTTGAATACACATCAGATGGTCATTATTTTATTCAAATTTCAACCTGTTTCAGAGACCTATTATGGTTGAACACCGTTCATTTAACACGGAAAACTCTTCTTATGTTAGTGAAATATTTTTTCGTAATAATTGTTGTTTCTCTCTTTTTTTCGTCTTATGTAGCACCATTCATCGTTAATCACCCCAACCATGTTCAGTAGTTGTTTCAGAAAAATTATAACAAGGTTATTTTATATAAATTTGTATTTAAAAAAAATAGGGATGATATTGTTTTATATGTTTATTTTTCCTTCTTTCTGTTTATAAATTGTAACACCCCTCTTATCTTACAATGCCCTGATGATATCAAAATGAATTGACGAAACGTTGGCTTTGAAGAAATATAGTTTTCTTTAATCTAAGACCTGAATTCCAAAATAATAACACTGCAGTCATCAATTGAAAGGTCGTAACAATATATAACAGTTAATACTTAAAGTAAGGTAGCTAAGTAAGCATTTCAAAAGTAATAAAAAATTTAGTTTTTAACAAAAAATCAAACCGACGAAAAAATAAACTGAAGAGCGAAAAGTAAAATAAACCTTTTTAATCTTAATAATAAAGCTCCTAAACCAATGTAAGCAAATAATTCTGAGTCGGCACCAAACAAACAATCAATGAATATCATTAAACTACTTGAAAGAAATAATCAAAACAGAATAACATACAGACGCATCGTGAAATCCCCAGCGATAAAAAATAACATTCCAAAAATGCGCTCTCCGCACGACCACTCGCAACGACGTGTGTCCTCATGTGTGTGCCCGTTCGGTTAGCTGTCTCGCAGATATTAATTTCGGGAACGCTCGGTAATTTCCGGCTAAGGGACGCGCCGCTGCCGTGCATCCTGCTGCCATCATTTTATGCATCACGTAATCAATTTGCTTGTTTGTTTGGCGCCGACTAAAAATTAGTTACTTACATCAGTTTAGGACCCTAGTTATCAAGACTGAAAAGGTCTATTTTGATCTTCACTTTTCAGTTAATTTTTTTGTCGGTTTAATTTTTTGTTAAAAATTTTTTTAGACTTGGAAAATCATTAAAATTTCAGATTGACTTGATTTCCATGAAAAAATATTACCCCCTCAAAATAGGGTAATAGGTCTCTTTCTGACTCATTATATAGTTATACTGACACAAAAATACTCTGTGAACCTTCTCTGAGTCAAATCAATCAACGAGTTCCCAGAAGAGGGTTATTTCGTTTTTTTTTGGACAGATCCAGATATCTATCATTGTCGATAAAGTAGGTGATTTTACCAGATCTTTATATTTTCATGTTTTTCTTACAAAAAAAAATTATGATTTGAAAAAAAAGTTGAATCATACTGAAAACAATCAAAAAAAATACCGCGTATTTTGGTCAGGTAGTTGTTAAAAATATTCAAATTTGAGGTATGAAAATCTCTTGTAAGCCTTTAATATTTATAGAAAAATAAAACATTTTTCTGTGTATGCACCCGTTGAGATCGCCGTAAGTGATTAAAGGAAAATCGTATCCAATTCAATGTTTATCTGTACTGCAAACTCTTTCTTCAGATTTCTTCAGATTCTGCTACCGGAGGATGTATTGTGAAAGCTCAATGAAGAAAAATCCCATTTTTTCAGTTCATGTTATGAAATAGAATACCTTCAATCTTTGATCCAACAATATCTTCATTAATAAAAGTCAATATTATAAGCAATTTTTCATAAAAATTTCATATACGTGGACTTTTGAAAAAGTATATAGATTTTCCAACATTTAAAAATATAGCATTTTTTAAGTGTTTTCGAACTATAGAAGAAGGGTGATTGATCTTTCTAGAAGAAAAATATGTGACCTTCGAAAAAAAAACGTTGTGACTCTAGTATCATTAAGAAAAACAATTCATAGAATATCTAAAAAAAAAACTTCGCAAGTGCATGCATCTGAAATATAGATCAGCGAAAGAATTGTTCTTCAATCAAAATATCCCCAGAAATTCCCAGTTTGATCATCCTCTTCCAGAGGAGATTTTTTATATTTATCCCACCAATGTCCCCCAATGGAACATCATAAAAACTCCTAATAGGACCTCCCAAATCAGTGTCCGAACCATGACCCGTGGACCTCCCAACTTATCTCTCCGGTCACTCTCAAACGCTGTCCAGGTGATATCAGTTGAGGATATCCTCAACTGATCATAATCGATCATTGTGGGATGTCCTCAGGAACATATCCTTATCGTGTCCTCAGGACTTTTTATTACATTATCCCCATAGTTTCCCTAGGATATCCTTACTTTGCCTAAAATTGCTGAGACGAGGGCGGAAAAGTGTGACGTCAATGCTAGGTTGATATTCCGTACTCATGCCTTATGGACATTTTTATTCTCCAGTATCTACAGTATTTTCGACAATGAACGAATATCGATATAATTCATGTGAAGAACAAGATAATAATCATTATATTATCAAAAATAGAAACAGGTGAGAATAGCTATAAAATTCAGTTGAAAACTAGTTGAAAATAATTGAGGTTGTGTAATTGCAGTGTTTACTGGTGGATTTCTTGTGATATCAACTCCATTTTTGATATAAGTTTATCATTGTACCGAATAATGAGTAGAAACTACTTTATCAAGTTGTCAGCTATTATACATTATTTCAAGGATGGGGCATAACTGATATCTGGAGTAGAAAATGCAGTGGAAAACATGATATTCGATTCTGCTATTAAGATTTTGAAGGGGTTTGTTCGTGCTAGTATGCGTGATAAAACGTATAAGATATATTATATAGAAACATTCAAAATTCGGGAAACACTCTTTTCAGATTAAAGGACCCCGCACCCCATCAATGGGAAATTGGCTTTCGGTTAATTTGCTCGAATTTTTTATATATTGCAGAACTAGTGATGCTGATCAAATGTCTCCATCACACCACCACTTTTCAACAGTTTAGGTTATATATGGTGCTAAAGATAACTTTTCCAAAATTTCAAATGGCCATTGTGAAGAGACTTTTTCGAATATATAAACCAAATCGAGTATGAATCGATTGTTCATACGGCCGGTTTGAATACACTATAGAAAACAATTATTCCTGCACGTACAGACGATATACATGGTAAGTCCAAATATAGCAAGTTTTTCAGTGATTTAAAAAAAATGAGTGGTGGAATTTAATTCATTTTCAGATATTTTGTAGGATAACCAATATCAATTGCGATTGATGATATTATGTATTTCTCATGAAACTGCACCAGTCCTGCTTATTGATATATCCAAATACCTGAAATTCTGGAAAAGTCGGTTACAAACTCGATCGTTCACGGTGGATCAAAAACTAGTGTTTTTTACCGATAATTTCCTTGAAGTAGTTATGATTGATATTGATGTCATTGAAGCATTTCCACAAATATGTGTTCGACACACATCTGTCCAAAGATTTTGAACAATTTTCTCTGGAATATTTTGAAATATATGTATAAACCTATATATATATATATATATATATATATATATATATATATATATATATATATATATTTATGCTCATAATAGACCTCAAAATCGCGAGGAACTTGAAGACAGGGTGAGGAGAGCCATCAACGAAATTACTCCGGCTTAACTAGTGAACGCTATGCAGGCATTCTCCGAAAAAATATAAAAATGCATTGACGTTAACGGGCGACATTTTGAACAATTAGATTAATTGAGTCTGTCATAGGTGTTGAATTTCTTTTGAATTGAGTTAGAAAACTGTGCATTTTCCAAATGTCTACTATTTTGTAGGAAAATTATCGAAATAAATATTTTGTTGCGTCCGATTTCGCGGTTTCAAAAATAATTCCAAACCTATAGAAGAAATTCAATATCATAGCCAATTAGATGAAGTTGAAAGGTTCAATACAAATGTAGGTATAGCATGGAAATTATCTTCATAAAAAATAAATATGAAACAAAAATATGAAGGTTTTTTCATGTTTTGTATTTCAATATGTATTGGAGTTCCTAACCAACTTTAAAAATTCCTATGTTGGCATTTAAAAGACATGAGTGTATTGATGTTGAAAAATGAAGAAAAACTAAAATTATAGGAATAGTTAGTCTGCATAAAACTTATTGTGTAAAAAGTTTGGCCATGAATTATTGTTACTTACATGATATTGTTCAATCTTCCATAGCATACTTTCATGAAAATTTTCCGTTACGAGGGGAATACAAAAAGTAATTTTTTATAAAATCTCAATTATATCAGCAGATTGTGAATTGGAAGTATTATTGTGATATATCATTGACAAAGTAATTCTATACCGAATCGTAATTAATATATATATATATATATATATATATATATATATATATATATATAAATATATATATATATATATATATATATATATATATATATATATATATATATATATATATATATATATATATATATATATATATATATATATATATATATATATATATCATATATATATATATATTTTATATATATATATATATATATATATAGGTTTATACATATCTTTCAAAATATTCCAGAGAAAAAAAATATATATATATATAGTACGAGTAGTAGAACGACTCGAGTGAAGTAAAAGAATTAGAAAAATATCAAAAAATAAAATAAAACCATTGAATAACAATATTATAGACATAGTGCATCCATTATCAATTGCAGAAGAATGAAAAACAAGTTTTCCAGTCTTGCAGCAGAATCCTTGAGCAGCAGAGGATTTTATTCAGATATTTAATCATTTTTAAAATACGTTGAAATAAAACAACATGCCTTAAACGAGGAAGTATGTATTGATAAGCAATCGGATCATCATAATTTCATTTGCCCATGGTCGAAAAAAAAACATGTTTTCCATCAAAACACAACACAGCTATAGAATATTTCAAAACCTATTTCGATCCCAGACCAGAGACGCTACTGGCTTTCATTTACTCAGACCTCCTGAAATTGGTGATTTATTAGTCTTAACGTATAGACACACCTACAAGCATTATCATTGGCTTGCGGTCACTCAAACAGCTGACACTCTAACCCACGTTGACTATCGGCTCTTGTGATCTCCTTTTGATCATCGGTTCGCCGACGGAGAATGTTTACGAGCAGTACACTTTATTTTTCGTTCCGTTTCTTCGTATATACGTTCGTGTTAGCGAAGTGAGTTTTTGATTTGCTCCCTATAGAAACAGCTTCTGCAATGGAAAATGATCAAACTATAACTGAATATGCTCATATTCCATTACAAAAAATGTTTCCCACCTATACAGAGTGTATCACATTCGCGTAACAACAATCAATTTCAATAAGCCAACAAGTCCAGAATCATAACAAAAACTAGATAGATAGTTGAGGCACGGAATGGTCATTCAAAGACAATGTTCAAATGTTTTTATCACAAAATTGATACACATCATATTAAAAATATAAAATGTTTTCTACAAATAGCAGGTGCGATAATAAATAAGTACCATCCGCTTATTCGAATGAGAGATGCCAACCTAGAATTAGCCAATATAATGTTGGAAAAGGCTAATAGAGTCAACGTAGGTCAAGTCAGAGTTGAAGCAGAAAATCTAAATATGAGACGTGGTCAGTGGACTTTACTCAGACAGGATCATTTCAATGAATTCCCAAGATTAGATGTACAATTGGTACGAGATATAACTGTTGGCATATACCAGGTATGCTATATACAAGATATTGTATATCATCATGTTAAAAATGAATTTCAAATGGATGCAAATACGAATAAGCGTCGATTTTTATGAATTTAAGATTCCGTGATGCCACCAAATGTCAATTATGCATAGCATTCGAAGGAAATGTAGAGGATTTCAAACAAATCAATATTGTTGACGATGTTATATTTGGATATTATTGCACTTGTAAAACTGGAACCAGGACCCTTGGATGTTGTGCCCATGTGGCCAGTGTTATCTGGTACCTTGGCTATGCACAGAATGTATTTCTGAAAATGCTTCAATGACATCAATATCAATCATAACTACTTCAAGGAAATTATCAGTAAAGGACACTAGTTTTGATCCACCCTGTATATTTAATGTATCTGCAGAGTGAACTTTCACCGTGAACGATCGAGTCTATAACCATATTTTCCAGAATTTCAGGTATAACAATAAGCAGTTCATGAGAAATACATAATAGATAGGTCAGTTTAATTCTGGAGATGATAATGTCATCAATCGCAATTGATATTGGTATTCTACAAAATATCTAAAAATCAATGAAATTCCCCCGCCCAATTTTTTGGAAATTACTGAAAAATTTGCTATCTTTGGACTCACTTTGTATATCGTCTGTACGTGCGGGAATCATTATTCACTATAGTGTACTCAAATCGGCCGTATGAACAATCGATGCATACTCGATTTGGTTCATATATTCGAAAAAGTCACTTCACAATGGCCATTTGAAATTTTGGAAAAGTTATCTTTAGCATCCTATATAATCTAAACTGTTGAATTAGGAGCAGTGGTGCAATGGAGAATTTGATCAGCATCACGAGTTCTGCAATTTCCCATCGATGCGGTGCGAGGTCCTTCAGTAGTGAGTAGATGATTGGAAATGCTGATTGTACCTGCCCAAGGAGACAGTTCATGTGCCATCACATGGCAGCTTTGGCAATATTTGGACCCTATAATGTCTCTGTAATAGACTGCTCTGTAATGGAGCAGTAAAAAAGATTCACCTTCAACATCTGAAGTGAAAAGAATAATCCAATTGTATCCTCCATAAGTACATATATCAACAGAGAGAAACTTGACTGCACAAGAAATCGAAGGATTTAAAGGTAAACTGAATATATTTGATGGTGCAGTATGGCTCTTGTCAAGCGAACCTGAAGCAATTACTGGGAGTCTTGTACTTGGCATCGAGGATATAATAATCGATGGGATATACTTCAAAACTGTTGATTGAATGAAATATTCCTGTGAAAAACTGCTGATCTTCCATGAGAAGGTTCTGGAGGTTGGAGGTATCTGAACTAACAGCTGGTCAAGCTCAAAATGAAAAATGGATTGTTTGTAGAAAACATCACCTCACAACCTGCAACTTTAGAGTAGTTTTGGGTGCTTGTGAGAGAAACTTTCCTGAATCTTTATAAAAAAAATGGCTGGTAGGTTGTTGAAACAAACAGTAATTGAAAATAATTGAACCTTATTTCAGGACCAAACAATTTGGACCACATTGAATATGTTCAGTGAGGGGCGAGAACATGAAGCTGAAGGTATGGCTACTGTAGAGCAGGCTTAAGGAGTGAATGTTATTCGAACCGGGATGTGGTTGCATTCATGTGGATTTTTGGGGGCAAGCCCAGATGGAATAATAGGAGAAGATGCCATTGTTGAGATGAAATGCCCCTTCAAGTATAGTGCTATGACTATGATGGAAGAAATCAAATTGTCCACAGAATATATCATTTCTGCTGATGTTGATGGGAATATAATCCACAATAGAAATCATGACTATTTATTCCAAATACAAGGGCAAAAAGAAAAACATTTGTCTCTTGGTTATTTGGACTCCTCAAGAAGTTGTGATTTTTTAAATAAAAGCAGAAGACTTTGAAACTAATGAAAATATCTAGAAATGTTCGAATTTTGTGGTTCGGATGTTTTGTGAACTTTAAAGGGCTGTATTTTTCAAAGTAATCGAGACTGCCAAGGATTTCTTATGTTAAAGCTTTTAGAGGAATAAACTATCACTTTGCAACAAAAAATGTGTGATCTTCTGATTATCCCTAAACTGCATTTTTACCCATAAATATAATTGTGGGTTGTCCTAGGGACATCATTCATCAGTCCTTATCATTCTCTAGTCAAATCCGCTGATCATCCTCCATTTGTATAGAGGATGTCCCTGGGTTGTCATGAAATATCCTGAGGACATCATAATGATGCAAAGTTTGGTAACATTCCCATCTTATAGGGGCAAGTTTGGGATACCTATAAACATCCCAGGGACGTCGCAATCATGAAGAAATTGATCCTAGTTGTGACCTAGTGGTATCCCTGTTCCATTCCAATGACTTGCACGGGACATTCTGTAACGAGTGATATGTTATTTCATCACTGGTCTTCATTACTCAGAAAAGGAAATATAGTTCTTGAAATTGTACGTCAAGCAGATGCGAAATCAAATTCTCTTCGAAAGAGTTGTACTGTGATTGTACTAAGATTTGATGAAGAATCACCAAAATAATTACCTTACAAAAATTTTAACTTTGAAGACCACATGGACCATCGCTAGACTGGAAGTCCTCCTAATTCTGGAACCACTTGACTGATTCTATAATTTCATTAAATTTTCAAAAATTGAAAATCTTTTAAGATTTTTTGAGATCTGTAACTTTTACTGAATAAATTCCAGATTTCCTTTTTCTCATTCTCTCTCCGTCAATAAAACAATATAATTTTTGGGCTCTCACAACAGATATTACTTCATTGGCTCAGCACTGAATCATTATGTGGCTTGGATTCTTGAATGAACTAATTAAATTCCAAAAAAAAAGAATATTCGTAAATAACTAGTAGTATTTGATTCATGCAGAAAACTAATCAAACACGAACGTATTTTTGTAATATTACTTAATTGATTAATAAGAAATTTGAATAAACTGAAACTCCGGCTGGCAAGGCCTATAGAACTAACTTTCATAATCAATGCTTCGGACGAGAGATCTGACTCGTTGGAAATCTCGAATCTGTAACTCATCATTTCCATAAATGAAATCGCATTTCAAAACGATAATTTAACTGTTCTTCTATCTGCTCGTGAACAGAAAAAATTACTTTTGTGAAATATTGACTGTACTATGAGAGTTATCTGCCCTATAACCGGAAATGGTTGTAGATTGTCCCTACAAATTACTTTGGCCATGGTCCTTTTCGGGACTTAACGAAAAAATAACATCGGTTTATCTATAAACTGTGAATTTCGTCAAAGTTTGAGAAAACACATTTTCGTTCCTAACTAAATATTGGGCGATTTGTTACAATCCTGAGGACATCCAAGGAGTTTGGTAACATTTTCATCTCCCAAGGACTCATTTGGGATACCTAGGAACATCCCTCGCGCAATTTTGGAAACTCTCATATTGGTCCCAACATGGTCATCGTGCTATCTGGGTACCTATTTGTGAAAAGCTAAATATTTTGTGTTGAAAATGTATTCTTATCTTTCCCATGGTATTTTTTGGAAATTTGGCTTCAAACTTACTAGTTCTCGTAAAAATAACATTTTAGTGTACAATGGAATGTACAGATCATTATTTTTAAGTGTGAAATTTATATTCATTTTCGTGTTCTCCAAATTCCTTTCCAGGCAAGATGGGTTCTCAAATTGGTAACTTTTCTGTGAGTTCGTTATTTATTTACTGGATATATTTAGCCATCCAGATCCTAATAGAATTAGCACCAATGATAATGTTTATAATGATTATCATTTCACTCAATCCCGTCAGATTCAACCTTGGAAATGGGGTCATCTTTAGCCACCCACGAGCCGACCCTGTATTTGAAGATGATATTCGGGAACTCATCTGTTCCATATATCTAATTCTACCATTCCCTTATCTCAAACAAGCCAGAAAGGAATGCGGATTGAAGAGGTCACTCGGTCAGGGTCAATGTCCCACACGTACAACAAATACCATCTAGTGAGATGGTTTAAAAATAACTCAAGCAAGGTTTAAGTTCAGCTTCTAAAGGAAATTCAAACATTAATTCAACACACATTTGGAACCGGCTGAGCGATTTTACAATAAACCATGTCCAGTTGTCAACTGAGTGCGTTCAGAACACCTTTTATTTTTTATAATGATAATTTCTCCAATGAACCTTATTTCCTTCAAACAGTAAGATTGTAATAATTTGTGTTTCATACTAGATATGATATGTGCGGTGGATTGCGTGTGAGAACAAGTTTTTCAAATATATTCGTTAGTTTGGAGGAAAAACAATTTTAAATATAAAAAATTGTTATTAGTGCAGTGCGTAAATTTTTTCCCTCATTAGTTGACAGTTTGAAGATAAGGTAGATTAGAATTATTACATATTTTATTATTAATGAACGTAATTTGAAAACAAAACTTGTACCAAAAAAAGTTAATGAATTATCCTAATTGTACAGTTCAATGAATAGTTGAATACGGTAATGAGAGTGAGTTGTATCAACAGAGGACAATTTGCAAGCAATAAAAATATTTTAAATTATGTAAGATATTTATGTTGAGGCCTTTAAGAAAAGGACTAATTTCGATACTTTTATTTATAAATATTTACAAATACACGGACTTGATGCAAATAAGTTCAGCAAATAAGTGACGCTCATCTGGTTGGAAATGCTTTTATAGATGTGGCGATGCTGCCTCAGAACTGCGTTTTGTTTACGGTTCTTGGGACCCAGGTGGCTGGATGATACTGACTATACATTATGCATGTCCTTTCGTCTGTTTCGTCATTGCAATCTTGCTGTAGGTATACTGCGTCGCTAATAACTGCATAGAATGCGGCATTTTTATATATATATATATATATATATATATATAAATATATATATATCCTTTTTAAATTCGGGTATGCTGTCAACAAGGGTATGGAAATTAAAGTGAACTCTTTTTTCTATTCAAGCTTTCGAGTCATTTATTGTCTCTTCATCAGGAACTCTACAATGAATTGAAATTGAACATTATTATATTTGAAAACCAAATAGGCATGTGTGTACTTACGAAAGTGAGGTTAAACCCTTTCACTTGCAGCAATTTATAAAATAACATGTCACAACAGACAACACTCTTGGTATAGTCATATATAGTTGAAACTTTGATCAAAATTGAACATGATTACTCAAACCTGATTGTGAAAACATTTTGAAGTTCCAAATGGGCTCTTATGGAGGTCATGTTGGATTCAAGAAGAAGTGGTGACAGATTACTGACAATTGAAGTATAAATGAAGTTTAAATGAAGTTGACAATTGACAAGTATGAAAAATAGATATTAGACTTGTTGCCAACTACAATGAGGTGAAAAATGATACCACCAACCCATCAAGGGTACCAACTTTATGTTGAATGAAACGATTTTGGTATGTCCCATAAGGAGAATGACATAGAAAATATGAGTTTTTCAGAAGAAATGAAAAATTCAATACCAACCATTCCAGGGGACCAACTTAAGTTTAATGAATTGAATTGTGGTCTGTCTCATAAGGAGAACGACTGAGTAAATATGAATGAATTATACTGAGATTATCAATGTCCGTTCTCGAATTCATTGAATTAGGTTCTTTGAAAATATGTGTCATTTCGAGAAAAGTTCTCTTTTTAAATTAGATTCGTGTTCCAATATATGCACATTATCATAATCTGGGTTATGGTTCAGAGCCATGGTGTGATGAGCTAATGAACAAGTTTTTTTTTAATTTCTAATATCGCTTTTATGGGAGGTAATTCGGCCCTTCAATTTCCTTTTGGTTTGGCCAGGGATACAATAAACCAAGTTCGAGTTGTCTAATAGAGGATCTTTGTCTTTTACTTTTGAAAAAATATTGTTCAATACGATTTGGTTTTTGTAAGCGATTTTGATGTTAGGAATCTTGGAAAATAATTTGTTGAATTTATAATTTAAAGATTCTATATGTGGCAAAGTAAGGTAAAAAGTTGGTTCCAAAATGTTATTATTAGAATTAATTATATTATTATTATTATTGTTGTTTGGGTGATCAATATCAATGGAAGACCTACTGAAAATCAATTTATAAAGAAGATTTCGTGGGTAACCACTATTAATGAATAGTTGCAAAAGTTTTTTGAATTGATCGTTCGTAGTGAAGTGTGACTTAACAACAAGTTTTATGAATTACCAAAAATTCATAAACCAACACTTCAACTCTGACCAATCATTTCAGGCATTAACAGTCCTAACAGAGGAGTAGCACAATTTGTTACTAACATACTCACACTATCATACAATTCAAATAATAATTATTTTGTCAAAGATACCTTCGAGTTTTGCTCTTTCATAAATGAGTTTCAACTTCCTTTTGATTTTAAGATTATTAGTCTAGATGTAGTACCTTTGTTCAACAACATTACAGTAGACTTGACAAAAGATAGTATCTCCAGACACTGGAATGATATTTCCTTACATTGCAATGTTTCCCAAGTGTTATTCTTGAAATTGATTGATTTTCTGTTCGATACAACAGTTTTTAGTTTTGATAATAAAATTTATAAACAATGTATGCCAATGGGCAGCCCAGTTTCCCCTATAATCGCTCAATATGTAATGGATGATCTTATTGAGGATAGTTTAAACAAAATTCAATTTGAGATCCCCTTTTTAAAAAATTATGTAGATGACATAATATTAAGTGCCCCTCAGGACAAATTACAAGAATTTTTACTTGTTTTTAACTCTTACCATGAAAAACTACAATTTACCATCGAGAAGAAAACATCGAACAAAGTGTCCCCTTCTTAGATACAAAAGTAATCAGAAGGGCAGACAATACTCTAATTACCAGCTGGTATACCAAACCAGGTGCTTCAGGAAGATTCTTACATTACGAATCATATCATCGTCACAGACAAAAGATAAATCTGGTTTTGTGCATGAAAGACAGAGTAATTAAAACAAGTCACACTTCACTACGAACGATCAATTTGAAAAAACTTTTGCAACTATTCATTAATAGTGGTTACCCACAAAATCTTGTTTATAAATTGATTTTCAGTAGATCTTCCATTGATATTGATCACCCAAACAACAACAATAATAATAATATAATTAATTCTAATAATAACATTTTGAAACCAACTTTTTACCTTACTTTGCCACATATAGAATCTTTATATTATAAATTCAACAAATTATTTTCCAAGATTCCTAACATCAAAATCGCTAACAAAAACCAATAACAACAATATTTTTTCAAAAGTAAAAGACAAAGATCCTCTATTAGACAACTCGAACTTGGTTTATTGTATCCCTTGTTCTCAATGTGAAAAGAAGTACATTGGCCAAACCAAAAGGAAATTGAAAGACCGAATTACCTCCCATAAAAGCGATATTAGAAATTAAAAAAAACCTTGTTCATCAGCTCATCACACCATGGCTTTGAACCATAACCCAGATTATGATAATGTGAATATTTCGGAACATGAATCTGATTTAA
Source organism: Gonioctena quinquepunctata (assembly GCA_018342105.1). Lineage (NCBI taxonomy): Eukaryota > Metazoa > Arthropoda > Insecta > Coleoptera > Chrysomelidae > Gonioctena > Gonioctena quinquepunctata. The sequence continues at coordinate 438,835 of JAFIRS010000877.1, forward strand.
AAAAGATAACTTTTCTAGAAATGACACATATTTTCAAAGAACCTAATTCAATGAATTCGAGAACGGACATTGATAATCTCAGTATAATTTATTCATATTTACTCAGTCGTTATCCTTATGAGACAGACGACAATTCAATTCATTAAACTTAAGTTGGTCCCCTGGAATGGTTGGTATTGAATTTTTCATTTCTTCTAAAAAACTCATATTTTCTATGTCATTCTCCTTATGAGACATACCAAAATCGTTTCATTTTACATTAAGTTGGTACCTTTGATGGGTTGGTGGTATTATTTTTCACCTCATTGATGTTGGCAACAAGTCTAATATTATTTTTCATACTTGTCAATTGTCAACTTCATTTAAACTTCATTTATGCTTCAATTGTCAGTCATCTGTCACCACTTCTTCTTGAATCCAACATGACCTCCATAAGAGCCCATTTGGAATTTTAAAATGTTTTCACACTTATGTTTAAGTAATCATGATCAATTTTGATCAAAGTTTTAACTATATATGACTATACTAAGAGTGTTGTCTGTTGTGACATGTTATTTTATAAATTGCTGCAAGTGAAAGTGAGGTTAAATTTCGTAAGTACACACATGCCTATTTGGTTTTCAAATCTAATAATGTTCAATTTTAATTCATTGTAGAGTTCCTGATGAAGAGACAATAAATGACTCGAAAGCTTGAATAGAAAAAAGAGTTCACTTTAATTTCCATACCCTTGTTGACTGCATACCCGAATCTAAAAAGAATTATTCTACAACTTAGACAGTCGTCTAACCTTATGTATATATATATATTTTTTTTCTTCTTGTATTCTTGAACCATATATATTGTATTTCTGAAATTTTTTTGGGGTTTTGGTTCAGTTATAGGAATAAAACGAGGATGCAAATTTGGTACTATTTCATATTGCAATTTATTTTTTTATATAGAAAATATAACATTTCGCTTAAGTACTTAAGCTTCATCAGATATTGTATCTAAAAAGGGTGAGAGGTGTTAGATCGTTTTTCTTGTGAAAAAAGATTTTGTGTTATTACCTGTCAGCACAAATTCGGTTGGGTTAGGTTCGATGTTTTTGGACCCACAAGGATTTTAGTGTAGTGGGTTTCTTTCTTTGGTTTATTCATTCTTGAATAGTATTGTTTTCACTGTGGTTGAGTAGTAAAAATATAAACCAATTTTTCCGTTTATCATCAGATAGTTTGGAATTTTTCTGTTTTTCGATATTTAATATAGGAACGTTTGACATTGACACAAAATACAGAGAATGACGTATCTCAAGATAGTTTTAGGAATTTCGTAGTTTAGTATTGTCATCTATCTTCCATATTGGAACTAACTCAATAGTGTATTATGATGAGTATATATTGTGATAGAAGTTTCGACTGGTGTTTTAATTTGATATGAAGGAGTTGGTGGTGTTTTTTATTTTATAGTCTGTAATTTGAAAACCAACATCACGATATATCGTGGTACGATAGATGTAGATAATATATAGTAGCAAGGGGAGTAGACAGAAGTGGAAATTCAATTTAGATGATCTTGTGGTAAATTTTACTCAGTCCCTTAATATCCGTTTTATCATTTAAAGCATTTTGGTTCCGTTTTATGTGGATCATCTCTAGAAATTATCTTTTTTGGGTGTTTGTCGCCCAAAAATCTCCACTTTGGACTATCATACATAAAACAACTTTCCAAAGCAACAAAACCCTATAATTTACAAATTGGCCAGAAAGGTTACAACACTTTAGACAAAAGTACTTTCTCTAAATTAAAAACGCCCAATCCAAAAAACAAAAAAACACACTATATACCAAATACCTGGTAATGGCAACAATTGCAATAAAGTATATATCTGCCAAACGTCACAATACCTTGAAAGTAGAATAAATGGACATAAATATACAAAAAGTGATCAACAGCACTAAAAAACATAAAAAATTTACTAACCATGTTTTCAACTATAACGACACTAAAATCCTTACCACAGAGAGAAACACCCAAAGAAGAGAATTTCAAGAGATGATCCACATAAAACGGAACCAAAATGCTTTAAATGATAAAACGGATATTTAAGGGACTGAGTAAAATTCACCACAAGATCATCTTAATTAAATTTCACGTCTGTCTACTCCCCTTGCTACTATATATTATCTACATCTATCGTACCACGATATATCGTGATGTTGGTTTTCAAATTACAGACTATAAAATGAAAAACAACACCACCAACTCCTTCATATCAAATTAAAACACCAGTCGAAACTTCTATCACAATATATACTCATCATAATACACTATTGAGTTAGTTCCAATATGGAAGATAGATGACAATACTAAACTACGAAATTCCTAAAACCATCTTGAGATACGTCATTCCCTGTCTTTTGTGTCAATGTCAAACGTTCCTATATTAAGGTCATGTTCCGATATTACTGGAAATACTGGCCACAGTAAGTGATTTCGGAACGCTTCACAGTGGCAGTAAACTGAAACTACTGACTATTTTCGGAACGATTCGGGCCAGTAAGATCAAATCAAATATAGAACATAACCTATTGTTGTCATGGTGAAATCTTCTAATAAAACTTGAAACATTTTTCTGTTATATTTGTTGATGAGAATAATAATTTTACAGATATAATCTGATAATAACTGATTTAGATTATGTCTCGCCACTGTTGATAGTGTTTTGATCTTAAATCATAACTTAACCTACCTTTTTTCAATTTGGGGAGGGGATACTGTGACTACACGACCTTTTCTGCAACAGTAGCACCAGTAAATGTTTAGCCTCCAACAGGGTTTCTTCAAACGTGGCGCGAAAACATTGGCAGTAAGTTTCAGTAAAATTGGAACGATTAAATTTACTGGGCAGTACTGTTCGGGAATATCGGAACATGCCCCGAATATCGAAAAACAGAAAAATTCCAAACTATCTGATGAAAACGAAAAAATTGGTTTATATTTTTACTACTCAACCACAGTGAAAACAATACTATTCAAGAATGAATAAACCAAAGAAAGAAACCCACTACACTAAAATCCTTGTGGGTCCAAAAACATCGAACCTAACCCAACCGAATTTGTGCTGACAGGTAATAACACATAATCTTTTTTCACAAGAAAAACGATCTAACACCTCTCACCCTTTTTAGATACAATATCTGATGAAGCTTAAGTACTTAAGCGAAACGTTATATTTTCTATAAAAAAAAAAATTGCAATATGAAATAGTACCAAATTTGCATCCACGTTTTATTCCTATAAGTGAACCAAAACCCAAAAAAATTACAGAAATATATATATATATATATATATAACAATTCCCTTCTTTTGGAAAAAGTTGATACTGATGGTGCAACAAATTTAAGACATGGATTTTGAATTCAATTCCATTACTTCTTCGATCTCTTCACCAAGACAAATGCTGGATGAAAGAGCCTGGAAAGGACTCTACTGGGTGAACTTTGGCCTGAAGGTTTTGGGGGATGATCATCTCCTCATGTCATAATTCCTATTCTTACAGATTTATATTTCTTAAATTTACAGAAAACATACAAGAAGATCAAGTAAATATTATTTTTTCAGGAAGATTCAAATGGAATTAAAATAGGATTACTATTATCGGTTATGTTTTCCTCACCATAAGTTACATACCTGAAATGTACTCTTATGTTACCAACAAAAGCGTTACAATCTGCTTTTAATTTCAAAATTGAATTATTTTGAATAACTTTGGTGAATCGTTCAACTTTCGAGCAGGTAACAGTTTTAAAGTAAAGGATCTGATAATGTTATTAACAAAATGTTCGGGTCTAACTAAATACATTATGTTCATTTTCAAAAAGTAAGGAAATCTGACAAGTTGCAGGTACTATAACTGATTATTAAAATAATTGGGCATTAGAAATAGTGTCATTATCAAAAGTGCTGAGTTTTTGAAAATGTCAAGTATTTGAAATTTTCTAATCTGACTCTCTTTAACGTAGACTGTATCTCCTACCTTATAATCAGAGGGTCATGTTTGATATCTTCATCGAAGCGTAGTTTAGCTTTGTCTTTGCTGCGCTCTGTTTTTTGTCTAGCTGTTTGGTATTAATATGAGATTCGATTATTCAAATCTAGAATATTATTTAATCTTTTTCATTGTATAAGGTTCCAAATGGTCTGCTTGAAGTGTGTCCAAATATAAGTTCATACGGGGTGAATCCATATGAGTTTTGTTTTTTGTATATGGCTAATAACCGCGTATCCAAGAATATTTAAGGGATGTTCATCAGGATTTTCCGTTTGATGAGATCTAATCATTTTCATTGGGGTTGCGTGAAATTTTTTCAAGTGTCCATTACTTTGAGGATGATTTACACTTGAAAAGTTCAGTTTGATGTCGTATAGTGTACATGAGTCTTTCATGGTATGATTATTAATTTTTTTCCACTGTCATAAGGGAGTTCCGTAATGTTGAATACAAGTGTATTAGCTACTGATTTATCAAAGTTATCCTGCATTGGGTATGCTTGTGTAAATTTTGTGAGTTCGTTTCGAATTGTCAGAGAATAATTTTTTTATTGAAATCTCCATAATGTCACTAGTATTTTTTATATCAAGAAGAGTTTTCGTTGTTCCAGTTATAACTAGTGGATTATTTGAATTTTGTTGCATTCCTTCACATATTTTTCTACGACTTTAGTAATACCAGGCCAATTATATTTTTCTGCAACTCTCCTTAGGGTTTTGTTGATACCTCAATGTAAAATTACTTCTCATTTATGGAATTGATCTAGAATTAGGAAGATTTGATGTTGATCTGGGGTTCGTACTACATCTTGGAAAATTTGGAATTCAATTTCGTCATTATCTGCTAAAATGTATGACGTCATTTCTTGAATTGGAGGATCTAAATTATTTTCATATTTGAGTTGGTCCAAAAACATGTTGATCTCTGTATAAGGAACTGAACATATATTCAATAGCATTATCGGATCATATGGTATAGGAATCATGCAATATCTTCTGTTTTTGACTGATCTACCAGTCAAAACATTTATTTTATTATAAAAAAAAAATTGGTTCTACTAGGTGTGTTCATGTAGGTGTGTTGTTTTGTTCCTTTGTGAAAAAACCATTATCTTTTTATGACTTTTATCTGAAAGTTTTTCGTGCGTCAATACAAATTTCAAGTAATCAATCAATGATTTTACTTTGAAAAGTCTTGAAAAATTAGTAAATTCTTCCAGGGCAGTTTCCTGAGCTACTTTGGTTTCAGTTATTTCTTCTTCTCCATTTGACATTTAAAAATGATGATGGAACTTAGCACATTCTTTAAAATAGTTAATTTCAATTCGTGATAGGGCGTCTGCAATTTATTAATTTTTCCAAGTTTATAGATGATTTAGTAAGAATATTCTTCTTATTTGAATCTCCATCTAGCAGGTCTCCTACCGGGAAATTTATTGAAAATAATCAATTCAGAAGTATATGATCTGTTACCAAAGTTATTGAAGCATAGGCAATGATAAGATCTTTTTCAATGTGACCTAGCGAAAAATAGAACTGATTGTAAAGTTACTTGCATCGTACGTCAATATGGAAGGTTTGGATAAATTAAAATTAGTCTTGAAGTAAGAAATTTTTCAAAGTTTCAAATGCAAGAAACATTCTGAACCAAAATTGAAAGGAATATCTTTTTCTAGTAGGAGTGTTAATGGTTTTGAAATTTTTGTGAAATAAGGTATGAATCTTCTATAATAGTTAGTCCAAGAAAATATTCTATATCTTTGGGATTCTCTGGTTGTGGAAAATTACGGATACATTTACTTTTCTCAGAATTTGGTTGAACTCCGTCCTAGATAAGCGAATTCTTTTCGAAGAAATTCACGATTATCGGCTTGAATTTTAAGGTTAGCTTTTTGTAATCCTTTAAAAATTTTAGGTAGTCTCGAAATATGTTCACAAATGGTTGCTAGTATACATCAATATTGTCCATGTACATTATGCATCACGCGCTGGAAAGTAGAAGGGGCATTTTTCAAACCAAAAGGCATTCGCCCATTCCTAATGTCCATTTTCGAGTGGAAATATCTTTTGGATCATCAATTTCAATTTGGTGAATTCCTGAAACTAAATCAAGCGTTGTAAAGTATTGGCATTGATCAGTAAATCAGTTATGTTCGGAAGGGAGTACCTATCATCAACTGTCACTTCATTTAATTTTCTATAATCTATTACGACTCTCCATTTTTGTCTTCTGGATGAGTCCAATTTTTTTGGGACAACCCATACTGGGGATAATAACCAAGGAGAAGTAGAAGGTTGGATAATAGGGAACACGCATGTGCTCCTTTTCCAAAATATTCTGATCAGCACAAATACATACACACTCATACCACCTAGAAAGTTCAGCAACAAACTTGTAAATCGAAAATATGTTTAATGTTTTCATAATTCGAAATTGAAAACGTCAATTTTTTCATCACCTTCAAAAACGTACTACCAGCGCCCTATAATTTCATCTGTATTCGTTTATATGTTGAACTAATATTTTTATCATAATAGTGTTTTCAGTTGTTAGTGAAACATCATATTGAAAGTGAGGTTAATTTAACGTTTGGGTTGAAAATAATAGTATTGACTATCGGGATTCCTGAAACAACCACAATTGGCGCTAGTATTTGGGAAAGTTATTCAAGTGAAGATCAAATCGAGTTTGAATTAAGGAGCACTTTTGAACTTGAAAATTTTGTCGACATTTTGGGATTTGAGAAATTATTTTCACAAAATTTAATTTACGACTGATGAAAAGAAAACATAAGATGAAATCATGCGTGTTCCCTATTGTTTATTCAAACATTTCCAAATTTGAGTATAATCTTCATTTTTGTGTACGTGTGTTTAATGATAAGTCGAACCTTTTTTTGTCTTGAGCATAGTTTCAACATTTTTCAAATTGGTTCTTAATTTGAATACTTTTTCTGTCTTTTCGTTTATCGAAATTATATATTTTTGGGAGGGGAGGACTGTCGAATTTTCCTCAAAAATTTACTGTTCGACTTTGAAAAGGGATACTTTCTTTGAAATTTGTGAATTATTTCAAATTTTTTTATCAACAATACCGTCACAGTGTTCGAGAAAATCTGAATCCATAAGTCCGTCGAATTCTATGTCGAAATTGTGAATATAAATTTTATGTAGATATGTATGGTGGAAGGGGCCCCTTGAAATCACCTTCACGTAACATTGGGTGATCGGGACGCGGCTATGTGGCTAAGGGGGCAGTTTGCGGACATTCACTAGGCACATGGGCGACTTGACTAACGAGGTTCTGGCGAACAGACCTGAATTCAAGCTGTGAGCGCCGTGGTGACGGATGTACGGCACCGGAGCCTCAAAAGAAACGTGCCGCAACGGAGCTTCCGAAAATCAGAGCGAAATCTCGGAGTAATCAGCCTTAGCCGTGTGCAGCGGGCACCACAGTGCTAGACCAACCAATTTCCACTCACTCGTGGGAAACAAATGACCACTGAGCCGAAATACCAAGAAGGAATGAGGTCAACTCTTGGCCTTCCCGGTTTTTTTCAGAGCCCTGGAGTTAATGCGGTTCTGTTCTACAGGATCGGAAGAAAACTCTTCAGGATACTGAACAAACGATGAGGGCCATCTAGATGAACCTCCAATACTGCAAGGTAGCCACAGCAGTACTTGCAGTTGCTAGGAGAAACCTCGAAGTGGCCCTTGATCGGGAACTATGGATACGACATGATGAAACAAAATGAAGGGACAAGTGGAGAGCTATCGTGTAGCAGACCGAATAAGATCTCTTGCACCTTATTCTATTATGTAAGATACAATGGGCCAAAAGACTCAAGTGTCATCAGAGGCCATGGCCAGACGAGCAGCGTGGTGGAGGTTTTAGTGGGTGAATCAGATTGAGGAGCACTACCGCAAGATGTCTATATGGATTTCCTCTACTTTCAAATAAAAGTAGTTGGAGGGAATCACAACAGATTCTTCGATAATACATTTTTCATCAGTGATACCTTGAATTGACAAATTTTCAGGTGATCGATAGAAAGGATATTTTTCATACTTATATGTTTCAAAAATATAATTTTCTGCGCCTGGGTCAACTATTTTTTTTTTATTTCTCTGTGGAATCAATAATATAATATAAATTGTTAGAGTTCACTGTATTCAAATGAATTTCTGGAGAATGTTGTTCTGTGATGCGTTTTGGGATTGAGATCTTTATGAATCCGTGTAATTGATCTCCGTTGGTTGTTTGTCTTGTATTTCTAGCAAATTAGTTCGCATCGTAAGGCTGTTCATCTGATATTCATAACATTGCCCATAAACTCTTCTATTATGATAATCGTAGACTTCCTTTGAAAATTTTCAAGTCTCATTTACATGGGAGATCGCAGTGCGCTTCGGCCGAAGGCACCAAATCAGAACTGATGAAAAACGTTCATGGTGTTTCTCAAGGTTCTGTTTTGGGTCCATCCCTATTCATTCCGTACATCAATGATTTATTCATATTTTACCGAAAAAATGCACCACTTTTGCTAATGACACCACTAAACAGCAAAAAAATTACTTAGAGGTATTGATTGACTCTTCCGAACTCACCGTGAAAATGGCCAATGATGGGTTTTGCTCTGATAAGCTTTTGCTCAATTCTGCAAAAAATTAGAGTCTCATTATATCTTCAACTAAGCGATAACAGGAGGTGGAAGTGTTACTTGGAATATCATCCATTGATGACAAACTTAATTGGATGTGTCATGTGGATAAACTGTCGAATAAATTGTCAAGTGTCAAGTTCTTGATTCGCAGATTGAAAAACCTCGTAGGTGCAGATACTCTCAGATCCAGCTATTTTGGACTGTTCCATTGTCATATGACCCCTGTAGTTGTCTTGTGGGGAAATTCCACCCATTCAAACAAGAGTTTCTGTTCTACAGAAAAGAGTAATTCTAATAATATCAGGGGCGAGTTACAGAGACCACTGCCATGCTCTATTTATTGATCTCCAGATCTCTTCCCACCGCTTACATATATGCCACTCTGCTTGAAATACACCAGAACAGGTCAGATTTTGCTCTACAATTGGACACGCACCAACGCCTAACAAGGTCAGGAAACCTCTTGAGAACGCCGAGATATAGACTTTCACAGAAAAAATGAATAAATATAGGTCTATACAATAAATTGCCGCTCGAAGTGAGAAATGTGAAATTTTACGATTTCAAATGGGTATTGAAATCTTGTCTACTGAAGAACTGTTTTCACTCGGAAAATAATTTTTCAACCCATCAATTTGGCAATGATGATCTGTAATAAAAACACCCTGGTTTTCCTCATGTAATTTTCTCTATACGTTTTGCAATCACGTTGTTCAGAGTGAATCCTTTTTTCAATTCCTGTGTTGTTAATATGTTGTAAGACCTAGTCATACACTTTTACTTGTACCGGAGTGCCCTGCTACTAATGTATTATAACATGTAAACGTAGTCAATAAATTCATCCCTATCTCTATCTCTCTCTTTCTCTCTCTCCCTCTCTCATAATTATTATAAGGGTCAGGTCCAGATAATGTTGGAAGGTAAGAGACTTCTTGATAATAAAAACTATTCTCATCAACATATGATTCGGGTTCATGATATTCGGAAAATGTTATTATTAATTTGTTTTTTTTTGAATGACTCATTTGTGGATGACTTTGTTGAAATTGCATTGGCTGTTGATTTGGAAATTGTTTCGAAATATGTGTTTTAAATTCTGAAATATCTGGAAATTAGGATTTCTATTGAAATTTAGATTTTGATAGAATTGTGAGCTCTGATGAAATTGAGGATTTTGATTTATATGTGAAAAATTGAGATTTGGATTCCTATTGATATTTGTATTTTAAACTCCATAACTTCGTGGATTAGTTGGAAATTTTTTTGGTTGATGAGATGTCATAGGACTGGATTGGATTGTCCAAATTTTTGGGTTTCAAAATAGGATGATTGGACTTCCTTATTTATTCTGGACGATGCTTACACCATGTAAGTTGAATTATATATCCAAGTTTTGGTTTTAATCTGTTTGAAAGGGTATTTAGGTACCATTGATTCAATTGGAATTTATTGTGCCGCTTTTTGCCTTCGTGTCAAATTCGATTTTTTAATACAAGAAAGCATTTTTGAGTCATGCGCCTGTAGTCTAGAAAAAAAAGAGAAAGCATTTTCGCCATTTCCCTGTCTAATTATTTGCAAGTATAGGATAAGTGATCTCTTGAATCGCCAAAGTGAGCATTCAAAAATCTCTTGATATCTGCGTACATTTCCGGATTTCGTGAGTTTATCAATTGGGTCTCCTTTGATTCCAATCTATTTCTTATATAATCAGTTAAAATAATTTTTTATTAACCTATTGCCATTCGTTGGCCATGGTCGCAAGCATTCAAAAAGGTTATGGTTTCATGAGCATTATCATGATCATTGTCGTCAGAAAAAGACATTTTGATTCACTTTTCTAATCAAACTAGGTTGGTTAAAGCTACAATATTTTGACATACCTACCGTTGTTCACTTTTCAACTGAACCTTTTCCCTTTTATTGTTGTGATTGCGTCCAAATCGATTTTATTCGGAATGATTGCAGGATATTGAACAAATAAAACCCATGTACTTCTTCAATAAATGTTTCGTGAATCTATTATTCGCTTCTCCAGAACTATAATATGAAAACAAAGTGTGTTAGGTCACGACTACATTGTAAAAATTCAACTCCAAGTGTATACATAGTGGGCCATTGAAAACGAAACAGCGGCTCTGTAGGTCGGCAGAACCGAATTATATAAAAACGCTCGGATACATCGACTACATTTTCGAGGCGGACATCGCTCGCGATGAAATTCACCCGAAATACATTCCATCCCTCGGAGCTGTGACCGCCACCCCTAAATTTTTAAATGGCAACATAATGCAAGTGAAACCTCATTTGAAAGGTATTTTCCATCTCAATATCAAACAACAAAAATGAATTAATTCTATCGATTCGTTTTCGAAATATAGGAACTTGAAGTTGGGAAATCACTTTTTATTCACTCAATCAATAAAAACAATATCTGATAAAGCAACTGTCACAATAATTATTATTGTGAATGAACTAAATGTTCAAATTGTCTACCACCCATTTCAATTCAATAGTTCAAGTTCTGTTCAAAACGAGACCCCACATTTCGTAGCATTTCCGGGGTTATTCGACGGCATTCTTCAATAATTCTCCTTCGTAAATCTTCCAGACATTCTGGTTCGGTTGCAAAGATTTTGTTTTTGAAGTTACGCCACAGGAAAAAGTCGAGTGGGGTTAAATCTGGAGATCTGGCTGGCCACTCTATAGATCCTCTTCTTCCAATCCAACTTCCAAGAAACATTCTATCCAAAAACGCCCTAACAGGCTTTGCATAATGTGTTGATGTTGAAATATCAAGTGGTATTCATGGTAACGATCGTCATTTTCAATTATGTCTACTAATTGTGGATAAACAAATTCATTCAATAATTCCAAATAAGTTTCTCCTGTCAGGTTACCGTCGAGAAATACTGGTCCAATCAAACGGTCCCCAAAAATGCTACATATACTGGTTCTACTGATATTGGTAAAACTAGCCAATTTCCTTGTGCTCAATGTTGGGTCTGCATGAACTTGTCCTAAAAGTGCAACTTCAACAGCTTCATTTCTCAACGGAAATTCACGTCCTGGGTCTCGTTTCTTGTTGGCTACTGATCCAGTTTGATGAAATTTTTGCACTAATTCTAGACCGTATTTTCTAGCAACAAGTTTATCTGGATGCGTTTCATTGAACAAATCAGCTGTACGGTTATTGCACTCATCATTCTTCTTGTTATTATTTCAACTCTTTCCGCGATCGTATACACCATTATTGCGGAAAGATATTCAGCAGCTTTAGTCAAGTAATTCACTCTAATGTCGTTCAATCAAAGACCAGTTTGACACTGATAGACGTCGAATTCGAGAAAACGTCTTCTTATCGATTATTAAGAACCTTAATTTTTTTCGATCAAGTAAATAAGGATGAAATAAAAATATGAAACGGAATTGCATGTTATCTGTTGGTGAACAGTAAGATCATTCAATTCCTTGACAATGATTATTATCTTTAAACAGTTGCATTGTTAGATGTTATTTTTATTGATTGAGTGAATAAAAAGTGATTTCCCAACTTCAAGTTCCTATATCTCGAAAACGAATCGATAGAATTAATTTATTTTTGTTGTTTGATATTCAGAAGGAAAATACCTTTCAAATGAGGTATCACTTGCCATATGTTGCCATTTAAAAGCTTAGGGGTGGTTGTCACAGCTCCGAGGGATGGAATGTATTTCGGGTGAATTTCATCGCGAACGATGTCCCCCTCGAAAATGTAGTTGATGTGTCCGAGCGTTTTTATATCATTCGGTTCTGCCGACCTACAGAGCTGCTGTTTCCTTTTCAATGGTCCACTCTGTATAGATAAAGATATAAACTCATCATAGACATAATCAACGGTACATGGTACTTTGTACAAAAATATTTACATATTATTGAATATGCATTGTGTTGAACTTATATGATTATATGAATGGAAAAATTAACATGTTCAAAATAAGATTACAGGTCGGCTGACACCTGGCATTGAAAAATGAAAAAAACAATTTGGTATATAATACCTATTAACAGTTTAAATACAAAAGTGAAAAAGTTTTCAACATACACAACATGCAGTGAATAAAATGGTGTACTTCGTGTTCCTTGTGGGAAAGCCTCTGCACATTTTTAGAAAAAGGTCGAGGTAATTTATTGAATTTTTCTGCATCAAAACCTTCAACAATACGCTACTGAATGTGGAGAGTTCTTCACGATTCACTATTGAATACAAATTAAGGCTGCCACTCACAAAGTGGCGCATAAAATTATCACCATGGCCTACACGAATAAAAAAAGAATAGTTATGATGGAGAGGATCAGAGTAGAAGTATCGTGCCAGTATACTTCCCCTTTTAAGTCTCCCGGTCCACAAAAATTATTTAACACGTCATTGTGTTTGTACAGAAAAATATTGTATTAACCATTCTCAGGAAATCCAAAAATGGAAAAACATCTATGCATTATTCATCGCACATATCTCTCCCACTTTTTTCTGGTACTCTAGATTCTATAACAAGCAATCGATGCGTATGCAACAAATAAGAATAGAAATAATTCTGTCGTTGTAAAGAATGTAAAGGTAATTGGTGAAATGTTTTTTGGAGCCACTATTGGATAGCCTTGCATCGATGTTCATACTTTCAACTTGACATCAGAAACCCAAAATAACGAGAGCTAATGCTAATTCTCTAAATAATAATACTGCTTCATGAACTGAACACATCACACTCAAAACCGAAAGGATGTCGAAAAAAGTAAACATTACCTATCTAATAAAATGACTGATAAAAAAAAACTTTTTGAAGACTAGCTTTTATTCAAGCCGTATACTAAAACATATAAAATGAATTTGAGCCATCGCTGACAATGATTTAATTATTTTTTGTTGATCTATTTAGTTTCAAAAAGCTTGTAGCGCGATTTGTAATAAAATTGATACTTCGACAAGTTGTTACTTACCAACCATTCATTGTCCAATTAAATTAATTGGTATCAATTGAATACTTTGTTAAAATGAAATGACAAGTTCTTACTTACCAACTAATCACTGCCAAATCAAATTAATTGGTACCTACTTTTATGAACACTTCGCGCGACAATCTTTTTTAAACCAAATAATTCAACAAAAAAATAATTAAATCATTGTCAGCGATGACTTAAATTAATTTTATACGTTTTAGTTCACGGCTTAAATAAAAGCTTGTCTTCAAAAATATTTTTTATTGGTTATTTTATTTTTTGTTTTTTAGTTAATTTGCCTTGATCTGTTTATTTCTAATAGAGCATCGTAATTATAAGTTCTCTTCCCTGTAAGTTTTGAGCTGAAAGAAATCATGATATCCGACCTCAAAAACTCCTACACACCAATTTTGAATAGAATCTGACCATAATCACAAAACTCGTCCGTAATCCTTAAGTCGCTATCTTGAATTGATAAATTTTGACAAAAAATTCATAATTTCCGACCTAAAAACCCCACATACCAATTTTGAATGAATGCCATAATCAGAAATCTCGTCCTCCTACTTGGGGCCGCCATCTTAAATTAATGAATTTTGACAAAAATTTCATAATCTACGACCCTAAAAACCACCACATACCAATTCTGAATCGAATCGGTCCATAATCACAAAACTCGTTTGCCATCTTGGAGCCGCCATCATAAATTCATGAATTTTGACAAAAAATTCATAATCTCCGACCCCGGAAACCCCCACATACCAATTTTTTAAGCAAATCGGACCATAATGACAAATCTCCCCCGCCATCTTGCAGCCGCCATTTTGTTTTTTTCTCTAACAAAAAAAAAACAAATTTCAAATCAATCGGAGAAGTTTGTCGAAATTCATTTGCAAGATTTGACCCTAACGAACGAACGAACTAACAAGTGAAACTAAATAAAAGCTTGTAAAAAATACTGGGAAATAGTGTCGAGAAATACTTGAAAATTATTTTGTGTAGTATGCAAATTATTATTGTGTTTCTTATTTGGAATCCACGAATTGGAGGAAAACAGCTATATCCTTGATTATTCTTGAAGAACCCCATTCTAATGTTTCGTCTACCTACTTTTTCTCCAAGAACAGTTGTATTTCTTCCAATGTCATTCCTTTTGTCTCTGGAACATACTTCATAATAAATACCAACATAACCAAACTAAATCCAGAAAAACAAAAAAACGATACAGATAAGGTACCAAATCCGTCATTCATCACCTGAAAGAGTTTGGTGGTGATGGCATCTATCAATACGGTTGAAATTTCTGCGAAACAGAGCGCATTTGCTTTCACATTTAATGGAAATAGCTCACTCAAATAGCAAACTTGTGAGAAAGATAACCCAATACTGAACAAGATGCTCCATAATATCAAAGCAGTAATGGGCATCCAATTCAGATATTCTACAAAGTCGTGGTTGTAGTCTTTGATGTAAAAGTAAAAACCTAGTAGGAATAAGGTGATACCACAACCGGCCGTAGAAATTATGGTAAGGTATCGTTTTCCAAAGTGATCCATTACGAAGTAGGTCGTGAAAATCATAACTACGAGCTCTACTGTGCAATAAATTATCGTAGATAAGGTAGGACTAATGTTGCTTTCAGATTCTTCAAAAATCATTTTCGTGTATGACATCACAGGTGCTTTGGCGCTAGCTCTACCAGCCAAACAAATTATCGCATATATTAGAATTGCTTTTCGATTAGTATGTTCTGTGAAGAGATCGATAAATTTCGATTGTTTCGCGATGTTTTTTTGTAACTGTACTTCAACCGATATTGACTTCAACTCTTCATCAACGTTGATTTTACCTCGGAATGTTTTCAAAGATTGTTCAGCCTCTGGATATTTTTGAACTTTTATGTAGTAGTGAGGAGATTCAGGCATGAAAATGAATCCAATGAAGTGTATTGCAGGTATGGCTGCGCAAATAAAACTGCAAGTGAATATGCTGAAGAGGGAGCCAATAGTATTGATCAGTAAAACACCCACAATGAAAAATGTGCCAATGAGAGAGGAAAGGAAGCATCTAATGTCAGGGGAGGAAATCTCTCCGACGTACATAGGCAAAGCTGTGAAGCATGCACCATCCGCAGCACCTATCAAAAACCTCATTACAGATAGTTGCCAAACGTTTCTGATCACACCTATAGCTATTTGACAGAAAAATACAATTGGAGCCATCAGAAGGACAGTGTGTTTTCTGCCTATTACATCTGCGATGTAGGCTGCTATGAGTGCTCCGACTATGCATCCCATGTTAGGGGATATGGCACACCATCCAGCTTCGTCACTGGTCATCGGGATGATGGAAGAATTTGACTTCAGAAATGTAATGAAAGGAGAAGTCCAGCTTGCATTGATTCCAAAACTCATCATTGCTAACGCCCCTAGAAATTGATAAAAAACTTTTCAATTCAGAATAAAGATAAAAAAGGACTTATTGTTTTTTCATTATTCTGTTTACTGCTTGATTATATAGACAACACCAAAAGATTATCAGAATATATGGATACAAGCTCAGAGAAATACTCTGACATTATATTTCCACTTCATCGACATGGCTTTCCATTTTCCCATTCAATTATTGCCTGCACTGTTTTATTTTACTATAATCATATTGCATGTTTATCATTTTTCACCTCCCACGCTCTGGAAAATAAAAAATCTGTGTCAAGAAAATCTATACAAATTAATTAATTTTCTCTGATAGTTACAGCGCTTACCAACTAACTACTGCCCTCAGGAAGTGATTACATTTTTGCCAGTGAAAAATGAGCTCCAAATACCTTAATAATATTTCTCTGTCCGAAATGTTTAATTTCGAATATACACCACCGTTAACAGTTGATATTGCATGGGAAAATGAACATATTTTTTGAAGGGGAAATACACTGGGTGTTTGACTTTCATCGGATAAACTTTTTTTTTACACGAAAGAGAATCGAGAATCAAAGATATGACAAAATCACTCGAGCTGAAGCTCTCGTGATTTCTTCACCTCGAGTGTATTTTAGAGAGACACATACACAAGTGAAATATATTTCAATGTGGTTTTCATTTGATCTAAATATTATTAACAAATCGTGAACATAAAGAACTTCCATTCAATTGATTTGTTGAAAATATAAACAGGATGTTCATAAAATCAGATGAGAAATCATCTGCGACTGAAAAATAAACTTTAGTCACTATCTTCCATCGTCAAGATAACCTCTTGTGGGGTATTCATGTTGGAAAAGGAAACATTCTCAATAGAATTACGATAGAAAGATTTTTGTGAATTGAAAAATCCACGATTAAAATGAAGTTATTTTTTGTGAATGTCTAACAGAAAACAACTACTTCCCCGGCTAAAGCCACGCTGGACTTCAAACTACATCTGATAGATATTCTGAAAAAGACCTAACTCAAAAGAAAAAATCTGGAATTGAAAATTTGCAATATCATTCAGATAGTTATTTGATTTTCTATTCATCTTTATGAGTTCTTAATTAAGACTTGAATAGAAAATCAAATAACTATCTGAATAAAAATGCAAATTTTCAATTTCAGATTTTTCTTTTGATTTAGGGACTTTTCAGAATATCTATCAGATGTAGTTCAATGTCCAGCGTGGCTTTAGCCGGGGAAAGTAGTTTTTTCTGTTAGACATTCACAAAAAATAACTTCATTTTAATCGTGGATTTTTCAATTCACAGAAAAATCTTTCTATCGAAATTCAATTGAGAATGTTGCCCTTTCCAACATGAATACCCCACAAGAGGTTATCTTGACGATGGAAGATAGTGACTGAAGATTATCTTTCAGTCGCAGATGATTCCACATCCGATTTTATGAACATCCCGTTTATATTTTCAACAAATCAATCTATCATACCCCATGACAGGTTTTAATGTAAGAAAACACTATGTTCAAAGTGTCTCTCCAAAAGAAATGATTCTAACTTTTTCCATCTTTGCAAAGTGAGATTGCTTCTTGAAAATATGTTTCCCATTTCTTCCGGTCTTCCTGATGATCGTGGAAGCGTGAAATAGATTTTCGTCGACAAAAATGTATTGAAGACCTAGTAAATGCGATGTCTCTCCTGCGTCAATGTTACGAATGATTTCTGGTGAGTACTCTCTTTTGGAAAACATTTTTCTTTGCCTCATTCATCTTTATGAGTTCTTAATTAAAACTGGAATAGAAAATCAAATAACTATCTGAATAAAAATGCAAATTTTCAATTTCAGTTTTTTCTTTTGAGTTAGAGCCTTTTCAGAATATCTATCAGATGTAGTTCAATGTCCAGCGTGGCTTTAGCCGGGGAAGTAGTTGTTTTCTGTTAGACATTCACAAAAAATAACTCCATTTTAATCGTGGATTTTTCAATTCACAGAAAAATATTTCTATCGAAATTCAATTGAGAATGTTTCCCTTTCCATTTAATATTTTAGATTGCATTTTGACAATGGCTTCAAACCCAACATTCATATTATGAATGTGAAAAGTGCCATTCTGGTAAATTATATAATTAGCGGAAGATTGCTCTCTGAATGACAAATAATATCAAACTCTCGATTTTTTATAATAGTTCGAGTTGATCCAAATCTGATTCCAAGATTAGAGGGATTGTTGTCATGGTGCTCTCCATCGAATTGAATGTGAGGTGCAATTGATTTTGCATTTGCGTGGCTTGTTATTTTTAATAATTGCTGCTCCCTAAGCCCTCCCTTTGGAAAATTGGACCTGTTAGAGTGGTTCGTTATCTTGTTTTCTATAACATTCAATCTTATTTTTGACACTGAGTCCTTTGTCCATCTACCTATCTCGTTCACCCCTATAGGCATGTTTTCACACCACCCAACATTCGTTTCATTTTTCCAATATTTATTTGGGGTTTAAGATAGGCGATCCTGAGTAATATGAGTGGGCATTTCCCTACAAGTTTTCGATATAACCTTACCGGGTGAAGGTCGGGATTATTATTGCTATATGCTATTGGAGAAAATTGGGTTGTACTCAATTCGGTTGGTTTGGAAATTTCCGTTGTTGTTAATGCCAAGGAACTTCGTTTCCTTTTCTCCAGATTTATCTGCAACTGTTTCCTCTGAGCATTTTCCGAATCGCTGGCTTCATTAAAGTACAGATGGCTAAAATTCTGTGATATATTTTAATCGTTTTAATGAAAGACTTTTCGTTATCTTCGCTATTGACCTTTTTCATGTTGAAAGCACCGTCCAGCAAAATGATGCGCAGTTCACGATTTGGAATGGATTCCAAAAGAGTGTACTTCCTAGCCTTGCAAAATTCTTCAAATTGCTTGCAAATTGAACTTCTATTGGAGCGGGTACTAATGAAACGCTGTTCACAATGGTACATCCTATTAAACATTTTGATGCGTCGCCAAATAGCTTTGAATCCTTCATAAGGGCGTTTACTCACTTTAGCTGACAGGTGCTACTAAAATACTTCACGCCGCGACACATGATTCAATGTGAATTCGAACGCGATAACCGTACGATGGGTCATTTCTCAAATCAACCTGACGTTTGTTTTGGATTGTGCTTTGACACTGTGTTAACTTATTCCATTTGTCTAAATGCTTGGATAATAACATATGCGTTAGGTGTGTCGAACGTTTGTCATTCATTTTTTACGTGGTACAACAGTCGTTGGTTTACTATCGGTCATTAATTTTTTAGAAAAAAAATCGTTTGCTTACATGCTGAAAAATAACATTTCTGTAGAGGCAATTTTGAAGACAACAACAACCTGTATGAAACGACGTTGATTGTGATTATCTCAACTCAAGGTTTGCATACATATCGCTCTATCCTTCTTTCTAACATGTATCTACATTTTGTTGTTCGTTGCTTTGGTTCCACATTCAAGCAAACGAAATATATTTTCATCTATTTTATCAATAGTAGATCAACCTAGCATACCGGAAAGCCGCTGCCTTCTTGACCTTCAGTTATCATGTAAGTCAGAGCAGAGTGACGTACTTTGTATTTTGTAACCAGAAATGATCGGCGCACTGTATTCAGTTTTTTGCCCGTAACTTCGAAACAAAAAAATTTACTATATATTTCATCCCAAAAAATATGATATAGAGCCAAAGGGTGAAGAGCTGGAGCAAGTTGAAAATTAACAAAATGCAGGTAAGTACTTCGCTAAATATATCATTCCTTGTCGATTTTTTTACGGATAACTCATAATCTACCCATTTTTCGAAAAAAGACCAATACAAAAAAATTCCTTCTTCTGTCCAGATACCAGATAGTGTTACTAAAATCGATTCCTTGATTTTTGGGCACCCGAGTAACATTGAAAAAGCTCCAGGCATTTATTCTTGGCGAATCAAAATGATCCGTGAATATTGTACATCATCCCCAAGACACGCAGTGTCGAATTGGGTTTTTTTCCTCGTTTTCGGGAAAGATTCCAAGTTCACATGGTTTAATGCTAGAACAGAGCTGTGCCGAAGCACTGCGCTTAGCACTCAGAGTACTTTTGCTTCCGAGCACTTTTTTTCAACCAGTGTTTAGTGCTTCGGGCATTTTACTAAATGGCTTAGTACTTAGTAACTTAGTACTTAGTGATCCCAAGCATCTATAAATGTTGTCGAAACATAAAATCGCTTCCGGCGGCACCCCCAAAAACTACTGATCGTGACCGCGTCCTTATATTACGCATATTCAAGAGAAAACTCAAAGTCTCAATCTTTTGAAAAATTCTTAGTGCTCGCGAAGTTCAATTACTTTCTGAAAGTGCTCAGTAATCGCGAGCATTTCATGAATAAAAGTGCTAAGTGTTTCAGACTCGCGAGCAAGAGTGCTTGGTGCTCGATGCACTTTCCGTCAGTGCTTGGCACAACTCTGAGTTGGAGTTGTCAAATCCAAGTATTTTCATTGCAGGACGAGCTTTTATCTTATTTTGTTCGAGTTATTGGAATCCCGAGGGTTATTACCAGATTGCCCACCTTTAATTGTTTCTCTTAAAGGACAAATTGCCTATCGAGTATTTTTGAACGAGTACTCAAAGCTCTTGATGATTACTCGACGGATAATAATTTTTAAATTATGCAAATATTCCATTGATGATGTCGTGGGCTTGGATGTCGACCACCTCGTCCTCTCAGTTGCTTTACAGGCTCCTTCCAATGTGTGTCTTTCCCAACTTGGAAGAGGGAAAGTATGCAACAAGCTGTACCATCCTCGTACCACCCTCTATCACCACATATTCTTGCATCCCGTAACCGAGTGTGACACTACATCTGCCTTGTTCGGGCAAGGGAAAACAATTGCCCTGAAGACGCTACAATCACCTCAACATAAGAGACTACCTCAAAGTGTTCAAAGACCCTGAGGTAAATTTGGAGGACCTCATGAAGGCTGGAGAAATGTATTTGAGAGCCTTGTACTCGTCTCAGAAAAAAAACGATGTCATTGAGTGAGATGAGATACAAGATGTTTGAGATGTCTTCCTACAAGTCGGCATCCAGAATTTATTGCGTATATATCTGCAGGTGCAACTGTACCTGGGGAAGGACACCTTCATGAAGATATCTGAGGAATTGGGATGGAGGAACACTGTCAACGGCCTGCAGCCCATTCCTGCAACTGACCTCCCCACTCCTGAAAACCTCATCCACCTTGTGTCGTGCAGATGCCATAAAACCTGCAAGAAACCTGGCCTGTTTTGCATGTGATATGTGATATGTGCAAATTGTAAAGAAACCGCAGCAACCTCGTGCAGTACGACCAGGAGGACGACCAATGTCGATGACGTGTCATCCATCACAACATCACTTGAAGGTATTACCTATATGTACTCTTAACATTAACAACAATCACACTTCCATATGGTTGTACTTGAACCCACTTCCAGGTTGATTACCTTGCTTGTGGCGATGTTCATTCATTTCTCTTTCAGAGGATGAGGATATGAATGAGGGTACCTTGGAACAACCACCATATGCTCCACCTGCACCACCATCTCCAGAACCGGGTCTCTCAGGGTACCAGCCTCCCTCCAAACGACGATGTAGCGACGTAATATAATATCATTATTATCACTTATTTATTATAAAATAGTTGTTTACATAGTTTTTCTGGCGACCTCGTATTAACGAGTACGTTTATTATACACGAAATCGATCGTTAATGACCCTTATCAATGTTCAATATCTCTATTAATTAATGATTGTGATATATCATACACCGAAATCGACCTTTAATAACCTATTAGTAGTCGATTTCTCTATCAATGCGTCATTGTGGTATATGCATTTAAACATACACGATTTCAAATATTATTATTCCAAATTTATGTATTTTCAATTCGAAATATTGTAAGTTTGAAACAAATGGATATGTAAAATTTCACGTTAACCCTGCCAGATATGGCAGAAACTGCCAAAACAGCCACTTTGAGTTTTTTATCTGATAAAAGTAGGTTGGTTGGTTGAAGGCTGATGAGTCAGAGACAGGGTTGGCACTTAGCTTCCCTTGACACTGCGACCAGCTGGGGTCTATTGTATCACTCTGTCGTCAGTGGTTCCTCATTCAAACAGGTTTGTGCCTTTAATTAGGTTAAGAAGCCTGTTGATAAGGTTCTTCGGATTCATGCCTGTTTCCGGGCTGATCTCTCCAAAGGTTCTGTGTGGCCTACTACTTAGGGCGTCACAGTCGAAGATAATATGAGAGGCTGTTTCCTCCTCTTCATCACACAGCCTACACTTCACGGTTTCCCTGCGTACTCCCATGGTGTTTAGGTGTTTTCTTAGGCCGCAGTGTCCAGTCAACAGACCTATTATTATACGAGCCTTCGTTCTGTCCAGGTTCAGAAGGTCAGCCGTCAGGGTCCGGTTTGGATGCCCTACCATGACTTTGCTGTGTATTTGCCCGACAGTTTGATCCCAATATTGTTGATGTCTTCTTTTTATCCACTCGTCGATCAGGGTCCTGCATCGGTTTTTGCTAATCCCGTGTGCAGGTTCTGGCCCTGTGAATAGCGTTTCAGATGCTTGTCTAGCTAGCTGGTCCGCTTTGACGTTGCCTTCAATGCCTCTATGACCTGGCACCCACATCAAGGTGACCTTGTTGTGTTTTGCCAGCCCGATGAGGTTCTGGACGCGGTCCCAGACCAGTTTGGACTTTATCTGTATAGAGTTGAGTGCTTTGATAGCACTTTGACAGTCAGATAGAATGTAGATGTGTTTTTTCCTATAAGCACTTTCTAGATTCTTCTGAATGCATACCATGATAGCATGTGTTTCAGCTTGGAATATCGTGGAGCATTCACCAAGTGGTATTATGTAATCCCTTCTTGGCCTTACCCCATGTATTCCTGCTCCCGTTCCTTCAACTGTCTTTGAACCGTCTGTATACCAGACTATGTCCGCAGTTGATTGTGATTCTATACTCGGGGCCCATCCAGATCCATCAATTCGGGTTTCGAATGGTTTTTCGAATGAGTATAGATAAAAGTAGGAACATAAACGAAAAAACTTACAAGAATTTATTTCGTGGTGTTGTGAGAAAAAAAACTAAGCAATTCGTAATCAGTGCTATTGGTATACTTATTCCCCACCAGATGATACTTTTTTTATTCTCAGACAAGGTTTTTTTTTAATTACCTCTTGGAATGTTAGCGAAATGAATTGTTGTTTGAAAACTATATTATATTGGAATTTGAGTTTAACGCGAGTATGAATAATGAAAAAAGGTGTTGGGAACGATAGTAACTAACATTATTTTATTTTGTAGGTCGCATTGATTTTTTGAGTGGCGGGCGCATTGAGGAAGGACGAACTGTTGAAGTCAGAAACAAATGATGTTCAAGATATGGGATCAAAATTTTTAGTAACAATAAATGCAGCTAAAACTCATACGAACAGGATATTTAAAATGGTAGACAATGACCAACACACCCTTCTAAATTTGGTAAATCGCTATGTTTCGGTGAGACCACACACCGCACAAACAGTTTTTTTTTTAATGATAAATGTTCAACACAGCCAGTTGGCCCGAATACATTTTTCATAATGCCGTTAGTAATAGCGAACTTCCTAAAATTAGAACAACCACAGCTCTACACTGGACATTGTTTTCGGCGTTCTTCTACCTCGATTCTTCCTGACATTGGAGCAGATTTTTCAGCCATCAAACGACTTGGAGGTTGGAAATCGACTGCGGTTGCTGAAGGATATATTGAGAATTCCCTACAAAATAAAGTCAACAGCTGAAAAAATCCTTTGTGAATCTGCGATAAACATTCCTTACGCTACTGCTTCTACCAGCGCCGGAGCACGTTCTGTTAAAAATATTCGCGGTAACGACATTAACCTGAATTTAAATCCAAAATATCACACGATTGATTGTTAATATGTGCCCTCTGTCAATTTCAACAACTGTACCATTACAAATGTAAACATATTTGTATCCAAATATGAATCAAATGAAGATCATTGAAGTTTAATAAAAAAATTATTGTTAATTTTGTTCAATATATATCTTCTAACCAAGAATTCCTTCATTTCATCAGGAACGAGGTCGACGGAATAATGTGTAATCAACTCATATATTGAAAGGGCGATTAATGATTTCGGTTATTAATCGTTACCATTCATACACTAAGAAAATAAACATACACAAAGTCATCTTCACAAAGGAATCAATATAAATTGAAACATAATTGGTAGTCCACAAGCAAAAAACAACTACTTTTCTGGCAAATACCACGGAAAACGTTGAATGATATTCACCTGAAAATCTATGCAAACTTCCATAGAAATGAAAATTGATTGCATATGTTTCTTTCTGATAAGCTCGATTATGTTTAATTCATGTCGGGTCCGCCTAACAATCCGCATACCGGTTTCAGGCTTTTGGCCCTCATCAGAACGGAGTAGTCACCAGTCAGAGATCCGGAGAGCTCTGGCCGAAGCGAGAACCAAAATAAACAAAATCACCATCAAGCCTACATTCCGGCGTACCTAAAGATGATGTAGGCTTATTGGTGATTTTGTTTATGTTGGGTCTCGCTTCGGCCAGAGCTCTCCGGATCTCTCACTGCTGACTACTCCGTGCTGATGAGGGCCAAAAGCCTGAAACCGGTATGCGGATTGTTAGGCGGACCTGACATGAATTAAACATAATTCATAAGAAAGAAACATTTGCAGTCAATTTTAATTTCCAAGGAAGTTTGCATGGATTTTAGGTGAATATCATTCAACGTTCTGCGTGGTATTTGCCAGGAAAGTAGTTGTTTCTCGCATGTGGTCTACCAATTGTGTTTCAATTCATATTGATTCTTTTGTGAAGATGACTTTGTATTTCTTTATTTTATTATATATTCCACTCCACTTGGCTTTTTTGTTTAACATATATGCCAGTCGGGCACTCAGCCACTCCTACGGAGATGGAATCTATTTATTTGGTATCCTATCGAGGAAGAGGAATTGTATGGAGTGTTTTTTTCTGTCACTAGGTACCGCCGGTTAAAAGTTACTTTTTCCGGCGTACCTAAAGATGATGTAGGCTTGATGGTGATTTTGTTCATGTTTGGTCTCGCTTCGGCCAGAGCTCTCCGAATCTCTGACTGGTGACTACTCCGTGCTGATGAGGGCCAAAAGCCTGAAACCTGTATGCGGATTGTAAGGCGGATCCGACATTGATTAGACATAATCGAGCTTATCAGAAAGAAACACTTGCAATCAATTTTCATTTCTATGGAAGTTTGCATGGATTTTCTGGTGAATATCATTCAACGTTCTGCGTGGTATTTGCCAGGAAAGTGGTTGTTTTTCGCTTGTGTTTTAATTTATATTGATTACTTTGTGAAGATGACTTCGTGTTCCTTTGTTTTCTTATATATTCCACTTCACTTGGCTTTTTTTCAATTAATACACTAATTGATTAAATAACTATAATTATAATAAGTTTTTGATCTGAATTATTCAAGACTCTGTCCTTTTTTCACTGGCAGCTAAACACCTTCATTATAAATGCAGATCTACGAAAAAATGTTTACCGTTGGCTCAAATGAATTTCATGATAACAAACACGTTTTGATAGGACTTCATGTGTTTTGGAGTTTACTTTTCTCGTCCACTCTGTTTTATTTCTAATAACAATAGAACGATGAAATTATTACAAAGCATCGATGGTAAAAGTACTGATCAGTGACACGCATTTGGTAAACCATGTTTTAATATTTATTTATTTATTTATAAAACTTTCCAATAAACAATACATGTTCATAACAATATTAAATGTAGAGTAATTATTCACAATTCATCGATTATTAGATGTATCAAAGTTACACGTCAAACTATTATAACTGCGTCCTGTGCGCGACTTCGGCAGCTCACCTAAAATGCTTTAGTTGCAAATAGTGATGGTAATAAGTGTATGAAGTTACTTATCATGATGTCCATTTCAGTCATCATCGGTATCCGAATCAGATAAATCTTCGGGTCCTATTGAAATTACTAGAGTTTCCACAGTTTGGTCAATTAAATTATCAAGATCCCACAATACATGATTTACAGAATTTTTCCTATTATCGCTTATCACTTTGGAGAACGATGCTAGAAGAAGCTGACGTACATCATACAATTTGAAAGTAGTGTTTTTCCTGGCAACGTTTCCTTTTACTTGAGCCTATATGAGCTCGTTAGGATTGAGCTCATAATGGCATGGAGGTAATCGTAATTCAACAATCTTTTTTTCCTTAGCCATTTCGTCAACTACGTACTGTTTGAAGTTTGCTTTGTGTTACCTCGCAATGGATAATAATTCTTGTTTAACCATGCTTTTATCAACCGACGAAACCAAAAAGGAGGAGGTTCTCTATTCGACCCGTATTTTTTTTTCCATCATATTTTTTTATGTATGATCGCGCATAACTCTTTACTGAGGCGTACGATTCTGATAATTCTTTTCTCAGTAGATAGAGTGTACTTTGAATTTGGTCCCGTTTGAATTTAAAAGATGAAATCCACCCCTAAGGGTAGCGAAATGAAGGATATTGATCACTCACCCTCTGAATTCTGGTCCGTTAACCGATTCTATCAGGCATAACTTTGTACTGGGTTCTTCGATTTAGATGATTCTTTTTTTAATAGATAGGGTATACCTTATATTTGGATTTCGAAAGGAATCAGCTACCCTGACGGGTAGAAAAATAGGGGATAATTGGCATACACATACGTAGTTGACAATGACAGATCGCTACTGACATTATTCTTGTTTCACATCCGTCAAAATCAGTATATTTTATGAGAGTATGGAATGATATACAAAGTAATGAAATAAACTAACCAGAACAACGAAAATAATTTATATTACAACAAACAGTAAAAGTAGATAATCATATTATTTAACTGGTAATAGTTGAAGTAAGGTGGGTAAGTAAGTATTTTGGAAGTAATAAGAAAACAAGTAGGTAGTAATTGGTAGATTTTAGCCACAAAAAATTGAAAAATAAAAACTTTTTAACAAAAAATTAAACCGACAAAATACGGAACTGAAAAGTAAAAAATAAAAACTTTTTAACAAAAAATTAAACCGACGAAAAAATTAACTGAAAAGCAAAAAATTAAATAAACCTTCTTAGTCTAAATGATAATTGAGCTCCTAAACTAATGTAAGTAACTGATTTTGAGTCGGCGCCAAACAAACTAGCAATTGAATTAAGTGAAGCGTAAAATGATGGCAGCGAGATGCACGGCTGCGTTTTGATGACTTCTTTCATAGATAATGATCTTCGATAATTGTCTATCTATCTATCTATCTATCTATCTAAATATTTTATTTCGACCTGACTATTTACTATATTTTATGCTCGAATATTTACCTCAATTGCTTTATAATAACAAGTGGTGAGGATAATAGGTATTAGTATTAAAACATATTCATTTTGTAGTTATTGAACCATATTCTCATATTCTCTTGAGTAAATCCGGGTTCACATTATAAAAGTTCGTAATAAGTATCATTGAATTTTCGTCTTACATTTTGGTAAGAAATGTAACGCCTATGGTTTATGTTTATTTTATACCTGGGACCACGAAGTCGTGCTGCCAGTGAAAAGAGGACAGATTATAGTATTATCATTTGTTTAATTGCAATTATAACGCCTTAATTCCAGCATATAGAACAATCAATTTTTATGTCCTTCATACCCCACAGAAAACAAAAAAGCCTATAATTTGTATATATGTTCTAGTACTGTTATAAATGTAGATTGATTAGACAAATCAACGAGTGGGAACAGCGCTCTAACGGCCGCTCACCGTCTCGCATGCTTACGACTTTACATTAACTCTATGGGAAATGTAATGTTCTTTCAATTTGTATATAAAACGTTTTTTCAAGAACTGCGTAGATTAGATTCGAAAAACCGACGGAGAACGTTATTTTTGCCAAGTATGCAAATTCCGTTAATTTTCAACTTGCTGTAGCTCCTACGTTCGAAAATCATACAAGTATTCAATCCATAGTAAATTTTATCCACTTCATCTTGGTATCCAATGGTATTTCTGATAGAATGCATAGTTTCGGCATTACAGGTAAAAAACTGAATACGCGCGGTGCGAAAATTTCGATGTTTTTTGCGAATATCTCGGAACGCTTCTGGAAATTTTGTCAGCGAACTTCAAATTTGGATTCAGCATCCCAAAATACATACAGAACCTCAGAGTAACCGACTACTTCAATTTTGTCTACGTGCGACTACCAGGCAAATCCAGTAACTGTCAAAAATTATATCATTTTCTCAAGACAATAGTCATTTGACGTAGATAACTTATTGGAGTAGATCAATCAATTTGCCCTTCTACGTATATTTTCTTGATGTTGTTTTTTTTCATATTCACATTGTGGAAGGTAAAAAACAATGTCGAAAAATAATATAATTCGTTTTTCTGCATAAAAATAAATGAAGTTGCCCAAATATAATAAAAAGATTTTTACAAAAGTAGCTTTATTTCTTTCCTCCAAAATGCATCTGAAAGTCGTGGTCAGTGTGTTCAATGATATGCTATCACTCGTATACCTCAAAAATCACAAATATCGGCGTTGGATAGAAAATATATACGGTTCTTTCTTTGTTGTTGTTTTTTTGTATCTACTAACCTGTCACTGAAGCAACGTACTGGTAAATTCTTTCCCCACCAATTCCAAGTGTAAAGACCATCTTGCATATAGTCTGGGAAATATCATTTAGAACTAAGTAAATGTCGAAAGTTGCCTGAAGTCTATAAACACTGCATCTTGGTTGATAGGTCAAACCACTGTTCTCCTGCTGAATGCTTCCTATATTTGCTTCGCCATCCTATGAAATCAATTTAACATTTTTTTTATCATATGAGGTCGGATGTTATCAAGAATAACAATATGAGGAGTACAGTTTATGTCAAGAGTACATTCAAACAATAGCGACTCTGGACGTTTGAATAATAGTGTTACAGAGCTGGGCCCATTTTTATTTATTAAAATAATACTCGAATAATTTCAAGTCAAACCCAACACAATAATACACTGTGACAATACAATTCTGGATCGTACGGCATTATCATCATCATCATTATTTTGAACCTGAGTCTATGAATTCCAAAACTGATATTGACAGTCTGAGTATAATTTACTCTTATCTATTAAGCATTCCTACAAAACATTCCGACATTTTACAAAATTCCTCAGAATTTCTACATTTGACATTAGTACACCTGTTTTCCCAATACCTGTTTTCCCAATTCTGTCAACCCACATAACAGTTGGCCGCATTGCTATTGTTTCATTCACTTGTTACATCATTTTATGCCATTCCCTCACATTTCTGACTTTTAGTGGTTAAGTTTTAAATAAAAAAGTTTCTTTCTCATATCAAATGATAATTTTACAATGAAAACTCATGTTTTCCCTTTTTAACAATGTATAGTTACCGTACTGAAATTGAATGTTTTCTACATTAGTGCTACATGTATGGGAAAAGCAATGTTATTTTTAACGTCAATTTTTTTAAATAAAAAATATTTTTTGTTCATTATCAATTGTAGTGTAATATAACAATTGTAGAGTTCCTGGAGAAGAGCCAATAAAGACTCGAAAGCTTGAACAGAAACAAGAGTTCTCTCCACTTCAGCCCTATTGACTGCATACCCGAATATTACTCCGATTATATATATATATATATATATATATATATATATATATATATATATATATTATATATATATATATATATATATATATATATATATATATATATATAAATATATATATATATATAAATATATATATATATATATATTATTATGTACTTATCATGGCCATACCCGAAAAAAACAGGAATTTGTGATCAAGATAAGGTAATTATTGATTTCTATTTAATAACTTGATGGGAGGAAAAGCTCAACTGCCAGAAAATATACTAGGTGTCATTTACATTTGAAAAAAGCACACTTTTTTTCCACATTTCGCGGTGGATTTTTTTCTGGTTTATATGTCATTATTTCGTTAAAAAAATACAATACTCCGATTTTTTTGATTTTTCGACTTTCCGTCTGAATTTTAAAAAATTATTCCATATTTTGATGGAAGAATAAATCTTTTTCTTGATATGGAATTTCACGATAGCTTTTTTCCTCGTTCTCGAGTTCTGTCAATATTAAGGTGTAAAAAAAATATTTTCAAACTGTCTGTCCAGATTTTTAATAGTTTTGCATTGAACATGGAAAAAATTTATTTCTCTTTACAATCTGGTAAAATTTACCGGTGTTTTTTTTCAGGATCTC
This sequence comes from Gonioctena quinquepunctata, assembly GCA_018342105.1. NCBI lineage: Eukaryota > Metazoa > Arthropoda > Insecta > Coleoptera > Chrysomelidae > Gonioctena > Gonioctena quinquepunctata. The sequence goes on from JAFIRS010000877.1 coordinate 469,335, forward strand.
GAGGTATATTATAATTATTATCAGTTGAATAAATTTATTGCCAACCCAAAATATAGGATTTGTTCAAAATCGTACATATTATAATGTTGAATTACGAAGAAAAACGAAAAGACATATAAATCTGATTCCCCGTATGAAAAATATAGTGGACCAAATTGAGTGGAACCTGTTGGCCGCGTAAAAACCAGTTGATAACTTCGCTGGCCGCTCAGTGCGATAAATTACCGTAATCCACCACTGATTACTTCATCGTGTTTGAGGTTGAATCAAATAGTAGAACAGTGGTATAGTGTGTGTCTGGGCAGAGGCAGCCATGTATGATAAACAAGAAACATGTTGTGCAGAAGTCAAAAGTACCATCCACATAAAATTTCTGGCTCAAGCAAATCTGCTTTGAATTTGTACAACAACCAATGAAAGTGTTCGATACTAATCATCTATTATTCAATGGCCCACATATATGTTCAAACTATCAGGTAGATTTTGTTAACGAATTTGAAATTTCATATATAAAAATGAAAGCTTGAAAACTCGACCTTCTAAAAAGTTTGAAGATCAATATTGAACAAAAAGTCAGAATACTTGCTTGGATCAATTTGAATAATTATTATCTGTTGAATTTGGTTCACCGACGATTAAACAGTAGATGTCTTTTGCTTGCCATTTTTATTTGATTTTCAAATGATATCTCGTACATTTTCAAAGATGTAACAAAAGTTCGAAAAACTTTTTTTTAATGTTCAAAAATGGCAATTGTGGCGAAGAAGAAAAAATAGTACATTGACGAAGTGGAACTTATTCCAAATCAGTGATTCACATGAACATTAGTAACAATTATTGCAAAAATAAAAATATATATTTGAAACTGAGAAAAAGTAGCCCAATCAATTCTTATTTATGTGAGAAAAAATATTTCTATTATTCGATTTTCTGTGACAAATGAAATTTCAATTCAGAAAAAGGTTTCCCTAATGTGGAAATCTCAAATGCGTTGGGTTGCAAAAGGTTCACATTTTGTTTTTCAACTCACGCAAATGTTTTGCATAGTCTACACAATTCATAGAAAAGGGGTTTCCACTCAACGGAAAGATCTTCTAAATATGACCTTGGTTTCACGGCTGAGAAACCATTTCAGCGGACTTCAGTAGCAATCAGCAACTGTTTCATGATTTATTCTTGAATATGAAACTGCGGTATGACTTTGGATTTGAAGGAAAATTCCAAATGTAAGACATTTGCTTCGGTACAAAACTTCAATAAGAATCAAAATAAATTAATTCCACATCTGGAAGAGTTTCCTCGTCTTCCAAATGTTATTTTCCATAAAAAATAGAGAAATCCTGAATTTTTCTCCAAATCCAACACAGTCTTCATGAAAAAACAATTATACAAATGTTCGAACGCAAGAGAAATCTTGAGAAAACAAGAATATGTCATCATCTCTGGAAAAAAAAACGAAAAAATCAAAAATTTTAAAAAGTTGATGAGGTTTGTAGAGTAGTGCCACCTTGGACTCAATTACCAAGAAATTTTCCTTCCATGCCCAGGGTGATATCAAAAAACGGTTACAATATTTTTGCTTAGATACAAAAACATATAATTATTATTAGTTTTTGGACCGTTGGTCGGCATTTTCGATTAAAGCGCAAATCCTATTATGTTTTATCAGGGGTGGATGATACCCGCATCCAACTTAGAATGGATATACTATATATGCAATTATTTAGGTAAAAAATATAGTACCCATTTTTTTTTTCGAGTTTCGGTTCGAATTTGAAAAAATATTTTATATATCGTTGGGAAAAACACATTTTCTTCCATATTCTCCCCAAATTTCACGCTGACTTTTTTCCTTATTCTCGATTTCCGGTCCGAATTTGATAAACTATTTCATATTTCGTTGGGAAAACACATCTTTTTCCACATTTTTCCCGAATTTCACGGTGACTTTTTCTGTCACTAATAAGGTGGAAAGAAATAATTTTGTTTTCGATAAAACTGGTTTTTTTGTCAGTCTCTTTTGATACAAAGGTAGAATAGATTTAAGTCTAATCTCGGGAATGGTTGCTCCAAAAATAATGAGACATTATTTTGAAACGCACCAAATCGTTGCTGGCAACGATTATTCAGGACCGTTGCTAGGGAATTAGTTGCTAACTTCACACACAGTGGTTCATAATGATAGTTTTTCCTTCTTTGGGGATTGGGATCCGGGGCATATAATAGATTGCGAGAAACCGAAAATATAATATCCAAATATTATTCAGATCTGCCCAGTTTAGTGAAGTTATTTTGATATTGACCAATACGATATTGTTATTATGACATGAGTTGTTCATCCATTTACTTGTAGTAATATACAACAAATGTTTTCAAAGAACCAGAAATTAGTTAAAGTCTTATGAAATTATAGTTTTAATGCCTACCTTTCAGAAAATCCTCATTTATCCGAAAAAAGTGTATTCTTTCATTGCACACGCACCAGAATTCACTATCATGAAATATATTCACGATACTTTTAACGGCACGACTGCAAGTGAATAAGCACGAGCTCTTAAACCCTCATTACGAGCTCCTAAACCTTGTGTACCCGCCTAAAAGGTCAACTGACCAAATCTCTATTGTTATTTTGAAATGAGTTGTTCATCCAGAAGGGATTGTTTTATTTGTACATTAAAACCTCTATTTTTGGACAATTCTATATAGAGGACACCTCTATGTGACGGACAAAAAACACATGTCCGGAATGCTGCAATGACCATTTGTGTATAAACGACCCTCTCAATAGCGGACCCTAATAAACGGACGCGGACATACAAATTAGTTACCAAAAGATATTATTTCTTTAAAAATTACCTCCATGTACGGACACCTTTTCCAACTTTCAACGGAAGTTAAGAATTTGTAACCTACCTACGTGTACGGATACCTGCAAAAGGTCAGGTATAAACATTTTTCCGGTTGACTGGTTTCTCGTTTCGAACTTAAGATAGGGTGAGTTTGGTTTTCCGACTAATTCTCTTTATGATAAGTAAGATATTTATGAAAATACTGGATATTATTTACATACAAATTTAATTGCTTCCCAATAGAAGACAAATAATTTGGTCAGTCTATTTAGTTGAAGTTTAGTTATTTTTTCTTTAAATAACAGTGTGAACGCTCACACGGAAATATCAGAGATTCTGATGAATTGTGAACATTAATTTTTCGAAAACAAACTAAGGATTATGAAGCAGACGACAATATTAGATTTTTTAAAAGATAATTCACATCGCATATGTAATTGTATTTTACAATTTTTTTAAATAAATGTTACAGTAAGTGTCAGTTTTTTATTCTTATCTATGTGTGAAAATGCATATTGCTTAAAATTTGTACAGAAAGGATAATAAAATTTCTGATCGCTTTTATTAATTTTACATTTTTGAATTTACTGTAAAAAATATTTTTATTTCTCAATTTTGACACCCTGTATCCCAAAAATCAAAGACTTTAGAGGTTCATATTACTAAACCGATTTAAGGAATTTCGGGTTACTTCAATTTGCAAGGCATCAATCGAACTTCCTTTATATTAAAATTGTTAAACCTCTTAATAACGGACACCTCCCAATAACGGACAAAAAAATCCCCTTAGCTGTCCGCTATTTAGTTGAAAAAGCGAAAAAGACTCTGCAAGAAAAAATCCAAATTATTAAAACAATCAAAGGAGATTTAGAAGATTTTGAGAACGGGGGCAGATATAGTCCTGGAAACGTCAATCAAAAACTATGTAGAGAAGTGGCTTTTGAATTTTTAAATTTTTTTTTAGACAAATTCAGAAAATGACAAGTTATTGACTAATTGAATCATTTTTCTATATGAAATATAATTTGGTGAACGCAATAACTTATCGGGGTGAACTAATTGATTTTCCCTTTCTACACTTGTATAGATTTTCCTGATTATATTTTCATTTTCAGACTATGGAAAGTTACCCAAAAAACATGTCAAGAAATGTTGTTCCTCCACAAAAAACCACATTCATTCATTATAAAACTAACATTTTCGAAGAACCCGAAATTATTTATAATCGTATAAAATATCAGTTTTAATGCATACTTTTCCTGAAATCCTTTCATTGTACATGCACCAGAATCACAATCACTGACTGGATGAAAGATATTTAGATAAATTCAATGGCATGACTGTGACAAGTGAATGAGCACCAAACTTCGATTTCAGTATCCCTCATTATAGTTCTTAAACCCTGCCCTGCCTAATAGGTCGTTCTGCAATTCTGTTACCTAGATATGGATGAAATTGGTTTTATTTTATGCGAGGTCTCGTGAATTGGAGATATTTGATGCAGAGGAAAAACGATAAACTTTTGTCATTATCTTCATTTTTATCGTGGATTTTTCAATTCAAAGAAAAATGTTTCTAGTCACTAATCAATTGAGAATGTTTCCCTTCTCAACATACTTTCAGGATATCTACACATCCGAAAATTTTGGACGCTTGACAGTAGTCTGGACGGATATCTGATCCACGCTTGATATGGAAAAATATACTATTGAATTGAATTATTTCAGACAGTTCAAAAGATTCAACCTACAAGGACGGAATAATGCCATCGGTGATATAATTTTTTATAATAATAATAATGTTTTCAAAATTTTCATGATTTATACAATATTCATTATTCATTTCGAACCGAAAAATCCCTAAAAGGCAATACATTGGCATAATTATTTTTCAGAGCCACCCATGAATTAAAAAAATAAGATGTTATAAAAAATTTAAACGAAGAATAATGTGAAAAATGGGTTGAATACTCGATACTTCTCCGTGAAATCAAAATAACATCAACAATAGCATAAATAACATAAAATTGGTATAACATTCAATATGGAAGTTTTTCGTGGAAGAGGGCCAGAATACCTGTATATGCGTTTCAGAGAGGCATTCAGAATACATGTGGGATTGTAAGCAGTTTTTTCCAGAGTAATTGAAAAAAAATTAATACAGAAATATTTTCGATGTCTATTACAGTAGTCACATTACCGATAGGATCCGGAAAGAGTTGGACACACCATTACAATAGCTTCGATGATAAGTATGCCTGACGACAGGGAATCAATACCATCGACAACAAGGATAACCTTCGTCCACCCAGAGGTAGCAATTGCTCTTGCAAAACTACTTGGAATGATTTCAATATAACCGTCTATAAGTAAGGTTCGAAAGAAAAAGAAGTTATCTTCCTGAGGAAAAGAGATGAGTATAAATATGAAATGAGCCAATTGTATCATGCAATGCACAACTTTTATTAGAGTTAATTTTGAGTAAATGTTCTGTTGATATTGTGAATAGCGCGTCCATATCTGAGTTGGTGCAATTATTTGCCATTGCAATATCAGGATACTGAAAAGGGAAATATCGTCGGCATAGAAGTGATAGCTAATATGTTGCACTATAGTTATGAAGTTTGATGTACAAAGAGTATATAGTAGATGACCTAATATGCTACACCACCAGTAACTTTTTGGATACAATGAATTGCTGCCATTACATAATTGATAAAAACATCTGAAATGTCTTCAGGCTTCAAAAATGGCAGTCCAAAGGAAGATTTGAAAAATGTTGCTATTCCTGAGACTGAATCTTGCGATACCATCTTTGGACAAGATGAAACCGGCATCCTTTGATTTTCGCTTCTGGTAATATTGATTGTTCAGCTATATGTATGGTCTTTTCAAAATCAATGAAAATATTTATTGGTTACAATGTTAGTCCCACATTTATGCAGCTATTAACAACATTTTGAAAACAGTTCTCATAACATTCAACATTTCTTGTAGGGAGGAGAAAGAATGCAAGAGGCACATACTTGTCATTATTTCAGGTATGAATTGTAAACAATTGATAAAAATATGTAGGACAAATCTCATAAGTACCATCTACATAAACGTCAAATGAACCACATATAGCACTCCTAAGTTCTTTTCCGTAGAAAATCCTAATATTTCGAATTGAGAATCATTGACGATTACAAAGTCTTCGTTAGCGTTCGTTTTGACTTCAATATTGGCCAATATACTGAGAGTCTCTTGAATGGATTTTTGTTGCGGGTGTTTTGATTGTCCTATGTTTTGCATGTTTCCTTCAATTAACGCCAAATTCGTACATGTAAAACCAAATGTATAAGTTCAGCAGGTCTTGCACAAATATCATCAGCGGCTTTCCGCTTTAAAGAATTGCTTAACCTCTGCCGTTGAAACTTGCTGTCTTCCTCTAGTTCTGGGAGTGAGGTGGCCGGCCTTCCAAAACATCTTAATTTTTTCCTAGTTTTAGAAAAGATTTGCAAGTACTTTCAGAACATATCCAACGTTCACTATTATGGAAACGAAATTTAAAGCCTTGTATTACTAGAAGGCTTCTGCCTCTTTCACTTTTCACAACTTCCATATTAACAGAAACAAATACTAAATAGCACTAAATAAAAAGAATAATAATAGCCTGGATAGTTCTATACGGAACGAAGGGGGTACAATAAACAATCATTATTGGTTATTGCGTACAGAAGGGTGGGTGGCCTAGGCAGTAGGTACTACATGGAAATTATCTGACCTGATTACCAGGTACATAGAGTGCGACCAAAAATCTAAGAAGGTCGTGAATCACCAACCACTTGAGTTATCAGCAGGCGGTGGATTCGACGCAGAGTTGTACCTGCCCATAACATTAAATTTTGTTTTTTAGGTAGGTATAATGATATTGGGTTGAGATAATTATTAAGAAAAATCGCTTGAATATAATTTAGAATTGTTTATTTTTATACAATATATGATAATAATTTATATATATAATTATATTATATAATAATATATGATATACCTAATTTATGTGAAATGTCAAACTTTATACTTCAAAAAAAGTTCAGTTTCTCGATAAAAGGTATTTATAAACAAAATTACTCACGAAGATCAATTTCACTTTCACTGTCGTCATCCAAATTGATAATAATGTTTTCTTTGGGAAATTTTTCTATATCTATATATGACTTCTACATCTTTTTAATATGGAAAAAAAACTTTGCCCAGCTGCCTGCCTATTATTTTTTCGAACTGCTGACTTAAGCTGATGCCATATATGTTCAATTGGGTTAAACATACAGTGATAAGGAGAAAGTCTGAGCACCGTATGTCCCAAGCTTTCAGCCAATGCATCACAAAAATATTTCTTTTTTATCGAATAACTGCGTAAAACTTCTAGTAACTGTTTTTTTTTGTGTACTTTTCCTTATAGTCATATCATTATTTAACATATATTCTTGTATAGTGGCTTTTGTGTCATTTGAACATGGTGCTTTATCTAGCAAATTGAAATACAAAACTGTCAACAAAAGCCAAAAATAATGGGGAGCCCACTATTATCAAAATGCCAAACTATTTCATGAGATATTTCAATCCGGACCTGGGAATCTTTCAAGGGACACACACTCTTATTGCTTATCTATATTTCGAACAATAGGTAATAATGAGGGTCGTCGGCTAGTATTGATTCACGACCTTCTTAGGTTTCTGGTCGCACTCTACCTGGGATTTAATTAAAGTAGACCCTAAAAGCCCCCGGGACTGAATTTACTTCACATAAAAAGGTGATTAATAGATGCCGGACTCAATTCACGTCGACCCTTATGTGGAGGGTCATCTATCTGAACGTTCTGAACTCTATCACAGAGATATGATAATAACATATGGCAGACGGAATTCAATATATTGAAACATCGATATTACAATTTTGTGGATGATAATATCGAACGCTCTGATCATGTACCACATCAGAAAGAGCTGAATTTGATGGGTATTGATTTATTTATTTATAAAAATGTCCTGATGTGAAGTCAAAAAAACATTTTCAATGATATGTCAACTAGATTGATGATTATTTCAAAATCAATAAATACATTGGGAAATCTAGCCTTCCGAGTGGTCACGCTTGAGGGTTTTTAGGGTTTTTTCAACTGGTTTTCCCAAAACTTCAATAAACAACCTGAAAATTAGGAACAGGTTGTCGGATAATCTCATTGCCGTACGGAAAAATTCTACTTTAATAAATTTGAAGTAATCGAATTATCTACGGGTGTGAAGTTATCCACAACCACAAGATACCTACACTGAGAAAAATTCAACTCTACTGTTTCTCGTTGAAATGACTATGTAGGGATTAATCCATTGCATGATAAATTCTGTAGGTTGAAATCTGAGAAGTTATATTCAGCGAGCGGGAGTGTAATAAATATACATTCAAATGGCACTGCACAGTTTTTTCGTTTGCAGAATCAAATTCTGGAAGTTGAAATACATATGGCACCTTATATATGAGACCATTTGTCGCCCCGTCGGTGGGTGAGTTTTGAGAGTGGAAATGTCGAAAAAAAAACAATATTCAGTTCAATCGGCGGTGTGGAGTTTTCTAGTATGCAGAATAAAATTCAGAAAGTCGAAATACATACGCACAGTGATCTAGCTTGACCAAAAGACGGCCAACAGTGGTCAAATCCGACATTCTCATATCATCCTCAAGAGATGCCCATTAAATATTCAAATGACTCCAAGGATATGCCGCATTGAACGTTAGTTCGTTTTGCTAAAAGATACAGAGGGTTGAATTTGCATAATTTTGAAGCGTTAGCACCATACCTCTGAATAAAAAAAGTACAAACAATTGATTGGCCATAACTAAGGCAAAAATCGTTTTTGAGAAGAACCAAAAACATCTGCGTTCAGGGTAGGGACTGTTCTTTTACCAAGAACAGAAGAAAATGTTAAGGCAATTTTGGTCTTTGCACTAAAAAATCTAAAAAAAAACGAATTCATAAGGAGTTCTGAAAAAAATATGCAAGTTTCATAGGCTAGATCTTTCAAGGAACACCTTGGTCCGACAAGCTGGTGAATAAATATGATGTGTCAAGGAGTACCTAGTAAGTCTCACTTGACAATTTACCCGTCTCGATCCGTCCCTGACAACGACAGGGGTATCAAAATTGATGTCTTTCTCACTGGATTCTATGAACATTAAGGAATAATTCTGAAAATAATACTGTAACAAAACTTCTTATATACAATACAAAACAATATCTCATCCTACTCCTTTCCTAAAAAATCTAATAAGTATTAAAAATCATTAAAACCTGAAAGCAACATAATAATCTTATGTAAGGAAATGTTTATTAGTAAGTTTGTTAAATCCATTTGTATTTTAATTATAGTCTATGATATATATATATATATATATATATATATATATATATATATATATATATATATATATATATATATATATATATAAATGAAACAACCAATAATTATTAATATATTTATATATTATATATATATATATACAGTGTGTCTCACTTCTCATGGAAACACCCCCGTATCTTCGGGGATTATTGGAGTAGAATTCTGAAATATCCACGATCGTTACATATACCGATGATGAGTCTGAATCTCTTCTGGGGATAACCTGAGTAACCTAAACTGCGGCGCCAGGGGCGATGGATAAACCGATTTTGGCGAAAAATAATATTAGGGCATAAGATAGGCTCAAAACTCTTACGGATTCGTGATCAGGACATCAACTTCAGTAACAATCCCTATTTTCACTGAAACATTTTCAGGTCTGAAAAATTCAAATTTGTTTCTCTTCTCATGGAAACACGACCGTATCTTCCCTAATTATTGGAGTAGAACTCTGAAATTCTCACGATAGTTAGATATACTGAGGATGAGTCTAAATCTCTTCTGGAGATGACCTGAGTGACCTGAACTGCGGCGCCAGGGTCGATGGATACACCGATTTTTGCGAAAAATAATATTAGGGGGTAAGATAGGCTCAAAATTCTCACGGACTCGTGATCAGGACACCAACTTCATCAACAATCCATATTTTCGATGAATATTTTTCTGTTCTGAGAAATCCGAATTTGTCTCAATTCTCATAGAAACACCCCAGTATCTTCCTCAATTATTGGAGTGCAATTCTGAAATTTTCACGATTGTTAGATATTCCGAGGATCAGTCTTAATCTCATCTGGCGTCAACCTGAGTGACATACATTGCGCGCCATGGGTGATGGATAGAACATTTTTTGCGAAAAATAATATTAGGATGCAAGATAGGCTTAAAATTTTTACGGATTCGTGATCAGGACATCAACTTCTGTAACAATCCATATTTTGCACTTTCTAGCACTTCGAAAAAGAACAACTACCAAGTATATAAAATTTTCCCCATACAAGTTTTAACAGAGACTGAGACCGATAAGAGGAAAAGGCTAGAATTTCGCCTACAGATGATTCAAATTTGAATGAAGATCCTGTTTATCCAACTAAAACATTATGGACTGATAAGTCATGCTTTCCTACGGCAGGAGAGTTCAATAGGAAAAATCAAAGGTCGTGAGAAAAAATGACAACAGAAAAAGATTGCCAAAACAAATAAAGGAAACAGGAAGAAAAACTGTTCACGGTTGGTACGGAATGTTTAGAAATGAAATTGTTAGCCCTATATTTGATGATTCTATATAAACAGGAGTTACCTATCAAGGAATACTCATTCCAGAAGTAGAAAATTTTATTTTACATAATTTTTCGGAAGCAGAGCTTGCCATTATGATGTGGATTTCAATAATGTATTCCCAATATGGATAGGAAACGATGGAAGTATTGAATGGTCTCCTAACAGTCCAGACTTGACCCCTATGGATTCATTTGCATGGGTTTTCGTATCAAAAGACTTTCATGGGCATTTGGAGATAATGTTGTATGATTAGGCCTGATTTATTCAACCTGAAGCTGGTTTTATGAGAGAACAAGAAATTTTTGTAAATGTTCTCCAAACTTTTGAATAGTTATGTCAATATTTGCATTCATTGTGGGTAATTTCAACGAATATGAAGTTACCTAAGCACTTTACAAAAAATCAAACTGATTATTTTATCACACCTTAATTTTATAATATAATTTTTTGCCAAAGAATAAACATCGCTGGCATATCAAGGCACAAGGTGTTATCAGATATTTGAAAACCTGATTATAATTTGTTGCCAACAAAAAACTATTGCTGAAGCAATTCTAAAATAGGATGTGGCTAAAGTTGGTGCTACTTTGATGGTGATTTTCCATAATTTTAATAGTAATATGACTTTTATTTGAAGTGTACTGAAAATGATAAAATGAGCTTATCTCAGCTTCAACAGTATGCCATAAAATTTTTGGCCCCATATTTTATTATTATACAATAACAGGAGTTACCTATCAAGAAATGCTCATCTCAGAAGTAGAAAATATTGAAAAGGGAAACATTCTCAATTAAATATTGAATGGAAATATTTTTCTGTGAATTGAAAAATTTGCGATAAAAATGAAGACCTAGTGAATTCGATGCCTCTTTTGCTTCAATGTTACAAATGATTTCTGGTGAGTACTCTCATTTGAAAAACATTCTTCTTTGCCTCATTCATCTATATGAGTTCTTAATTAAGACTGGAATAGAAAATTAAGTAACTATCTGATTGAAAATGCAAATTTTCCATTTTCGATTTTTTTTTTGAGTTGGGTCCTTTCAGAATATCTATCAGTTGTAGTTCAATGTCCAGCGTGGCTTCAGTCGGGGAAATAGTTGTTTTCTGTTAGAAACTCACAAAAAATTAATTAATTTATCGTGGATTTTTCAATTCACAGAAAAATTGTTCTATTCAATTGAGAATGTTTCCCTCTTCAACATGAATACCCCACAAGAGGTTATCTTGAACGATGGAAAATAGTGACTGAAGTTTATTTTTTAGTCGCAGATTCCACATCTGATTTTATGAACATCCTGTTCATATTTTCATAGAAAATATTAGTTTACAGAATTTTTCGGAAGCCGATCTTGCCAGTATGATTTGGATTTGAATAATGTATTCTCAATATGGATAGGAAATGATGGAAGTATCGAATGGCCACCTAACAGTCCGGACTTATTCCCATATGGATTCATTTTCCTGGGGATTTCAGAAAGTCATTTTTGATAATAATAATATTCAACTCATTGAAGACGCGATTTGACTTGAAATAGAGAATCTCATTGTCAATAATAAAGCAATTTCTAATGCACTTATACGTTATAAATTATGCATTGACAATAATGGTGGACACATTAAACATCTTTTATGAGGTATCATGTTATTTAAATTTCTCAAATAAATCTTTTTTATCTATTTTTGTATAAATATTTGAACTTTTTCTTCCTCCTGTTCCTTCCTGTAAACCATTTTGTTTATTTCATTGAAGAAATGTCACTAAACAAACATTATGTAGTTGTTATTTTCATAGCATACTTCAAAAATGTTAACTTTCATAGGATAGGTACTCACAGTAACAAGTAACTAAGTTATTCGACGTTCAATAACTCAAAAACGGTATAGGGTAGGGGTAACATATGGTATATATTTTTGAAATAAGGAAAAAAGATCTTTCCAAAAACTCGATAATATACAGGGTCTCCCATTGAAAAAAATATTATAGCATTTCATCAAGTCATAACCACAAAACTTCACATTTGACTTTTTTTTCTATAGGACAATAATAACGATGATAAGGGGTGGGTAATTTATAGTGAATAACGCGGTACAGACATGAAATGATATGTACTGGAGTGACGAACATCCGTATATTTTTCGGAAAGATTACACATATATTCTCCATAAACTGTATATGTGGGTGAGAATACCACAATTACTCTAAGGCCCGGTATTCTCACCTCCGGTTATACTACGAATACATTGACCAATGGTTGTACTTTTGCTTATCAATAAACGTTAAACAAAAGCATATTCTAACCGTTGGTTAATTCATTCCTAGCATAACCGGAGGAGAAAATACCGGTCCTAAATAATATCGGACCAACTATATTCCGCATACTCGAATAAAATGGAATCGAATTTCAAGAACACATCACATTTTAGCAGGATGGAGCTCCATCCCGCTTCCAACATCAAGTACGAAAGTATCTGGTTGTAATATACCCCATGAGATGGCGGACGTCATGGCCAATGAGCCTTTTTCCTCAAGTACGAAAAATTCTCCACTAGTAGCGCTAGTAGTCCTATTTATTTTCATGCCTGAAACAATCAACAAAATAGTCCCGCGCGCATGCGTATTTGTTTTAAATTTCAGCAACCGACAGTCAGACAAATAGGCACGTAAAAGGCATAGTGTAATGAGGGTTTTAGTTATTAGTCAGCGGTATTTTTGAACTCTGATATCAGACGTTTAAAATAATTATAAATTTTAAATTGATTTCAGAATGAAAAATGAGTCAAATAAATTTGTTAATTAAAATACATTTCAAACATTACAATATGAATATGATTCAGTAACCAATAGAGAGGTTATATGTTTTTGTAATCAATGTTGTTTTACTGTAAATTAATTAGTTATTAATTTTTGATTCATTTGATTATTTTTTATAATATTTGTGACGAGGTACCTATGTAAATTATGACTTTCAGTTATAAGGTTTACCATTTAGTCTCCTTCTTCAAGAGGTCATTTTCAGGCACAATGTCTCCTTTTTTTACCAGCTTGAACTACAAACACCAAATCACTCCATTTCTGTACAACTTTGTGTTATTGAAAAAATACTCCTTCTTCAACAGTTAAACCTAACGAAACTTTTCGACTTGTCAAAGGTGAAGAGTTAGGTTATTTGTAACTGTTGAAAAAGGGAGAATTTTTTCGAAAAAAACGGCTTTATTTTGTGCCAAGTTGTACCGAAAATGAGTGATTTGGTGATTGTAGTTTAAGCTGGTAGAAAGAAGGAGGCATTATGAGTGATATTTATGCGCGAAAACGGTGCCTAAAAACTAAGAGGTCATTTTAGGCACCATTCTCGAAGAAGAAGAAAGTGAATATATCTCGGAAACGCCGAGTTTTTTATCGGATTCTTGTTCAGGAGGCAAAAACACGTAACAAAAGTCAAACAGCTATATTCAGGGTGCATGATCATTATTTTTAATAATTCAACTGTATCACTTAAATAACACTACATATCTTAAATGGAGAATGTTTGTCCCTACTACAAGTGCTGCCTCTCCTGACAAATTTGCCACACCATTCTCAGAAAAAAGGCTCATTAGATTCCGTCTGCCCAAATCTGTTCGAACTGTATATATTATGTATGTACTGAAAACAAAAAACAGCAAACAGAAACAAAACGAATACTAGAAATACCCTAAACCTAACAATTTTCAACTAAGTGTACTCACCTTGTAATTTGAGTAATCGTGTAGAAAATTTGAATTCTTCTTTCATGAATAATCACAAAAATCGTTAGATTCAGAAATTAGGTCTTAGTATTCAAATTCGCGAAAATATTACGATTCCAGAACCATCACAAAATAGTTAAATACCCACAACCCATTGAAATGTAATGAATGGGTTTGGAAGGGTTTTCGTATCAACAGACTTATCATGGGCATTTAAATATAATGTTGCATGATAAAGCCTGATTCATTCAACCTGAAGCGGGTTTTATGCGAGAACAATACATTTTTGTAAATGTTCTCCAAACTACTGTTTTTTATTTGTTATTTAATTTTTATAGTAATATCACTTTCATTTGAAGCGTACTGAACATGATAAAATGAGCTTTCAACAGTATGCCATAAAAACACACAATTTTTGTTTTTATGCAACTGAAGATAAGCGCGTGACGTTCTTTCACGACAAAGCAATGAGCGCCACACGAATCTTTTGTCATATAAAATCGATATATACAGGGTGTATCAATGATGCATAGGTGAACGATAGCTACTTCTCTATCTGAAATAGTAAAAGATGGCTAAATTAAAATTTGCAGAGCAATAGCTATGCCCCAAAAATAACTACAGATAAATGGATGTATAACACTGCTGTGTTTTGATTGACTTTACCGAATAACTCACGCATATGTCGGTTGGCCCAATGTGAGTTAAATTTTTGAAGAATACCAGCGAATTACCGAATACTCTCTACAATAGATGGGCTTGACTAAGCATCGAAAACTTACTAGGAATTCCTTGATCACTCATTACTAATCTCGATAATTTGGGTGAATGGTCGGTCGTTATCTCAGCGTATAACCCGAAGACATTTTCAATAACATACATAATTACATACCTCTCTCAATCTTCTTCAAAAAGAGACTAGGGTGTCTATTCTCGAATGTCAACCAAAAGTTGTCGAATTCGACATTTGTCGATAAAAATTGTCGCACAACTTGAAATTGTGGTATTTACTATTGGTTCCGACATCCGAGTAGTATGAGACAAACATTGTCGAATAGCATGAGCTGGCAACACCGAATTAACGATTCTCGAATGTGTTCTGTGCTTATGTGCTTTTGGTTTGAATTTTGACACGGTTAGAAGTTTCGCTTTACAGTTTCACGAAAACAACATTTTGATTTAAATATTCCAAATCAATTTAACATGGTTGTAGATACTTATAAAAGGGTTTGATAACTCACCTTTTCTTCAGGAGGTATTGAGGAAGCCCGATGTCCCTGTTCCACAAATGGTTCCGGGATATCAATCAATTCCTTGGATAATCTGAATGTTTTGATGAACTTTCTATCAGATAAAAGTCTGAACGCATTTCTATATATACCTTGTCTGTCTCGAGGCCGTTGATAGTTTTTTCAATCAATATAGCTGCCATTCCTAAGCTATAAAATTGATAAAGAAAATCTGTGGAATATGTCATCTCGCATTCGACATGAAATTGTCGACTGCTCCAGACCACTCTACAATTTGTTATCGGAAATTTCCGAATGCGTCATTTGAGAATGAGAGATTGCGTTTTTCGTTCAACAATGTAGAAATCTCGCATGCGACACAATATGTTACCGTTTGAGAATAGGCCCCCTGGTCGTCTGTCTGCGTCTGGAATGCTGAGAATCTTAGGTTTTTCTTCCCCGGTGTATTTTCGGCGTTCACTTATCACCAAAAGTCGCCCGTAACTTTGATTAAGACTCACCCAATTCCCCAGTATTTCTCAAGAAAACGAACTGATTCTATAGATGGCTTTTATTGAGGAAATTAATTATGTGGATGAAATAAATACGTAAAGGAAATACATTGAGTGAAACTTTGTGAATCAAGACAGGATAAAATAAATAACACTACAAAATAAATTGAGTGAACTTTGTGAACAAAACCTAAGTTAATTGCATAACACTCTGCAACCATTAATTTGTGATATTAAATCACACGAAACTCAGCTACTTTCGACAGTTGGAAAATTCTACTGAGAACACAGAATTTCTGCTTCTGGTGAACGAAATTTGGTAATTATCTGAAACCGACTAGTTTAAATGATCGGAACACTAACTCGCACGTAAGCACTTATCTCGATACAGAACTAATGCTTTTCTGACTTTTCTCTAGCCCAACCAAAAAAGGGAACTACGGATTTCTGGTGAGTTAGTTCAACCCGGGCCACGATGAAATATCAACTGACTATTTTTCTGCGAGAATTTCCTACGTAAAATTTCTCTTACTGAGTTCTTTGAGAACCCCCACTTGAGTCAAATTTCGACAAATAAAAATAAATTCAACCCCTATTCACAACTAATTCGTACTGGGAGTAATAACCTAACCAATTTTGAAAAACTATGAAAAAATTGATAATGACTCTGTCGACCAATCCCAAGTCTAGTCGTGGATGAAGCTACTGCTTGATCTTCGTCATCCGAGAGGTGGCGCCCCCCGTTATTTCAGCGGTACTACTACTATGGAACTATGGAATTATCTGTACTACTTCAGTGGTTTTGAACAATTATTTCTAATTTTCCTCTGAATTCTGACAATGCCCATTAGTGGTCATAACTTTACAAAAAAAGTCTCCGAAAAATCAAATTTTCAGGAGAAAAAATGACCAAAAAAACTCCATTCGAAAACCCTTGGCATTTCCTTCAAGCCACTTATTCTGAAGAACATATATTAATATGGGTGTCGACCTCTTCTCTGAATAATCTAGATATCCCGCATATTCGTATATTGTTGCTAAAAATTTAATATTCTATTTCAAATATAGACTTTCCATGAAATCCCTGATTTATGGCCGGTTAGGAGGGATTTCAAGCTTTTTACGAGCGTTCATGCCTTAGACAAAAGCAACTGTTTGAAAGGTTCATAGTTCCCGCTGCGCGTATTGCTCACAAATGCAGAAATTTGTTTCCCAGGATTCAGTCTTCGACTTCTGGCACAGCTAACCTGCGTTCCAGATGTCAAGGTTGCCCAAAACTGTGATTGTTTAACTAACTCAAATCCAACTGTTTATTTCGTCGGTTTTTCTAAGAAAAAGGAAAGTTACACCAGGCCCTCGTATGGAAACCTAATATTGAAAACCAGTGATAAATTCTTACAGGGTGACTCCTAAGATTTTGTTACAGGTGACTTATTAGAGTTATGTTTCTTTGAATGGAACACCCTATATATTTCTAGAGTGGATTCCTTTGGAACAGTGTTTCTCAAAACTGTGGGATTGTATGGGTTCATACCAGGTGGTTCGGAAATTATGGTAGGATTAATGTCACAAAATGGGTTCATTCAACACCAAATAAAGTGCAAGCGTTTTCGAATGGCGAAGTAGGCAATACATCATTGGTGAGACGAAATGTATATCTTATTGTGCATCTTTCTCTAGTGTGAGTAATTTCTCCGTAACGTTAGTCGTAGCTTATTCAGGGGCGTGCGTATCTAGGCGTGCCATAAGTATATCTCAAACTAGTGGGAAGGGCTCAGACGTATATGTCAGGTCTCACCAATGATTTATTGCCTACTTCGCCATCCAGAAACGTTTGAACTATACCTCAAACTCAATAATTCAGAATTAAAAAAAACATCAAATATCTTTGAAAGTGGTGTATTTTCATTTCCTATTCATAACTTCACCGAATAGCGCTTTTCCCATACAGGGGCAACCAAAATTCGGGATCACTTTTTTCTCAGTTTTTTTCAGATTGTACACCCTGTAAATAATGCCATACCAGAATAGTCCTCACAATGAGCTTGCAGAAATTGTTGGGTTTGCCTACTTGATTTCCATCAGAAATGTAACTAATTCTTAAGGAAAGTATGAAAAAGTCATTTGATTTTTGCATTCAATGCTGGACAACAGAAGTAACAAAATGAATTCAAACAATTTGAAAAAGCGTTCATTTACAGCATATGTTCAAATAATCCCCCATTTTGAGCTATGCACAAATTGAGTCTATCGAACGTCAATTGAAGTTGATCTTGTAGTACAGCGAAAAACTTCTGTAATTAAATTATTAATATCTTCTAGTGTCGTTGGTTTCTCGCGGTGGAACCCCCCTCCCTTCAACACATCCCCAGAGTTAAACATATAGGGGCGTGAGGATTGGGGACATTGCTGCCCCTCCAAAAATGTATCATTTGCAATTTTCCTTGTACTTACGTGAATATTCCCAACAGTTTATTCTAATTTTTATTCTCTTCCTTTCACGTTTTGTTAACTCCTTCTGCTTTATACTTTCTGTTTCTACAAATCTCTCCTTTGAAAACTCTCGGGTCGTACATTCCATATCAAACTGCATACTGAAAAGGAAAATACCCTCAATTGAAAATTGAATAGAAGGAGGTTATCTTGAACGATGGAAGATAGTGACTAAAGTTTATTTTTCAGTCGCAGATGATTCCACATCTGATTTTATGAACATCCTGTTCATATTTTCAAACAAATCGAACTGCATACATTCTCCTGGCTAAAAGCAGCTTCCGTAACATCTACCTGGAATGTAGATCATCTTTTCAATTCACCTTTGGAACATATGAATGTTCAACTTCTTCTTCTTCTGCAGGTGCCATCTCCATTTAATGAAGGTTGGCGCCAATTTCGGCATACTTATTGCGGTCCTGAGTGGTATGAATTAGAAATGATGTGTTCATACCGGTCCAGTCGCGTATATTTTTTGACCATGAATGTTGTCTGCGTCCAGGACCACGTTTTCCTTCGATTTTTCCTTCTATTATTAATTTCAGTATATTATACTTGTTATTACGGTATATGCGGTCTTTCTTCGCTTTATTGTTGTAAGTAACTCTCTCTCCCTTCCCATACGTCTAAGCACTTCATCGTTAGGTATATGTTGAGTCCATGATATTTTTAGTAGTCTGCGGAAGATCCACATTTCAAACGCCTCGATTCTGTTCATGGTGTCCACTTTTGATGTCCATGCTTCTGCTCCATACAAGAGACTGAGTGCACGTATGCCCTTACAAAACGGTATCTTGAGTTTAAGTTCAGGGTTGTGTTACATAATAGGTTTTTCATCTTTAGGAATATGGCTCTAGCTTGTTCTATACGTGATCTTACTTCGACGTTAGGGTCTACATTTGTTCAACAAACTTGACATTCAAAACCCGTAACTGCTACTACCGGGTCTGTTGGACCCAGCAATTATTTGTACACCCCTCTCTTTTCATTAAAAAAGCGCAGACATTTGATGATCCGTGACTTCTTTTCTACTCCAGTACTGTTCCGACTGTTGGGCAGATCATAACGATTGTTTCCATTTTCAACGGATAAAGTGCTAGTTAGGGTCTCATAGACCCGGTATATCAGCAAAACGTGAGTATCCTCAATACGTTGAAACCTTGTACTTTGAAAACAACAGATTATTTTATATTTTCCAATTATTTCAATATTCCTTTTTTACAGTAAATATGGACACCGGAAAACTTTCAACTGATAATGAACTTGCTGATTTATTGACCAGTGAAGATTTTTGGGCCGATGAAGGAATTACGATGGAAGATGAAGCAGGTCCTTCAGGCTTCCAATGTATGAAGCGGATGAAGAAATGGATGCAAGGAATATTATTCTTCCTAATGGAGAAAAAAGCGAGAAAGGAGAATTTGATCATGAGTTGTTTAGTGTTCATGATACAGACAGTGAAGATGATGAGTGGGTACCCGAAAATGATGAAAACTCTGGAGCGAATACAGAGTATAGCGAGAGTGAAAACGAAGATAGTGATAAACACAATTTCGCTGTAAATTGAACTATTTGTAGAATTTTTTGTATGGAAGATTGAATAAAAAAACAGCGAAACGTTGTATGAAATGGTCACAACGAGCTCCAATTGGAGGATGAGAGCGGTTCAGAGAATATTCACACCATTCTACCTCGTCTAAAAGGTCCTGCACGGGAACAACCCCCATCTGAATCTCCATTACAAGCATGGAGATTGTTACAAACACCAAGAAAAAAATGGACGCGATGAGAGTAACTCAAGATACACATTTCATCCTCGTTTCATACAACCCGCAAATAAAGTTGAACAGGAAGCATTCATTGGCCTTTTATATTTGCAAGGTATTTTCAAATCTGAAATCTCTTTGGGCAACAGATGGAACAGGTAGAGATATTTTTCGGTGTACCATGACGTTAGCAAGATTTCTATCTCTGTTAGCTGCCATTAGGTTTGATGGCATCGAAACGCGAGCTGAGCGACGTGAAACTGATACATTTGCTGAAATATCCACTATATTCAAAACATTTGTTGAAAACTCAAAAACTCTGTGGACTATACTCCTGGAATACTCCTAACATTTGGTGAAATGTTGGTTCGATTTAGAGGAAGGTGTTCTTTTAGGATGTACATCCCAAACAAACCGGCTAAGTACGGCTTGAAAACTCAGATTTTAGCTGATTCTAAAACACACTTTATGTGCCATGCCGA
Source organism: Gonioctena quinquepunctata (assembly GCA_018342105.1). Classification (NCBI taxonomy): domain Eukaryota; kingdom Metazoa; phylum Arthropoda; class Insecta; order Coleoptera; family Chrysomelidae; genus Gonioctena; species Gonioctena quinquepunctata. The sequence goes on from JAFIRS010000877.1 coordinate 490,114, forward strand.
AGTGTATACCGGTGAAGGAACGAATAAACAACCAAAGAGTAGCAAACAATGGAGAGAAAAATCATTTTATTACCCTACACAAGTTGTTATGCGAATGACGGAACCATTCGCATAACGGATTCACTGTGTGTGGTACGCCTAATACTCAACACCTGTGCTAAATCGCTCTCTGAAATCTTCAATGTTGTGGTATGTACAATATCGTTTTAATTTTTTGGAACTGTATAATTCGACTGAATATGGAATAAGCTAACACACTGTGCATATCAACCGAGTTAATGAAATCATTAAAACAATTAAAATACAGCATAACCGATAGATATATCGCTCCTGACATTGCTACCGAGGATAATGAAAAACCTATCAGTGTAAACACGGTTTCGACCGTAAAGCGGACCATATAATGAAATTTAGGCGCAATTACTGAAATATCTGAAACAATCCGATGTGTTGTATTGGAATAAGACCAACGAAACAAGAACTGAAATCATTTATAGGAGCAGTTGAAGTACGGCTTCCACTGAAAGTTGAAGAATTCGGTGAGAGGCTGGAAAAACTGAAAGCGAAAACGCAATAATCCAAGAAAAGCTCGAGCAACTTGAAAGGAAGAGTAAAGATAATAATATAGTCATATTTGGGCTGGAACATCCAGGGCAAGGAATCACAGTAGATTACGTTACAAGCGAGATTGAGAAATTAGTTGGAGTTGAGGTCCAGGCGACATATCTAAACAATTGCTACCCTTTTGGATAAGCTGATACCGCACCCATGAAAGTGGAATTTGTTTCCTACTTAAAAAATCTCCAGTGCTGATGAACACCAAGCAACTCAAGGGAACGAATATATCCATCGCGCGTGATATGACTATTAGACAACCATATTCTAAAAAATCATCTGTACCTCGCAAAACAAGATCAGAACACGAGCTGCTTCATTAGAAACAACAGGCTACACGTTAACAACACGATCTACTCTGTGGAAGATCTAAAAACTACGGAAAACCTCCAAGCTGAGGAAAAATCCAATAGTCCCAGGCACACCAATCCATCCTTCGCAAAATCACCAGAATCAAACTGAAAACTCAGTTGCCTTAGGATCTAGACAACACCCAGCGCAACCATCTATCCCCTACCCAGGTCCCTCATCTACCAGTACTCTTGAAAAACAATAAGCCAGAAAATAACTAGAAGAAAAAAATAACAAATCAACAGACCACCTTCAAAATTGGTGATGCATTATGACGATTATATTAGAGCCTATTAAACAAATGAAGTAGAAACAATAGTCCTAGAAAATTTTTCTGAATGCAACGAATTACTCAAAGTAAATCACATCAATACTACTTTTAAAATATTTCATAATAACATTAGAAGCGCTTCCAAGAATCTTGATCATCTATTATGCTACCTTGAACAGTTCTCAGAAAAACCAGAATGCATCATTTTAACTGAAACTTGGTAAATAGATGATATAAATATCTTAAATATAGATGGTTATAACTTGAAATACACTTATAGCACTCTTAATCAAAATGATGGCACAATGGTTTTTATTAAATCATCCTTAAATTATACCTATAAAATCATTTCTCTAGATAACGATAACAAATTGATTCTTACAGAGGTGACCTTTCATAATAAGTTAATTAAAATTCTATCAGGCTACAAATCTCCATCGAATCCACCAGCAGAATTTATAAAAAACTTGAAAAGCTACTTATCGACCAAAAAATTCAATGATACCCATCATTATATTTTAGCAGGTGATCTTAATATCGTTCTGCTTTGATGAGGATGATGGAAACTCTGTTGACTACATTAACACACTAAGCGAATATAATTTTGTGTCTACAATAAATAAACACACCCGAGTACGAAACATGATTTAGAACTGTTGCTACCCTTCGTTATAAAATCCAGAATAACAGACCACTATTCTGTTCTATTACAAATTATTGTCCCAAACAAAAAAACGATCACCACCAAAAACAAGACAAACACATACAAAAAAATCGATTACAACAAATTATCCATGAATGTGAAAAATACTTATTTTAACTCCGTTTATAATACTACAGATATTGACTCTGCAGTAGAAAAACTTGTAACATCGATTAGCACAGAAATTAAAAACTGTAGCTACAAGGTGAAAAACAATGAAAAAAAAACGAAAAATCTGGATAACTCATGGATTAATTAAATCGATCAATGAAAGAGACAAAATGTATCAGACCTTGAAAATATATCGAATATAAAAACAGGCTAAATCACATGATAAAAAACACCAAAAACGATTTCTACGAACAAAAAATTTCTGAAAACGCAAATAATAATTAAGCGATGAGGCACACAATACAGGAAATAACATCCGGCAAACAAAATAATACGCCTATCAAACACATGGAAAAAAATTTGACATATTGTCAGTGATGAAAAAACTATGGCCAATCTATTCAATGGACATTATATTACAGTAGACCCAGGCTTGGCTGGCAAAATTGCAATTGATCTGAACCATATCCCCCCTCAAAAAAAATCAAACAACTCAAGTTCTTTTTTCCTTTTACCTTGTATGCCTACAAAAATAATCAAAGTCGTAGGAGAATTAAAAAACAAAAAGTCTCCAGGCGAAGATGGTATTAATACGGGTGAAATTTTTTTTTTTTTTTTTTTATTATAATTAACGTGTCTCGGCATCTAGTGGCCACTGACACGGGATCTGTGTTACATTCGATTACATAATAGGATTCAAATCAAATTAAATAGTCGACAGTCTTTAAGGAACTGTATCACAGCACTGAACTGGTTAGGTAGTTCAAGAATGTTTTTGAGAGTTCCACTTAGTTTGTGTTTGCGACGGGTTGGGCTGTAATGTTGGCAATCTAAAAGTATGTGCTCAATTGTAAGTCTTACACTATCACAGTATTCACAGGTAGGGGGATTTTGTGATGACATCAGGTAGCCATGAGTGAGCCGGGAGTGGCCTATTCTGAGTCTTCTTATAACACTTTTGTCCTTTCTTGTCATTGGAGGCATCTCCTGAGCGGTAACTGTGGTTTGGATTGTACGTAGTTTTGTGTTACTTGTATCCCAATGTGTTTGCCATGTTTGAATCATTGTTTGTCGAGCTGCTGATTTTAGGTCTTGATGGAGTTGAATTCGCTCTACTGGCAAGTCTGAGGAACAAGTTTGTTTCGCTGCTTGGTCTGCATGTTCGTTGCCGGTGATACCTACATGAGAAGGGATCCAGATGATATTCACATAGGTGCCTCTAGTGTGATGGTGGTGGCAGGTATCGAGGATATTTCGAACTAAGGGATGTTGTGAGTAGTTGTTTTTGATGGAGTGTATTGATGAAAGGGAGTCTGTACATATGGCGAGCTTACTGTTAACGTGTACTGGAGTCCTCAAGGCTTGTAGTATTCCATATAGTTCAGCTGTGTGTATACTGCATACGTCAGGAAGTTTGTATGTTACTATTGTTGTATCTGATGTAGTAACAGCGCATCCGGCACCATTAACTTCTTTGGAGGCGTCAGTGTATAGGGGTTATGTCGAACTGTTGGTGATTTATCAGTTCTCTGAATTTTGTCTGTAGACTATGTTAGGCGTTTCGCACTTATTGTAGTTACTTAGGCTTATGTTTAATGGGTTGGTTATAGGTAATTGTTTTAAATACTGGGTTTGTGAGTAGACCTGGAAAAATAGGATAATAGTTGGTATTCTCGTTTTTTGGGGTTAAGGAATTTTTTAAAGGTTTTTAGTAGGCGATATCCGGAAAAAAGGATAATAGTTGGTATTCTCGTCGTATGAAAAGAGGTGGTTCAGAAGATTCAATGTAGATGCTTTCCGTCGGACTGGATCTAAAAGCGCCTAGACATATTCGTAATGCTGTGGTTTGAATTGTGTCAAGAGATTTGAGGTACGTTTTGCAGGCGCTCATATAAAGAATACTTCCATAATCTAGTTTGGAGCGGACCAGTGATCGGTAAATCCTTATTAGTATTTCTTCTTCTGCTCCCCATTGGTGATGTGCTAATGATTTTAGGATGTTGATCCGCTTTAAACAAATAGCCTTAGTCTCCTGAATATGTTGTCTCCATGTGAACCTTTTATCAAAAAGTACTCCCAAGAATTTGTGTTGACCAGTCACCTGTAACGGATCCCCATTGAGACTTAATTGTGGAGGAAGGGGGTTGAGTCTTTTGCTGAACTGAATAACTTTGGATTTGGTTGTTGAAAAGCGAAAACCTAATCTGAGGGCCCAATTGTGGATGCTATCTAGAGCCTTCTGAAGTAAGGTACAAGTACTAGCCGTGACTTTGCCTTGGCAGTAGAGAATGAGATCGTCGGCGTATAGTACGTATTTGACAGGTGAAATTATTGATGAACAGATGTCATTGATACTCATCAGGAATAAGGTGGTGCTAAGAACCGAGCCTTGTGGTACTCCATTTTCTGGGACATGTGAAGTGGATGTTTGCCCGTTTGTGACCACTTTGAAAGATCTGTTGGTTAAGAAGTTTTCTAAAAAGGAGAGAATGTTTCCAGTTAAGTTAAAGTCTGAGAGTTTTTCAAGAATGGAATTTTTGCGAATCGTGTCGAAGGCGCTGTCAATATCTAGGCTCACGGCAATTATGTCATTTTTACTTTCAATAGCTTGTGAGATATCTGTGTGTAGAGTAACCAGGTTGTCCAATGTGCATCTATTTGTTCGGAAGCCTGCCTGCGCTGTGATTAGAAGGTTGTGTGATTCTAAGTACCAATGTAGGCGTCTATTAACCATTTTCTCGAGAATTTTACATAGTGTGCATGTTAGAGAAATGGGCCTGAAGGAATTTGGAAGATTGGTATTCGAGTCGTTCTTTTTGATTGGTATTATGAGAGATTCTCTCCATAGAGCTGGAAATTGTTGGCTGCACCATATTTTATTGTAGAGTTCGAGCAGTTTAGTTTTTGTTGTTGAGTGTATATATTTTAGGAAGATCATCGGTATATCGTCTGGTCCTGAAGCTGTGTTCTTCAGTGAGAGTAGGACTGAATTTAATTCGGAAGGTGTGAAAGGAAGATTGAGAGAGTGACAATTGTAAGGGTTTTGTTTGGGTTGAGAGTTGTTCGTTGTGTTAGGAGGTTCGGGGTTGGGTTTTGTTTTATTTTGAAAGTGTTGGGCAAGAATGTTGGCAATTTGTTGGTCATTGGTAATGACTTGACCCTCGTGGGTTAAGCCGGAAATTTTAAAACTGGTGTTTTTTCCTTTCATCTGTCTTATCTTGGTCCAGATTTGAGAAGGAGAGGTATCGGACGTTATAGTGCTTGTGAATTTGTTCCACGACTCTCGTTTACTCTGTTTTAGAACCCTTTTAGATTTCGCTCTCATTTTTCTTAGGTTTATCAGGTCTGAATCATTTCTGGTTCTTCGGTATTTATTAAGCGCCTTTTTGCACTCCTTCACTGCAATGTTACAAGAATCATTCCACCAGGGAACGGTTCGTTTTGTGGGGTTGACGGAGTACTTTCCTATACAATTTGTGGCAGCTGAAATTATGGAGTTGGTCAGTTGTCCAACAGCTTCGTCTACATCGTTCGAATAATTGATATTTTCTGTGTTTTCCTCTAGCGTTTGGCTGTAAAGTTCCCAATTTGCATTTGCGATTTTCCACTTTCCTTTAATGTTAACTTGTTTTGATTCGTTGTCTGAAATTAGGATAGGGAAGTGGTTACTATCATAGAGGCTATCAAGCGTGTGCCATGTTAGTAAGGGTGCTGTTCCTGGATCTGAGATGCTGAGGTCTATTGAGGAGAAGGATCCGGATTGTACGTGAAAATATGTGCTGCGGCCAGTGTTTAGTAGATTTATATTGCAGTTGTTAATCACGTTTTCGATCATTTTGCCACGGCCAAACGTACGTTCTGAACCCCACATTGTGTTGTGTGCATTAAAGTCACCTACCAAGATAAAAGGTATGGGAAGTTGGCTTATGAGATCCATAATGTCTGTGTCTCTTGCGGTGTGGTTTGGGGGGATATATACACTGCAAATTACGATTTTATTGGGGCACCATGCCGTGATGGCAACTGCTTCTAAGTTTGTATTTAAGTGTAGTTTTTGATGAAAATGTCATTAGAGACAAAACCGAGGATCCGCCACTGGCAGAGGAAGATGGGTAGTTCTAATGAAGTGATGTCCAACGTAACTTTTCAAGTGAGGGTTGTGAGTCTTAGTAAAATTAGTTTCTTGTAAACAAAGGAAATCTGGTGAGAAATCAGAGATAAGCTGTTGCAATCGTTCCAAACGAGGGTAAAAACCATCGCAGTTCCACTGTATTAGAGAGAGGGGCATAGTGTTAAAATTTTAGTATGACGATCTCTGCGACTGCTGTGAGCTATCAGAATCATCATCGTTTGTCATGTCCGAATTCTCAGTCTCTTCAGCGTCGGGTTTAAGCTTCTTCTTAATCTTGTTTGTTATACGGGTTATTCTGTTCTTTATGGACCTGTCTGTGAGGTCGGGGTAAATTAGATTTAGGTTTGAGACTAGGCCGTTGATGTCATCTGTGTGTTTTCGGGCTTCCATGTACGGATCAGAGTTACCAAAGGTATTTTCTAAAAGTCATAAAGGTTTTCTATGGGCAGTATGAATGCGTTTGGCGTTTTCTGATAGGCTTTTGCCATACATTCTTTATGGATGTTGTGAGGTTAGATTCAGTAGCTACACCCACCTTGCGCTTCTTCTTATTTGCTTTATAAAGTGCTGTCGGAAGTGGAGATGATATAGGGGGGGGCATGACGTCATTGTTATTTCCTGTTTCTGTGAGTAGGCTTGAGTTTTCGCTTAGATCTGAAAGCTGGGAATGTCCGCGTTTTTGGGTTGGGGTCAGAACGGCAGGGGGCTGATTTATTTGTGGGATAATCAGGTCTTCATTTGAGGTCACTTCGTTACTTTCTATTAGGTTTGTGGATAATACCTGTGAAATTTGTTCAGACAGAGTGGGTTGTGACAGTAAATTGATTATTGGAGGATTTGGGCACTTAGAAGCGATGTGTCCAGGTTGCTTGCAAATGAAGCACTCCATTTTGTCTGTAGACAGAAAGATTCTGTTTTCGTTACCGTCAAATGGAATGATTAATGAAGTCTGCAATTCAAAGTCGTCTGATGGGGGAAGAACGTAGACTTGTCGTCTGAAACTTAATATATGGGAATATTCGTCGCCTGGAATACCAGCTCTCAAAAACGAGACAGGGGAGGTTAACTGTAAACCAAGATTCTTTATAGCGTTCTCAGCTAGATCATGAGATATATAAGGAGGTATGTTCGAGATGATAATTCGTTTTGTCGGGGAAACGAGTCTGCGGATGTTTATAACATTATTGTTTATAGTTACGGATGGATGGGATTTTAGAAGATCGTCAACGAGAATAGGAATAGCTAAATAGATGCAGATTCTATTATTCGAAATCCTTGACGCAAAGGAAATATGTTTGGGGCCTACAATATCGCCTATTGCCTTAACATAGTCGAATAACTTCAGGTTATCATCGGCGTGCATCACTATGGCTTGATCCTTTTTTGGGAAAGATGGTTTAGGTGCTGTCTTAACGGCTGTTACGTAACTGGTGCCTGGAGCTGGATTGTTGATATTCATATTGTGCAACATTTTGTATCAGTGGGTTGAGGTAAAACTGTTTGATTTATTGTTGCCCTTGTACACAAAAGCAATTTATTAGGTTGGCTTAATTGATTTCACTTGATGGTTTTAATTTATTGTACGGCAATATATCCATATTGAAATACTGCCTACGCCTCTGGTGATGAGGGGTAGGCAAGAACTGAATTTTGTCGAAACTCAATTGATGTCTTGGCTGTTATCAGATCGTATGAATAAGTGGAAGCGTTAGGATAAAAACAACCAGGTCGGCGCGTCAACAAAAACACGATTTGAAAGTACGTAAAAATGTTCAATACATACGTCGGTTTTTGTAACACTGATTGACTAGATTTGTTTTGGTAAATCACTAGTAAAACAAAAGAACTACGGAGCAAAATATAAACGGTGTTAACTCGTTCAAGCACTCGCTCATTCTCGGTGAAATTTTAAAATGTATAGTGAAGCGTATCTCTAAACCTTTAGCATATCTATCGAATGGATGCTTAGAAAAAATATATTTTCCTACCTTGTTTAAAACATCTGGAGAAAAGCCAATTTTTAAATCCGGTGATCCCCTTGATGCTACTAACTACAGACCTATCTCACTCATAACAACATTTGCCAAAATATTCGAAAAACTTCAGAAAATCAGGTTATGCTCCTACCTAGATCAATTCAACATCTTATCTAACAGACAATATGGATTTCGAAGTGGTGTATCAACACAGGATGCCATAATGCACCTGACATCTAAAATGTATAGTGCAATGGATACTAATAAAATGGCTTTGAGCGTCTTTATAGACCTCTCAAAAGCCTTTGACACTGTTAGCCATACATTATTATTGAAATCTTTGGAAGATGTGGGTATCAGGGGCGTGGGGCTACAGTTATTTAAAACGTACCTCACAAAAAGGTACCAATTTGTACAAATCAATAATACCAGAAGCGAGCGAAAGGAAGTTACTTTCGGTGTACCCCAAGGATTCGTGCTGGGACCAGTCCTTTTCAACATTTATTTAAATGATCTTTTCTCAGTTCCTACAGCCGGGGAAATCATAGCATACGCGGATGATACTTGCATCTTCTACGAAGAAGAAAATTGGAGAAAAGTCAGAATACTGGCAGAAAAAGATCTTGCTAACACTCAAAAATGGTTCAATAGTAAATTACTCACCATAAACTTTGCAAAAACACCAGACTTCCAAACAATAAAAACTCTAAATAACGCAAATATAAATGCTGTTAATGAATTAAAATACCTGGGAGTCGCCTTGGACTAAAATTTGAGATGGGACAAACACGTTGAACACGTTATTAAAGAAGTCAGATTCTTAATACACAAATTTAAAGTTCTACGAGATATTCTCAATCCTAAGATGCTACATACGTTATATTTCACTTGTCCAGCCATACTTAATGCATGGTATAGTAGCATGAGAAAGTGTTGGAAAAACTAATTTGACAAATCTTGATGTCATTCAAAAAAAATTATCAAAGTTATGTATGAAAAAGATTTTACTTATCCATCCGACAATCTATTTCGGGAAAGCTCCATAATGGACACACGGCAGCTTTACTATTATTTTACAAACATCTACCAACATAAAAATGTGCATCAACTTGAAAACATCAATCATGAATACAACACACGAAAAAAAGTACGTGATAAAAAAGACAAAGGAAACGACTGGACAAAAATGCTTCACTTATCTAGCCCCTAAACTCTATAACACACCCCCAGATAATATTTAAAATACAAATAATCAGAAAACTTCAAATACCACCTCAAAAGTTTTATTTTTGAAAACTCTAGAGAAATGATTCATAGAATAATAGAATAAACAGATAGTGCCCTGGTTGTATACTTATACCTATTTCATTATTATTTGTACCAATGTAAACGCCTCTTCTATATCAGGTTACTTTATTCATCGGACTTGTCAATCTTAATGATTTTACTCGTTGATTTTAATTAGTAAAACTAATATTTATCACCCTTATTTTTTTTCACTGTTGCTTTATCTACACCATCTTTCATTTTGGAATATATGCAGGTGTAATCTTTGTGCACGGGTGTGCACGGAAAGTGGCTCGCCCCTATAACTTTTTTGTTTTCGGAGATAATGGAATGACATTTGGAGGATCTGTTTAATGCATAAAACTGCATTATTTGACAAATAACTTGATTCCATGCAAATTCCGGATTCACCGGAAGTGACATAAACTTTCGATTTTTAAATAGGACACAACCATGTATCATTTGTTACTGTTTGTAACCGTTTTTATTTTTTCGAAATCAATTTTTATTCTAGAGGGCCATGGATACGTTCAAATAACTAATTTCAGAGCTAAAATGTTTGTAAAAATACAACTTTACTGTTTTCGATCAAAATGTTTCAGCTATGTGACGTTTGATTTCAAAAATGTTATTACTATTTTTTTTCAAATGGCAACATGGTGGCTCGTAGGGTTAGAAAAAAAAGCATTTTATTACGATTAATTTGATACCGCACTCTATTAGGTTGTTAGAAAACTTTCGATAAAAAACTGAGAATATAACGTTAGAACTTTCGTTGAATGAAGAATCTTATTGAGATTAATATAATATTTAAAATCGTCGAGTAGCCTGTGACCAACACAACTGAAACAAAATCATTAAATTGTTGCGGTAAAAATTGTCGTGTCGACATATTATTTTACATTTCTTCTCAAGTCTCCTTGCATTATCGTTTTGGTACAGGTGCTGGTGTAGTTGGTATTTAAATGATGATATTTATGTTTCTTCAAAAGGTTAGATGCAGAAGACTTCGAAATGTCACATTCTCTTGCGATCTCGCTGAGTGACGTATTAATATTTACTTGAACGTATGCGAGAACATCTATTTATTTTTCTTCACTCACAACAAACGAATCGTTCCCATCATTATCAGGCTCATTTGGCATTTTTTTAACTAGTTTTGGAAAATATTGCCGGGTCGGGTGACGCCGATCAGGATATCTCTGTGCGTAGAGACGTGCAGCATCGGTTGAATTTTGCCTACACTCTCCAAAAACTAATAACATATCACTTTTTTCAGTTCTTGTATGAATATTGTTATTTTCCATGATTTTCAAACAATGAGGTACACAATAACTACCTAATTGATTTTGTAGAAGAGATGTAAAATAATATGTCGACACGTCAATTTTTACCGCAACATTTTAATGATTTTGTTTTAGTTGTGTTGGTCACAGGCTACTCGATGATTTTAAATCTTATTTCAATTTCAATAAGATTCTTCATTTAACGAAAGTTCTAACGTTATATTTTCAATTTTTATCGAAAGTTTTTTTACAACCTAATAGAGTGCGGTATCAAATCAATCGTAACCCGACGCGCCACCATGTTGCCATTTCAAAATTGTAATAAAAATTTCGAAATCAAACGTCACATAGCTGAAACATTTTGATCGAACAGTAAAGTTGTATTTTTACAAACATTTTAGTACTGAAATTAGTTATTTGAACGTATCCATAGCCCTCTAGAATAAAAATTTATTTCGAAAATAAAATAAAAAAACGGTTACAAACAGTAAAAACTGATACATGGTTGTATTCTAAATGTCATATGGGGGCAAAAAACTGAAAATATACCAGGTGTCCCATTTAAAAATCTAAAGTTTATGTCACTTCCGGTGAGTCCGGAATTTGCATGGAGTTGAGTTACTTGCCGTGGACACCCGGTATTTCTATATCTATTGTCATTCTCAATGATTTCACTCGTGATTTTAATTAGTACAAGTTATAATTACCATAATTATTTTAAATGTGGCATTATCTATATCTATAGACGATCTTAATAATTTTACTCGTTGATTTTAATTAGTAATTAGTATAATGTTATATTTATTACCATTATGGCTTTATCGCATATTGATTTATGTTTTCATGTCACGCACAGGTTCAACCTTCAGTGACTCCTTCCAGTTTATTCACTTTGGCTACATTACTTATTTACATTCCAACAAGAATTCTAGTGTTAATTCTGTAATAATAACATTTGGTGAATGAACTCATTTATTTATTATATTATTATTATTCCACAATTCCAAACGTAATCCCACCTCGAGTGATGTTGAAGGAAAAAGGCCTGAAATTTGTAGGGACTATGGAGAAAAATAAGAGAGAAATACCTGCTGCATTTCTACCAACCAGAGCTAGAGAGGTGGGTTCCACCCTTTTTGGTTTCACATCCGATCTTACTCTTGTCAGCTACGTCCCAAAACAGAATAAAAGTGTCGTTTTGCTTTCCTCTATGCACCATGACAATAGAATTGGTTCTGCCACAAAAAAACCTGATATAATATTGTTTTATAATAGTACCAAAGCCGGGGTAGATGCATTAGACGAAAAGTGTGCCAACTATAGTACATCTCGTCGTTCCAGAAAATGGCCCACTACAGTATTTTATTGTATTTTGAATATATTAGGAGCGAACAGTCGCATTTCGTATCAATTTGCAAGAGATGGAAAAGAAATATATCGCTATAATTATCTGAAGGAACTCGGATTAGTCCTTTGCTCTCAACACGTCCACACAAGAATCAACAATAATTTTATTCCGCCAGAAAGTTGAAGAAACTCAAGGAAACAAAAAAAAAGGAAGAGATGTGGCCTTTGCCCCCCCAAAAAAGACCGAAAAACTAGCTATGTTTGTAGAACATGTGACAAACCAATATGTCTTAGATGTTGCTGTACCGTTTGTCCAGACTGTATGAAATAATTTTTATTCCACAGGAATTCGTTATAAATGTTGTGGTTGTTACTTTCTTTCACTTGAATAAAATGTAATTTGGTTTCTGATATTTATTTCAATTTTTGAAGTATGGATCTATCGGACCCGGTATTAGTACGAATTATCGAGGACATGAATTTATAGTTGAAATCTAATATTCTTTCGCTTAAAAATGAAATTATCCACCGAAGAAATAATAAACATGATCTTCATTATGGGTCACTTTGACAGAACTTGTTTATTAGCCAGTAGAATGTAGGCAGTTCGATATTTTGATTTAAGGTTGGAGAACGATTTTAGGAAACAGGCAGTGTCAAGCACAATAAAAGGGAAGTAGTAAATACAATTGCAACAAATGAAGAAAATTAATTAGCGGTGATGCTTTCAACAGTGAGAATCTCCAAGTTGATACGAGTAAAATTGCAAGAGAGCTGGATATAAGTCACACTTCCGTAAACAGAATATGGATAAAAAATGAACTCCATTCATACCGAATTGAATAAAATCAAGAATTATATAAAAGGGATTATGATACCAGAGTTATTGCGACAATATATTGAATTTCAATCGCGAGGAACCAGATTTTCTGAAATACATTTTGTTTAGTGACGAGTCCACTACTACTCGACAGAGAATCCCTATATGGGTCAGAGGGGGTATTAGGTTTTGAATACTTTGTGATAGCTCATGGAAGCTTATTATATTCCGTGTCCATTGCATTCAAAATCATGTTCGTAATTGTTCGAAAGTTCAAATCTTCCCCTTTCAGTCTCAATCAATTTTCACCAAAACTAAGCTCTAGGTACATGTGATGTTTTTGTATGAGATATTCAATTTATTTATCATTTTGGTTTCTGATTGTGAATATTTCTGAAACAAATATCTGAAAATTGAATTCAAATTTTCGCACTTATATAAAGAGTATACAGTATCGGAAATATTTTTTCTGGGGTATAGACAGAAATCTACACGAGCAACAAGGAACGCAATGATATGATAATACCACATAAACAAGAGAGACGCACTGCTGTGCGCCCCTCCTGTTACACCCGACGCATAAACTGACCACGTGGCAATGCGACACAGCGCACAGCTTGCCGATCCTATCTCTTTGTCGTGACGTAAATATCCCTCCTTCGAGCGAGTCGAGGAGGAATTGTAATGCTCTCTCAACATATAGCAAGCTATTATTTACGCTCTCATGAAACCACCGTACCCAAGATAAATACTTTCCGATACTGTATAAAGATATCATAACATCAAAATGTGACACAAATTAAGTATCAATGTTCGTGGGATAAGGGAGAGGGCCCAACACTGGGACGGGTCCAATAGTGAGACAAGTTCAATATATCTCGAAAAATCTTCGAGAGGTGGCAATATTATACTTGATACAGATAATCTACTCGCTACTGCAACCCTAGCAGTGCTGCCAATCACAAGAATTGCAACTCAATCTTATTTCATAAGGATCGATATTTCTAATAATTCGTCATTATTTATTATGGCACCATTGCAAACATACATTGGTTTTGGCTTTCCTACTGATTGGCTGTTGACTGACAGTTTTTATATTGCAGCCAATCAGAAGATAGTGCGTGATAACTGATAATGTGCGCTATCATCAAAGAGAGTTAACGTTATCTGAATTGGAAGTACTAATGAGCTCTAGCCAATTAGAATCTTGTAGCAATAACCCGTCCTAGTGACGTACATGGACATGAGTACATAAGGCCCACGTAACATACAGAGGGGTTCAATATACATTCAAGAGCCTGTAACTCTCAGATACCAGAGTGCGGAATGCGCTAGTCCGCCACTGTTCAGAGAGAATGGTGGCCATGACATGTCCATATACGTCACTATGACTCACAAATGATCTTTCATCCCTTTTTATCAGTGTCACCATTGTCTTATGGGTAATAGACTCTCCTACTCAGATAACGTCTACTCTCTTTGCGCTGTCATCTCATCAAGTGTCAAATCGGCCAAATGGAGAAATCCCGGGAAATAACCACAGAACTCATAATTATATCATGAGTTCTGTGGTCTTGTCGTTCGAATCTAAAATCAACCGCTAGAGGCGCCTGTGAGTAAGTCACCATTTACTTCTGCAAAAGTAAAAAGGGAAAGTTAGATGAGAACGTGGGTTGAAAAAAGATGAACCATTGTCATATATCTACTAAATTGTATGAACAAACCTCGTTTTGTAATATTTGCGCAATGGGGAATTCAAAATATGACACTCCCTCTGGTTGCAATTTAGAAACTATACTTATGTTTTGACACCTACAGAAAGAAGAACGATTGTTGACCAATGGAAACCAATATTACTTCCCCTTTACGGTAGGAATGGAATTATACTCGTGGGTTGTGTGAATTTCACAATGTTGGCAAGTTAATTTGAATTCTCAATAGGCAAAATATCTCCACAAATGACATTTTCAGTGGGATAGATTCGTGACGTAGCAACCGTGTAATGGCGTGTAATCTATGTGGTCTTTCTGTGTAATTCAGGATTCTCACATTGGCAGCACTGCTAGTCAGTATCATCCTAACGTATAATGTATGTAACACTTGTTCAGTGGATCAAGTCTCCTGCAGTCGAAAATGGTGTGCATTTTTTTTATAATTTCCCGTTTCTCTAGATTGTTTAGTTGTAACTTCAATTACTTCATTATTGTTATGTCAGTAAATTACTTCATTATTGTTATGTCATTTTTATGGAACATATTCTACAAAAACTTATGGCATAATGTTCGGAGTTATGGAAAAACAGTTTGTTTCCATTTATAATGCACAGTTTCCAACAATGAGACGAACTTCTGCGTCCTACAGTGAGACATGTCTCATTGTAGGGCGCATTAAAGAATCCCATGAAGAAAGAATTATTATGCGAGAATTTCGATTCCAAAGTTTGACACCATCTCAAAATTCTGACAGAAAAGGTTTGAAGCAAGTGAACAAAATAACTCCTGGGAAAAAGGGCGTACTGGTTATAGGCCAATCGATAGAGATTTTTCGTGACAACTACAACTACCAGGAAACTGATTGTGCCGTCATACGTAAGACGGTTCGTAGTTAAATCCTGTTATGTTTCCTACTCCCAACTGTCATTGCTTACTTTGTTATAAACATTTGAAAGAATTTTTTTCAATTTTTTTATCGTTTTTGACTTGTAATTTGAAAACTAATCAAGCAATCTCGATACTTTCGATGGATGAATTGTAGAGATCCAAAATGCATAGAGAATGAGCCCAGGCACGACTCCATCGGATTATTAGTAACGGAGAATAACGGGAAAAAAATCTGCGGTTTTTTTAATTCATAACACCACCATTTTTCAATCTTTGAAGTAGGCTCTCCACGACATAGTAGTGATTGATATGTACTTTATGTGTAAAAAACTCAGGCACTGTGGGATTATCAGTTTTGGCAAAATAGCAATTTAATTTTTTGAATGCACTTTATTGCAGCAGATCTGGATGCGTCATAGTAGTAGTATTGCTGACGCTGTTCCGGCCGAAGGTTCGCTTCGCATTGGAATTTTCCACCCGAACGTTATCTCCCCGATCAAAGACGTTCGGGTTGCTGCATCATCATTTCATATATGCCAAAGGGCAGTAGTTAGAATTATTCTCTTGATAACGTTGTTAGTATAAGCTCTCTGCAATGAGGCCCTTAATTGAAGCTAGTGCTTTTCAATCAGGTTTCATTATTGTACGTGTGACTTTGTAATTCAACGGGTCAGTAGAGGTTCTGACCATCAAAACAAGTTCGAATCCCCGAACCAGAAACACTGCGAGATTTGAATTGTAACTGGCGCAGTCGGTAGGATTGAATTATCCAAGCTAGCCTCCAAGAACAACGGAGTCATCGTGCCTAATACCCCAGGAAAGTAACTATCTGAGTCTTGGCAGCTGGACCAGGCGACATCAGGAACGAATATCCCGAAGACACCTTTAGAACGTAAGAAATCTCTCATTCCTCACTCAACAGTTCCCTTTCTATATGTCCCTAATTTAATTTTCTCATCATAAAATATTTTTATGCTGCGTGATCTCAAAAGTCTTGCGAGAAAAAATAAAATGGCGAGAAATCAAATCAGACATACATTGATTAATTCTGATACGGAATCCGAAAGAGAACAAAATGCTGTACTTGAATCAATAACCGAAATTGACACTCTTTCTGAAAGTATACAAAACCTTTCTATTAAACAAATTTCTAACGAATCATATTTGATAACTATGGCATTCAATTATCAGGAACTTAGGTTGTTCTTAGACATAATTCCAACATTTTCAGGCGAACCATGTGAACTAGCTAACTTTTGTGCATCTTGTGACGAAATCTTCATCAAATATGCAAACGCAGATGACACAACCAAAACACTAATTTTTAGAGTCATAATCTCAAAATTCAAAAATAAAGCTTTGATCTTGGTATCTAGCAAAGTTGAACAAACCAGATGGAAAGATATAAGGAGCCTTCTGAAATTATATATTTCTGATCAGAAATCATTTTTCTGTTTGCTTCAAGAGTTAAACAGTCTGCGACCATACTGAATAGAAACTCCATATAACTTTGGCATGCGTTGTCAGTTCACCAGAAGCCTATTATTCACATCGATTAATAATGAACAAACTTCCCGAGAACAAAAAATTGCACAAATATCTAATATTGATCAACTTGTATTGATAACTTTTTTTTAAATACTTGCCTGCACACCTCCAAACCGGAGTTTGATTGAAGAACCCTGATTTGCTAGAAACAGCCCTACAATATCTCATAGAGGAAGAAAATTTCCACTCGTTAATGAATGAAAACAAGAATCGAAGTAATGCTTAGATCTTAAATCCAAATATTAGAACCCCAGTAGCGAACAAAATTATGTGCGACCCCAAATTCAGACTCAACCCCAGTTCAATCAATCGAAGCGATTTCAGAATTTTGGGACTCAACCCAATTGCCCAAGCCAACCAATAAATATTCAATCACAACATATGCCTTAACAAAGAGTATTCACTAATCAACAAGTATTCGGAAAACCACCGCAGAATCAAAATGTTTGGAAACCAAAAAACAATTTCCAACCCCAGAATTAAGCCACCTCAATGTCCAGTACAACTAGACTACCACAACAACTCGCAAAAAGACATAATAATTATTTCATTCCTCAATCTAAACCAACATTTCAGTTTGAAGAATTACATCAAATTGACGAGCCAACAGACCAAAATACTGCCTTTAACCAAAGTAATGACTCTCATAATATTTTGAGCCCCGAATGTCAATACATCCCTGACTATGAATACGGACAAGGTAGTCAAAATCCCGATCAAGATTATGTTTACTCAAGAGAAGACACTCTAGAGCCGGGTAACTCGGAAATTCAAGAAAACGAAATTGTTATGATACAAGCCTCTTCAAGAAAGGTAATTCAGAAATTAATATAATGGATCAGATAATTCTGCCCTTCATTACCACAGCATTACCTAACGGGCAACCATTACACCTATCATTAGACTCAGGAAGTCATATATCTCTAATAAATCCAGCCATTGCAAAAAAATACTTCCTGGAACATATTGTCATAAAACCAAATTCCTTACAAACCTCATGCGGAGTGAAACATACAAAGTATGTTGCAAACTTACCCGCATTTGCGGAATTTTGCTCAAATAATACAATTGCATTCACTCTATTTGATTTCCATAGATTCTTCGATGGCATCATAAGTTTCAAAGATTAAAAATTATGTTCGATATATCCAAAGGGATATTTACCTAGAATGTTCTCGATAGGCATGAAATCATAAAGTATCATCAGGCAATGATATATCACTAAAATTAAATGACTCCGAAACAAAATTGCCAATAACTGTTTTATCCCAGAATGTATTGCTACAATGAAAAATTGTTATGCAGGTCTCGATATCCATAATTACAATGACTCGGACGTACATTTTCAACTTAAAGCACCCCTCGAAGCACACTCCTTGGAGAATGTAGTTATTCATGATTACGAACTGAATAATTTCAACAACCGCCCGACCCTCTTCAAATCCATCAATTACTGCGTCTAGATCATTTGAATTCTGAAGACAAAACTAGATTCCTACGTTTATGCAGACAATTCCATACTGTCTTCCAAAAACTAAACCATCCCCTGACCAAACCACTCATAAAATTCATACTACGGACGAAGAACCAGTCTATACGAAGACGTACAGATTTCCTCAAATTCACAAACAAGAAGTAGATAAACAAATATCTCAAATGTTAAATGACGGCATTATTCAAAATAGCCCCTCACCATGGTCTAGCCCAATTTGGATAGTACCAAAAAAAAACGAATCTTAGCGGACAACCAAAATGGAGACTTGTTATAGATTACCGCAAATTAAACGAAAAAAAATACTACAGAACGGTTCCTAATACCAAACACAGAAGATCTTCTTGACAAAGCTCAATATTTCAGCACTTAAGATTTAGCTAGCGGTTTCCATCAAATTAGGATTCAACACGATAGCGTACCAAAAACAGCATTTTCAACTAACCAAGGGTACTATGAATTCTTGCGGATACCATTTGGATTGAAAAATGCGCCCAGCATTTTCCAAAAAATTATAAATGAAGTTTTGAAAGAACATAATAATCAGTTATGCCTCGTCTATATGGACGATGTCATCATTTTCTCGCCCACTATTGATGAACATTTGACCAATTTGAAACTCATTTTTCAAAAATTACTTGAATACAATTTGAAAATTCAACCCGACAAAAGTGAATTTTTGAAACAATCTGACGAATTTTCAGAAAATATAGTCACAAACAACGGCATAAAACCAAACCCAAAATGGATTCATGCAATACAAAATTTCTCAATCCCAAAAACCCATAAACAAGTTGAATGTGTTCTGGGACTCATTGGCTTCTACAAGAAATTTATAGACAATCTAGCGAATATAACAAAACCAATGACAAACTGTCTGAAAAAAAGAAAATGCGTTGAACATACACCCGACTTTCTGAATGCATTCAATCTATGCAAAAGTTTACTTTGTAACGAACCTATATTACAACACCACGACTTCACAAAACCTTTCACATTGACAACAGACGCTTCCCAATATGCTATAGGAGGAGTTCTATGCCAAAATAACAATCCGATCTGCTATGCAAGCAGAACCCTAAATCCCCAAGAAATCAACTACTCAACAATAGAAAAACAACTGCTATCAATCGTATGGTCAATAAAATATTTCCGACCATACCTCTTTGGCAACAAATTCAAAATCAGATCAGATCACAATCCATTAAAATGGCTTGCAAATTTAAAAGACCCTGCTTCTAAATTACATCGTTGGAAACTCCTACTATCCGAATATGACTTTGAAATCGAGCATATCGAAGGAAAAAAAAATATAGTAGCCGATGCTCTATCACGAAACCCACCAAAACGTGACAATATCTCTATTATAGGAGAAGCCGGCGATATTAGACGAGTTCATAGAAAACCCCGAAAACTAGCAATTAGAATGTCATACTACCACCATACATTCCGCGCAAGAAGCCCCACTCCTAACATTTCCATATTCCGATAAGCCACTTAACGACCATAAAAACAAATGATAATAAAAATTGTTGACTCGAATAAAGATATACTATGTACACAAGAAAACATCTTTGGAAACAAATGCTTCTATATCACATTTCGGAAACAATCTTTCGAAGAAGACATTGAGGAATTCCTCCTCAATCTGACCATAGTAGGAATATATTTCCTCTACTTTCACGATAAAAATCACGAAATTATTCTATTCATGCAAAATAAAATTGACACACTAACATCGAAATTAATATTGTGTTCCCAACTCTTGACTGACGTCAAAGAAAAAGATATGCTCGAAAAGATCCAATACCATCATATATACAAAACGGGCCATAGAGGCATCCAAACTATTATAGATTTGATTAGAAAAAATTATTATTGGCTCAACTTGGCTCAGGATGTCACAAATTGTATTAATGACTGTAATATTTGCCAAAAAAACAAATATGACAGATCACCCCCGATTTTGCAATTTCAAGCTTTACCAACAGGAAATAAACCCTTTGAAAAAATTCACATCGACGCACTTCCCATTGCAAAAGAAAAATTCATGACTATAATAGATACATTTTCCAAATTCGGACAGGCATATCAAATTCCTGGCATGAACGGGATAAACATCCTTGACGGATTGCTTGCTTTCATATCACATTACGGTATTCCCCATATGATCACTTGTGATGGCCGATCCGAATTCAATAACAAAACATTTCAAGCATTTTGCAAACTACATAAAATTATAGTTCACTTCACTACCCCAAGAAACCCAAATTGTAATTCATACATTGAACGATTTAATTCTACTATTTTAGAACAAGTTCGGACTAAAAAAACCAAACCTCCGAGGAACCCTTACAAACCCCATTAAAATATGCACTTCTACATTATAAAAATTCCATTCATTCTACCACTAAATTTACCCCTTTTGAAATTGTAACAGGGCATCTTGTATCCAACAATCCATTTGATTTGCAAGAAAAAGATATAAGTAAATATGTTGTAGAACATCATCATAAACTCAAACAACTATATCCTATCGTCGAACAACGACTAGATAAAAAAAGACAAACCAACTGGATAAGATCAATAATAACAATAACGAGACACGCCCCCATATTTACAACAAATGATCAACTTTATCTGAAAGAACAACCTAGAGATAAGCTGGCAAACAAATATACAAAAATCCGAGCTGTTGCTCAAACTAACAATAAAGTTAGGACTGACCAAACTCAATATTCTACGCATGAGATAAAAAAACGGAATGTATACAATAACGACTGTTTTTTTCAGCATGAATCTCATACTTCTCTCATTCCTTTTACGTCAACTAAGTATAACTAACGGCTCTATTCAAAAACTAACAAATCCACTTATACCTATCGAGCTACAAAACTCTGAAATCATTGGGTCCAAACATACCTTTGTTAGCTTTCTCAATACATCCAAATTAAGTCCTTTCATGTAAAACTTGAAGCAATCAAGGATAAAGGCTTTCTTGGTATTTTATTTCAACAAGCAAAAACGATACATTCTCAGTTAAACAATCTACTCAAAATTACAAAATTATTATTCCACACAAGATTCACAAAAGGGGACTGTTCAATGTCATTGGCACTGCACGCAAATGGCTATTCGAGACCCTCGATAATCATGATGGTGAAAAAATTAACTATATCCTTACTGACATTCAGACAAATGATCATTTGATTGAAACAGAATTAATGAAAAAACTACAATGATGCAACAGTTCATGAATGCCACTAACACAACACTTCAATCGATTCGAAATAGCTTGACAACCCTTTCTCGCGTCTTCGCCTAAAATATACAAGATCAAACTCGACATAACATAATGTTTATGTTATTAAATTAACTGACATCCTTTCATCTCCAGCTGAACCAGAGGTTCATCCCACATTTCTTTAACTTGAGGTAGTTCCGCCACGAGACAGTTGAATTAGGAAATTATTTTCAACGGAATCGAAAAATTTCAAAACAGTTTTCGATTTGAAACGCAAAAAACAATTTTTTTGAAGGGGGCACTTGCCCCCCCAATCGACTCTAGAAAATTTCTTTGTTATAGAAAGTCGGTGACTCAAAAAACTGATGTCCCCGAAAAGTGCAGCAAAAAAAAAAAAATTCAGACTTTATTATAAGTGAGAAATATTCATTCCAACTATCCAACTTACAAAAAACTATAGAGGAATTCTGCCCATTACATCATATTAGACTTCAACCTTAGTAGTCCAATCGAGGTGTGAGTTTCCTGCGAAAAATAGTCCCAAAACTCCAAAAAATATGAGTGATAGCTCATTCGAATCGGAATGCAATTCTGAGGAAGTATTTTTTTGTTCTCCTCTGCTGACGAAAATTGCAATTGTTATTAACAAACAGAAAAAAAAATGTATTAAGTTTTTTGGGAATAACTATAGAGATAGCTAAAATCAGAAAAAAAATCTTAAAGAAGACAAAATTTCCAACAGAACATTCGTCAGCATAAAAAAACAAAAACATTATTTCTCAGAATTGCATCCCGAATCGAATGAGCTATTACTCATATTTTTTGGAGACTTGGAACTATTTTTCGCAGGAAACTCACTTCTCGATTAGACTATTAGATGATATAGTGATGAACTCAGATGAATTACACTGATCGCAGGTTGTGGAAACAAATATCTCTTGTCATAACCCCATAAGTACAGACAAACTTTCTAACATAAGAAACAACAAGTTATCAATAAATATGAACTCTATGGCCAGAAAACATGATTCACTGGGGATGGAAATAAATTTTGTAATCAAATACTCGACCAAACTGATAAACAAGGGCACGTTGAAGATAGATAGACACCTGCAAGCCTGGGAATGCATATAAAAAAGTCACCCTTTTACAACGGAGCTATTAACAAATCATCACCCTACGAGTTACGCATATCTAAGGAATTTCTTAGTAAACAACTATGAATTATAGGTTTTTACAGCTTGCTAAGTGCAATACGACCACAAAAGAGATAAATCATTCCTTTTCTTCACATTTCTTTCGCCCACAGTAACGAGCCATTAATTACTAAGACGGTGATTTATTATGACAGGTAGAAGATAACTAATGTTAGGAATATGTGATCCCGCGAGCCACCAAAGACAGTACATGGACGGGGCAGAACATATAAAAAGCGCGAGACGTCGCGATACGATAACCAGAAGTTTTAAACTTTCACTCGAATAACATGTAGTGCAGATCGATGAGAAGTGCTCATCTTTCACATGGTAATCTTTTAACAATATAACCTATAGAAGTGCGGTAGCTACCAACCAAGTAACAGCTCTTGACTAGACAGCCATCAGTCATGAGTTCATTGACAAGTAATCATCTTGCAGTGAAATTGCGAAATTATTAATAAAGAGAATTCCAATCATGTCAAACAGGAACTGCACGAGTGATGACCTCACCAAGTGAATACACAGTTGAACAGTATTTACCATTTACAAACATTATGTTATCAATGCTTTGAAAACGAGATAAGACACCGAAAACCTCTAACCGATAGTTCATGTTCTCATTAGAAAAACATTACCAATACAACTATAGTCTAATATACAGTGCGATATAAAAGTAAATGAACAACTTTCGCGAAAATAATTAAAATAGTGATACAACTAAACTAATATCGTGTAAAACAAATATCGAGTGAACAAGTGTTGAAACCTGAAGGTCTGGAGTAAGTCCATATATTTTTCTGGATTTATGTTTGGGCAAATTGAATCAATCATGATTTGTATATGTTTTTAAATGTAACTCGATATTTTATGTTCCCATATTTTTCAAATAATATTTATCAACAGTCTGTTCAACAATTGATAACATTTTTACTTATATTCAGTTCACTGACTTTGAGAATGCCAAAAACTGACCTAATGTAAATTCTCAACTGAAAATCACTTGTCAAATAAGAAACAAACATTCTATAGAAATAGATAATTATTTTAAAATCTCATTACATCATCAAGCGAAAGAGAGTACAGACATTATCTTGATAAATGCAACCATCAAAATAATTCATCCCTACAATTTTCATATTCAACAGATGTTATAAAAAATTTGAAACCAAAAAGGCAACGAGATATTTCTGCATACCAATCACGTTAATTTGAATTTATCATTGAGACAAGGAACTTTTCCGACTATTTTCAATTCATCATTCCCTTATTCAAAAGAGGAATAATGAATAAACAAACTTTTTAAAGACAATATTTTATTCAAATGCACTAAAAAGTAAAAAATAATTGCTTTTGATGTGTGACGTAGGCTATTCCGTGAGTTATAGATTCAAAAGCTTGTCGCGCAAAGTTTTCAGTTCGACTACAAAAGCGACAAGCTTTTGAATCTATAACTCACGAATTAACCTACGTCACACATCCAAAGCAATTGTTATTTACTTTCTAGGGCATTTGAATAAAAGCATGTCTTTAAAGAGGTTTTTTATTAATTATTTTATTTTGTGCTTTTTAGTACTCAAGTACGTTTTAATCTAAGCCTATTTGTTGAAGCATCGTCATTTTGAGGCCTTTTTCCTTTGAGTTCTGAGCTATCTAGCCCTTCAATGAGGAGACTATCTAAAGATTAACTGATTCGCTATCTTGGAGTTGCCTTCTTCAATTCATGAATTTCAACTGAAAATCAATAATCTTCGACTAAATTCATAATCTCCGACGCCAACAACCCCGACATACCAATTGTGAATCGAATTGGACCAAAATTACAAAATTCGTCCGCCATCTTGAATTTGTGTAAAAAATTCCCAATCTACGACCGCGAAAACCCCCACATACAAATTTTGAATAGAATCGGGCCATAAATACAGAGATCATCGGCCATCTTGGAGCCGCCATATTGATTTTATGAATTTTGAAGAAAAATTTATAATTTTCGACCCTGAAAACCCCCACATACCAATTTTTAATCGAATCAAACCATAAACCTACATTTCGTCCGCCATCTTGGAGCGCCATTATGTTTTTTTCATAACAAAAATTCCATGAGCCGCCATTACAATTTCATAAATTCTGTCAGAAAATTCATAATCTCCAAAAACCCCCACATACAAATTTTGAGTAGAATCGGACCAAAATCACAAAATCCCTCCGCCATTTTGGAACCGCCATCTTAAATTCGTAAATTTTTACAAAAAATTCATAATCTCCGACCCCGAAAACCATATACCCATTTTGAATCGAATCGGACCATAATCACAAAACTTGCCCGCCATCTTGAATTTTTTAATTTTGACAAAAAACTCACAATCTCCGTCCCCGAAAACACCCACATACCAATTTTGAATCGAATCGTTCCCCCGCCACCTTGGATTTTTTCTCTAACAATCTCGTAATGTATTGTCACCGGAATTATGAACACCTGCCAAATTTCAGATCAATCAAATGTCGACAAGTGCCCCAAAAATGCATTACAAATTTTGAACCGGAAAGAATGACAGAAGGACATACGAACCAAGCAAGTTAAATAAAAGCTTGTAAAAAGTAGTATGTGACTTCTAGGCTTCTACGACCTACATTTTGCCAATTTCGACTATAAAATGAAATTCTACTGGTTCATTTATACCAAATCCACACTTGAAGTCAACTGAAATGAATCAAAACAGAAGAAATAGTGAGAAAACTCTAAACCCCAATATCTCAGTTTGAACGTACCATGAAGACATAAAAAAATCCCAGTAATTATTGCACCAAATTAAA